>CM060706.1:44686607-45176607 GCA_030686995.1 Artemisia argyi
AATCATGAGTAAACTGATAACCTCGTCGATTTGTCTTAAAAATGTCTAGAACTAATAATTTATCCATTTTTTCCCAGCTGGCTTTACTGAAAAATCAAACCAAAATAAGATGCTCGTATATAACTTTAGAAAGGGTACATTTATATGTGATTAATAAATACTTTAAACTGAAAAAGTAGTAAATATACAGGACAGCCATATCTATGACCGTATCTATAATCTACTTTTATCATTTCTATTAAAGGAGTCTTGTGTACTTGTCTCCAAGTAAGAAGCTTTCTTGTACCAAAGATTTCATAGTAATATCATATTTTATGGTCACTTTTACAAACTTAGGAGAATATATTCCCCAATCACATGAAAACATATTCCATTTTATTCTTACTTGGTACCATCTTTGCATTTGAATCATCTTCCTCAAGATAAGATTCGAAAATATCCATTTTTCGGTCATAAATAGTGTCGAACTTAGAACCACAGTAACAGCTATCAGATGTATTTTGTTACATACAGCTTAGTTTATACCTGGTAGAGATCATAATCATGGATTCATGGGTTAGTGAGTTCCGATACAATATGTGAATGATGATGATGGTGATAATTCATCAAGTAATAAAAAGCTTTTGGTTGAAAATTGGTGCCATGATCAGCTTTTTTTTTTTTTTACCCTGCAACTGTGGTGGGGTCGTCAATTGTCCAGAAATTCATATTTAATGCATAATAGCTTTGGATTTTGACATTGCCAGAATCTTCAACAGTCTTAACAGTAATCACGTATCACCCATAAGTTGACCATCAATCAAATACACTTGTGAACTTTAAATTAATGGATACAGGAATCCTTGGATTTTATGGATTACTACTAAACTACTGTAATTCATAATGTATTAAACAGCTGACTAGCGAAACAAAGCTCAACTACAGAAATGTGATGTAAGATGGTCCGAATAAAACTTTAAACTAGAAGCTACACCTCTAAAAGACCTATATGTCTTCGTTCCTTAGAGCAGCGACAGATCATCCTAACTGCAACCAACATCAAACTACATTTCAGAAAGATATACACTATTATAACAATGATAATGCACGGAAAATAAGTCTAGACCAATATATGCAATTTACCTTTTGAGCCACTTATTAATTAGGCATTTCTTACCGAAGTATACAATCTATTGTGTTAGATGGTAAAACTAGTATGTTGTTTATCATGTTTAAAGAAGTGTCGTTGCATATATTATTATTAATAAGTGTCCTGCAATATATGTCATGTATAAAATTCGGAAAAAGCTAATTGAATGTGTACCTCCTAATTTTCATCATGAGACTTCAATCCACAAGTGGGATGACTCAAGGAAGTCTATATGCAGTATTTTGACCCATAGTCTGTATAAAGCTAGGCGTGTCGAGCCTTGGGCCAGCAACCGTGCGGTATATGTAAAGTTTCTCAACCGCACAGTTATCGGGTCTGGAATCTAAGTCTCCCTGCTCGTCTATCACTTCAACATTGAGCCTAGGCATCTTCCGACTTAGCAGCTTACATGCTCCAAGACTAACTGCGCATGAAGACATCCAAAGGGATCGCATTGTCTCCAACTTGGAGACGTTAGCCAAAAGAGCCTTGTCTCCAAATGGGCAATCTCGAATCTCAAGCTTCCTGAGGCTGTCACATCCCGACAACACATGATGTAGGCCTAAATCGCTATCACCGGCAAAGGCTATAGAAAGCATTTCTAGTTTTTTGGCATGTTTCCCGATGTATTCGAATACACGGTCTGTGAGGAGACCTGATAACGAGAGACGTTGGAGTCCTTTGCATTGGTCTACTATGGCTCCGAAGCCAGTATCGAGTGGTTCAAATGTTAGGTAATCAGGGGCTTTAGGCTCGAGAATGCATAACCGGAAGCAGGTCAGGTTAGGACGGTTATTAGCAATGGCGACCAATGCAGAATTTGACATCTGTCGGCAGAAGTAAAGAACGGATTGGAGCTTGGGGCAACCCTCGGAAACTGCTACCAGACCTTGTTCTGTCAAGGATACGTTGGCATCAGCTATAAATGGGTCAGAAGGGAAAACCCTCAATTCTCGTAAGTCTTTACACGACAGAGAAAGGGTGTTGAGCCCGCTGTCCTCAATGTAATCCAGTACCTGTGATCATGTTCATCATTAAATGTAGCCTTAAAAATAATCACGAAAAGGAGATCTAATTTATCATAAATTCTAGTAGGAAGACCATGAGTTAAACACCTTTAATTTGAAAATTTAGGATAATCATGTGAGTCAATAAAACCCTGTAACCAGTGTTTCTTTGATCAAGTATTCCCGTATTTATGATAAACAAAATGAAAATTAAAGCTTTAGCACAATAAAGTTATAGCAAACAGCTTAAATGCATTAACAGGTTGCTCAGATACAGATAATTAAGCTAAAAACATAGCAAGGTGACGAACTATTAGAACACTAACGGATGTACAGAAATGCAAACAACACTTACCCATAGGCGCTGCAGATTAGGACATTGGCTAATGATCTTGCTTACATCCGGGCTTTGAATAGTGGCATAACTCAAATTTAGGAAAGTAAGCCTAGAACAAACAGAATAAAAAACTGGAAGATAATAAGGATCTACATCCCAAAACCCAGAAAGGCTCTTAAGCTCCTTGCATTTCGAGAAAGCCGCTGCTAAACTCGAATATACATCAGAATGTATATCTGCGGAATATGCACCTGTACCCATTTCAACAAGCTGTGGGGCTCGAAGGAGTAAGGTGGAGAGCTTCTCAAGTGGAACTGCCCGATTGAGTCGAAGAGCCTTTAGTTTTGGCGAGCGCGCAACCAAGCGTTGGAGGGCAGATAAACTCACTTCGGAACTCAAGCAAGACATGTTAAGAGATTCCAATGAGGTACAAGCATCTGGGAAATGACTTAGCCAATGCCCACTAAGATCTTCCACCTCACTCTCACGCAAATCCAATTCTCTCAGATTTCTACATTACAATGGACAAGGATAAGTATGTTATAAATGATAGTAATAAAAATTAAAGTTACTCATAAAATTTATGTAAAACTAAATAATCTTAGGATTAAGATCATCTCTCATGTTCAATTTCAACACGATAGAGTTTGTTGTGAAACAGATTTAAATTCTAAATAAAATAGAGGTCCCACGATATGGGGCCTTTTTTTTCTTTCTCGCTCACAATAACCTCAACATTACCAATCATATTCGAATTGAACATGAGAGAATCTAAATTCACAATCTTACGTTTTTCCCCTTTTAGGCTCCCACTACTAACTATATTCTGCACATGTGCCGTTCAATTCAAGTTTGTCCCAAGGCAGTTGTAACAAAAAAGGAACTACCTAGAAGTCATATTCAAATTATTTAACAACCAATTAATCTTAACGTTTTCACCTAATTATCATTGGAATTTTAACTAACACATTATTTACGGTACAAATACAAGCTAAGCAAATGCATATTATCGCGCTATCTATACAAACAAATACGGAGTAGACAATTTTCACCTGCAATTAGCGGCAATAGCCGCAAGTCCATCAGTACTAAACCCCTCACACGACGACAAAATCAAAACCTTAAAACAGCGAAAACTCCTCCCAATCATCTCCAAACCCTCATCACTCACAACCATCCTCTTCAACTTAATCTCCTCCAACAACGGATACGCTTTCGCCATTTCGACAATCCACGGGTCAAAATACCCGCCCCATCCATCCGGCACCAAATTAAAATCCGCAAAATGCGGCTTCCCTTTCAACTCAATCGCCCGCACTTCCGGAAACCTCCTAACCATTATCTCCGGACTCACCGCGTAACAGTTCCCGATAAAAACTCGCCTCCTGCACCACCTCTCGATCTCGTACCACGACTTGCATACCAGTGACACTACATTTCGGTCCTTGTGTGATGTTATGAATGAAAACACGTGTTCCAACACTTCTTCTGGAAATGATGACGTCATCACTCACATAAACTTATTAAAACTAGATCTTAACAAATCCGACCTCGTCACGCGCCAGCGCGTGAGCAACAAACTCACCGTAATTAGTCGAATTAAAGCTTAATTAAGATCAATTAATATCAGATCTAAGCAATTAGAACGCTAATCACCTCAATTTGATAAAAATAACTTCTTACACTACAATTAAGTCAATAACTAAGCTTCACAACACCAAAACACGCTCCGAAACCACCTCACGCGCTTCACGCGCCGGCGCGTGAACTTCACTAAAACCGGAAATTATAAAACCAAAGCTCAATTAGCTTCAAATCGAGCGAAATCAACGGTTAGATCTAAGGTTAACGGCGTTAATTGACGCCGTCAATTAGGTTAAAATGAGATTTTTTATTTTTTATTTTTTGAAGGGGAAGAAGAGTATAATGAAATGAAATGAAGATATGATTGGCCGGGGGTATTTAAATGAGGTAATTATAATGTGTGATTGAGTAGTGATGAGTTATGGTGGTACGGATTAGATAGACGGTTGGGATTGTGACACGTGGAGGGTAGGGTGATGAGGAGCGTTGGATTTTGTTATCTTGTAGAGAAGCGCAGCCGCATAAAACGGGTTCGGGTTGATGAAATGAAATGAGATTGTACTTTGTAGTTTGTAGAATTGTAGTCATGTTTTTATGAGTTGTTTGTGGTTATGGTCCTTGTTTGTTTGGAATGTGATAGTGGTACCCCTTAACTATTTTGCTTCTTGTTATGTTAGTATGAAGTTGGGATAAAATGCGAAATACATTAAAATGAGAAGCGTGAGAAAAACCTATTATCACGCATTTCAGATATATATTTCTTCAAATTCCTCTCTTTAATTTATAATGTGTGGCTAAAAATCCTACTATTTTTTCTTATTTTAATTTTTATTCTCATTTGATCTCTTCTTTGCTAATATGAGAATGAAACGAGTGTGCAGATTAACTTGTGAGGATGAGTTTCATTCAGATGTACATGAGATAAATAAGATATATCCGTGACAATTTTCAACCATTACTTTGGCAACCCTCAATTTTATACTTACTGAGATTTGAACTTGAGATTTCTTGTGAGAATATTACGTTTCTAAATATTAGGTTATCTGGTGATGGTTTGATAGAATGTGAATAAGATTATGAAACTAGAATTAGATTTGTTGGAAATTGATTCGTATGGTTGTTTTTGTTAATACGAGATGATGAAAATCTAATTGAAAGGGAAATAATCGATATTACATGCAAAAGTGATAATGCTAATTTGTAGCTTGCAAGAACATTTTTGTAACAAGCTTTTAAAAGAAATATAAATTATAATAAGGTAATGTATTTTTGCGTTATTTGAGTATTTATTTTGATTCCATTTTAGTGTCCCAATCTTCTTACAATAAAGGGTCATTCGCAAAGATTAACCTACCATATGGATTGCTCTAATCCAATCTATAAGACTCGTAAAAACTTAATTAGAAGATAGAAGAAGATCTCAAAGTTATCTAGAAAACTATTTCTTGTAACCTTGTAAAAGTACATTAGAAATAGCCAAGAATGATCTATCTATGATTAGGTGTGGGTTTTCATTTGGAAAACACGTTTCATTTCCCTTGAATTATTTCTTTTAAAGTTCTCTTTAGTAATACAAAGTATTCTACATAGTCTATGTGTTCCTTCCGTATAGGTTGCAATGCTTTTCATTTGTAAGGTTTTTATCGTGATATTGGGATATACAACAAGTGAATTGATTTAAAATACGCAACCCATCTATTAAAAAGAAAAAAGGAAACAAAGCAAGACTTATGTACTTTTGCATCTGTTGACATAAATTAATGCCTAAAAACATTATTAACATGTTATCAATATCTCTATGTTTTGATTATCACAAAATATAAACTCATAGAACTAAAACTTGTGACATAAACAAGTATTTAGTGATTAATATTTCTCTTTACATCCAAATCACTTAAGGTATGAATAAACAAAGTGTTTAGTGTAATTTATGATCAAATGGGTATTTAATTAACTAATACAAAGTTTATTTATTTATATAAACATATTATATATTTTTGAAAAACACTTTTGGTAATTAAGAAAAATGTTTTATTCATACTAAATATATTAATTCAAATTTTTAACCAAAATCAATTAGTTTTCACCAAATAAACTTTCCCCACTAAAAGACAAAGAATCTGGCCGTTTCAGCTGGACGGCCCCCTTAATTATAAAGGGCGGTCCCCTTAATTTTAAGGGGGCCGGCCATGATTTAAGGGGACCGGCCACGCTCCTCTGTCAGATTCTATTGCCTATAAATACCACCTTAAACCTGGATTTTTTCCTCACCTTTTGCACTACAAAACTTTCTGATCTAGATCCAAATCTCCATTCTTTTATCATTTGATCATAAGTATATAAATTCTTTGTTTTAAAGTGATCCAACCTTCATCCTCTCAAGTGCAAGAGAAGAATACTTCTATCCCTCAAGACAAGAAGTATTACAACTTGTTGTGATCTCCACATCCAAGTTGTTGGTGTATCATCAAAGATCGTTTACATTATTCTTTGTGAAGATTGTTGTGAATATTTGATTGTAGATAGTTGTGTTAGATATTGATTGTGTGATTAGTTAGTAGCTTGGTGTGAAGAAGATAAGTTAGGAACTAGCTTGGTGTGAAGAAGATAAGTTAGGAACTAGATTGGTGTGAAGAAGATAGGTGTGGAGTAGTTAGTTGTGAAGTAGATAGATTTGAAGAAGTTGTGTAGAAGTTGTGACTTAGGTGTGACGAAGTTGTGGTGTGAAAAGTGGTGTGTAGATTGGTGTGTATATTGGTGTGTACGGTTTTCTCCGCCATAAGGGAGCTTGTTGATATAGTGAAGAAAACTCTCGAGTTAGGTGCTCGGGGAGTGGAGTAGGGCAAGGAAGGTGTCCTTGTAGCCGAACCACTATAAATCTCTTGTCTCCCGGTTCGATCTTTCCATCTCTTGCTTATTTCATTACTTATCGTTATAATATATTGTGTAGTATTAATTGTTTATATTGTACAAGACTTGAGATCACATATTATCGAATCTAAGTTTTTAAAAGCTAAGCTAAACTTTAAAACTAATTTTATAACGAAGTAAAAAGACGTAAAACTATTCAACCCCCCTTCTAGTTTTCCACAATTGGTATCAAGAGCCACGTCTAACAAGATCTTTAAAATATATTGTATTTTAAATCTTGTAACGATCTATGGATTCTTTAAAATATTTAGAAGGGCAATCTATGCAAGACCACCACTATTTGAAAGTGATGGATTTTTATATTGGAAAAATAGATTCGAAACTTATGTGAAATCAAAAGATCTTGATCTTTGGCATATTATTACCTTTGGTGATTTTCCTCCTATTCAATATAATGTTGAAACTAAAATGAATGAAATTGTATCTTTTGAAGAACAAAATGATGATTTGAAAAAGAAATTAGCAAAAAATAATGAGGCTAAAATGGTAATTTATAATGCGTTACCACGCAAAGAATATGAAAGAATTTTTATGTGTAAAACCGCCAAAGAAATTTGGGATTCTTTATTAATTACTCACCAAGGTAATAGCCAAGTCAAAGATAATAAAATAGATCTTCTTGTACAACAATATGAACAATTTACGATTCTGGAAGAGGAATCAATTGATAATGCTTTTGCTAAGTTTAACACAATCATCACAAGTTTAAAAGCACTTGATGAGACATTTTCTAGTAAAAATTGTGTTAGGAAATTTCTTAGGGCATTGCATCCAAAATGGCGAGCTAAGGTCACGGCAATCGAAGAATCAAAGAACTTGATGACGTTATCACTAGATGAACTAATTGGCAACTTGAAGGTTCATGAAGAAATCATAAGAAGAGATTCGGAAACGGTCAAAGTCAAGAAAGAACAAGCCAAGTCCATTGCTCTAAAAGCCAAAAAGGAATTTAGTGATGATGATGATTCAAGTGACGAAAGTGAAGACGAAGAATATGCAATGGCCGTAAGAGAATTCAAGAAGTTCTTCAAGAGACGAGGAAGATTCACTAGATCATCACGAGACGAAAAAAGAGCATTCCAAAGGAATAGAAGTGACAACTACGGAAAAAGAAAGTGCTTTAGATGTGGAAGTCCAAATCATCTCATTGGTGAATGTCTAAAGCCACCGGGTTATGAAAATCAAGGTGCTTTTGTTAGTGGAACATGGAGTGATAATGACAAAGAAGAAGTTGAAAAGCTAAGAGACGAAAAGTGCTTTATGGCAAAAGAAACAGACGAAATATGTTTAGGAATTGACTTGGAACCTGACGAATGGATTAAAGATAGCGGATGTTCGAGGCACATGACGGGGAATCGCAATCTATTCTCTACATACAAGGCATACAATGGAGGTAACGTTATTTTCGGTAGTGACTTACGTGGAAAAATCATTGGCAAAGGTACGATCTCTCAAGACTCACTTACTATAGAAAATGTAGAGCATGTAGATAAATTAACATATAATTTGCTTAGTGTAGGACAAATATGTGATAATAAATGTAGAGTCACATTTATCGAAGATGATAGCGAAATAGTTAAGAATGGAAAAATTATAGGTAGAGGAATTAGAAAAGGTGGCATATATGTTATGAAACTAGGAAACAAACCTGAGGATATGATATGCCTAACGACCCTAGATGAAAACTCTACACTATGGCATAGGAGATTAGGACATGCTAACATGCAACAAATACAATCTTTGGCCTCTAAGGAATTAGTTAGAAATTTGCCTAATCTAAAATATGACAAGCATTTTTGTGATGCATGTAAAATTGAAAAACAAGCTCATGCTAGTCACAAAGCCAAAAATATAGTATCCACTACTAGGTGCCTAGAATTATTGCATATGGATCTTTTTGGTCCATCCGCTGTGCGGAGCTATGGAGGAAACAAATATACCTTAGGAATAGTAGATGACTACTCACGATACACGTGGACTAGGTTTTTAAGTGACAAAACCCAAGCCTTTGAAAAATTCGAAATATTTAATAAAATGATTCAAAATAAATTATGATGCTCAATAGTTGCCATTAGGACGGACCATGGTAGGGAATTTGATAACGAAGTACAATTCGGAAAATATTGCGAGATAAATGGAATATCTCACAATTTCTCCGCTCCTCGTACTCCTCAATCAAATGGCGTAGTAGAAAGAAAAAATAGGTCACTACAAGAAATGAGTAGAACTATGTTAAATGAACAATCCATCCCACAAAAATTTTGGTGTCACGCCGTAGATACATCAACTTATATTTTAAATAGGGTATCAATTAGAAGAATTCTAGGAAAAACTCCTTATGAGTTATTAAGAGGTAGAAAACCAAGCTTAAGCTACTTTAGGGTATTTGGAAGTAAATGCTATATTTTAAACACTAAGGACTATCTCACTAAGTTTGATCCAAAATCATATGAAGGAATATTTTTAGGATACTCACAAAATAGCAAAGCATATATAATACTTAACAAACACTCCATGAAAGTAGAGGAATCACTAAATGTAACATTTGATGAAACACCACCACCTCCTAAAACTTTACCTTTAGAAGATGATGATTTAGTCGAAGATGAAGCTATTGAGGTTAGTAAAACAAAACCCATAGGAAATGATAATGAAAACATTCACTTAGAAAATAACGAAATTGTTGATATTAAAGAATCTAGATCACATCCATTAGATAATATAATAGGACATCTTAACCAAAGAACCCTTAGATCACAAGCCCAAGATAAAAACAATTTCTTTTGTTTCCTCTCAGCAATAGAACCTAAGAATATTAGCGAGGCTTTAAAGGATGAAAGTTGGATTATAGCTATGCAAGAAGAATTAAATCAATTTAAGGCGAATGATGTTTGGGAACTAGTCCCAAATCCAAAGGATATGACCATCATAGGAACTAAATGGGTATATAGGAATAAGTTAGACGAGAATGGAATAGTTACTAGGAATAAAGCTAGGTTAGTTGCCCAAGGTTATAATCAACAAGAAGGAATTGATTATGACGAAACTTATGCCCCCGTAGCTAGACTAGAATCAATTAGGATATTACTTGCCTATGCTTGCGCCCTAGATTTTAAGTTATTCCAAATGGATGTGAAAAGTGCATTCCTTAACGGTTTTATCAATGAGGAGGTATATGTGGCACAACCTCCAGGATTCATTGACTTCGCAAAACCTGATTATGTTTATAAGTTAAAGAAAGCTTTGTATGGACTTAAACAAGCTCTCAAAGCTTGGTATGATCGATTAAAAGCTTTTCTTATTAAACATGATTATTCCATGGGAATGGTAGATAACACTCTTTTCACTAAAAGGAAAGACCCAAATCTCATCATTGTTCAAATATATGTTGATGACATTATATTTGGATCGACTTGTCAAGACATGTGTGATGAATTTGCCAAAAACATGCATGATGAGTTTGAGATGAGTATGATGGGTGAACTTAATTTCTTCCTAGGATTACAAATAAAACAATTAGAAGATGGAATATTCTTTAACCAATCTAAGTACATTAAGGAAATGCTTAAGAAATTTGGCCTAGAAGACTCAAAACCCATGAAAACACCCATGTCTACGGAGGTAAAGCTCACAAAGGACGATGAAGGTGAGTCCGTAGATAACACCAAGTATAGAGGAATGATAGGTAGTTTACTATACTTGACGGCAAGTAGACCCGATATCATGTTTAGTGTCTGCCTTTGTGCCCGTTTTCAAGAGGATCCCAAAACCTCTCACCTAGAAGCGGTTAAGCGTATCTTCCGATACGTTAAAGGCACTATACACTTAGGATTATGGTATCCTAAGGAATCCGGCATAGAAACCATTGTCTATGCGGATTCGGATCATGCGGGAGACTACGTAGATAGAAAGAGTACTAGCGGTATTTGCACGTTTATGGGATGTTGTCTAACGTCTTGGTTTTCGAAGAAGCAAACCACTCTTGCTATTTCTACCACCGAAGCCGAATATGTAAGCGCCGGAAAGGCATGTCAACAAGCACTATGGATGAAACAAGCTCTCGTAGACTATGGCATTAGGTTAGAAAATGTCCCCATTATGTGCGATAACAAAGGTGCGATAGATTTAAGTAAAAATCCGGTGCAACACTCTAGGACTAAACACATAGAAATACGTCACCATTTTCTTAGGGATAATGTACAAAAAGGAAATATGTCTATAGAAAAGGTTGCATCGGAAGACAACATTGCGGATATATTCACAAAACCCCTTAAGCGTGAATTATTCAACCACTTGCGTTTAGGATTAGGAATGATGGACCAAGTTGACTAAATTACATTGAATTAATTCTAATTTATACTTGCATGAAAATTTATTTTTCTTCCATTCCACCTTTTCTGAGTCTAGGAATCTATTTCGCACAAAACTAAAGATTGAGAAGATTTATTTTCTTTGCATAAATTTTTTTCTTTAAACTCAATCAATTTTCTCTAAAAATTATTCTCACAATATAGGAATCACATGAAAATCATTTTTCTTGCATTGCTGACTAATTCTAAAAACATTGTATTTCAAAATCATGCATAAACTCTCACATAAATTGTCAAGGTATATAATCTAATATATATCTTTGACATATATCAAGGAGATCATTTGGATTGTTTCTTAGGATCGTTATTTCTTTTTGCTACTAGGAGTCGAAACAATCACAACTCCACATTTGTTGCATATAGACACTCACTATGACAAATTCACTAGTAATTGTGTCATCTTGATCCATCATTAGTTTTTCACTCACTAATTGCCTTTGCCTTTAATCTAAGATAGGTGCCTTAGGAAGCTTAGGTGTGCTTGCCTTTACTTACCTCCTATTGCTTATTATGTGTTGATTATTTGCTCTTATGTCTATGTGTTTTTGCATGCATGATATTTAATGATTAGATTAGATGCTACATTGCCTAAAGGAATTGAACTTGCTTGAATCCAAGTCCAAAAACACAACCTTTCTGCTAATTTTCTGCCAAAAACTCAATTCTGGCAATCTGAAAATCACCAGATGGGCGGTCCCCTTAATTATGTAAGGCGGCCCCCTTAATCATTAAGGGGACCGCCCCCTAATTAAGGGGACCGGCCATCTGATGGACGGGTTTACAGATTTTTTTCTGCTTTTTAGCCCACTTCAACCTACATTTCCCATTTTTCACCAACACATTTTGTCCTAATCCCACAAACAAACCTTATCCATCCTTAAACACACAAATCTTACACTATAAATATCCCCAATCCTCAAAACTATCCATTCATCCCATCATGAACTCTCCAAACAAACCAAAATCAAAAGCCTCAAGGCTAGCAAGGATGACGGAAAAAACCCGTTTGGCGAAGAAAAAGCCCTCGAAACAAATCCATCATCATTAATGAAGTTGGAAGTCATTCCACACCCCCAACTTCTTACTTCCCAAACTTTGCATCAAACCAACAAGGTCATTCATTTGATCCTCTTTACAAACCATACAACATTGGCCAAACATTTTCCTTCAAGCCAACTACACATCTCAACCTCCAACCACTTATAATGATCCACACAAGTTTGATCAACCATCAAACTACAATTCCAACTACACAAACCCAACTCTTCCATACCAAACCTATGATCCCCTCCACATTGCCACTGAAAAACAAAAGTTCCGTGATGAAAATTAACCAAATCCATGATCTTAGTGATCTCTTTGCTATGCATCTTGCACAACGCAACAAAGGGCAACCTCCATCATCACCCTATGCAAATTGCCTTCCCCACTCTCTCAACTTGGATCAAGTTACAAACCACACTCACTTTTGCCCTTGTTGCATATTCCTTCAAAAACAAATCCTCTACTTGAGTGAAGATATTTCTTGGATTGAATATCTTCTCACTCGTAATTATCCAATACCACCCATAACACGATACAACATCGTGAGATCCACTTCTTCCGCTCCATACTCCACCCCATATCCCTCTCAATCAAACATCTAAGCTTTATGCTTATGTTTCCCTTCAAGCAAATAAAACAATCAACCATGGGTTGCAAGCAAGTCCAAGTGCTCTCTTAGGCAATATAGGACTATGTCTTCTCTTTTGTGTTATTTTTTTTATGCTTCAAGCATATTGAATATTGTAATGCTTTTCATTTCTATAATGCTTGAATGAATCTATGTTTAGTTGCATAATTGTTGCCTTGCATATATGTGTATCTTGCTCTCTTCAAATATTTTTGTAGCAAAGATCTCCATAGCTCGTTCCCTTGGTGCTTTCAAATGAGGGGGAGCATACATCAAGGGGGAGCATTCTACCCGTTTAAACTTTCCTCGCGAAGCTTACTCGGCTTAACCTTTTTAATTTTACAAAAAGGGGGAGAAGAGAAATGTAAACTCTATAATACTTGTCTAAAAACAAGTTTTAGATATATTGAGTTTAAGGTTTTGTAATAATCAAAAAGGGGGAGATTGTTGACATAAATTAATGCCTAAAAACATTATTAACATGTTATCAATATCTCTATGTTTTGATTATCACAAAATATAAACTCATAGAACTAAAACTTGTGACATAAACAAGTATTTAGTGATTAATATTTCTCTTTACATCCAAATCACTTAAGGTATGAATAAACAAAATGTTTAGTGTAATTTATGATCAAAGGGGTATTTAATTAACTAATACAAAGTTTATTTATTTATATAAACATATTATATATTTTTGAAAAACACTTTTGGTAATTAAGAAAAATGTTTTATTCATACTAAATATATGAATTCAAATTTTTAACCAAAATCAGTTAGTTTTTCACCAAATAAACTTTCCCCACTAAAAGACAAAGAATCTGGCCGTTTCAGCTGGGCGGCCCCCTTAATTATAAAGGGCGGTCCCCTTAATTTTAAGGGGGCCGGCCATGATTTAAGGGGACCGGCCACGCTCCTCTGTCAGATTCTGTTGCCTATAAATACCACCTTAAACCTGGATTTTTTCCTCACCTTTTGCACTACAAAACTTTCTGATCTAGATCCAAATCTCCATTCTTTTATCCTTTGATCATAAGTATATAAATTCTTTGTTTCAAAGTGATCCAACCTTCATCCTCTCAAGTGCAAGAGAAGAATACTTCTATCCCTCAAGACAAGAAGTATTACAACTTGTTGTGATCTCTACATCCAAGTTGTTGGTGTATCATCAAAGATCATTTACATTATTCTTTGTGAAGATTGTTGTGAATATTTGATTGTAGATAGTTGTGTTAGATATTGATTGTGTGATTAGTTAGTAGCTTGGTGTGAAGAAGATAAGTTAGGAACTAGCTTGGTGTGAAGAAGATAAGTTAGGAACTAGATTGGTGTGAAGAAGATAGGTGTGGAGTAGTTAGTTGTGAAGTAGATAGATTTGAAGAAGTTGTGTAGAAGTTGTGACTTAGGTGTGACGAAGTTGTGGTGTGAAAAGTGGTGTGTAGATTGGTGTGTATATTGGTGTGTATGGTTTTCTCCGCCATAAGGGAGCTTGTTGATATAGTGAAGAAAACTCTCGAGTTAGGTGCTCGGGGAGTGGAGTAGGGCAAGGAAGGTGTCCTTGTAGCCGAACCACTATAAATCTCTTGTCTCCCGGTTCGATCTTTCCATCTCTTGCTTATTTCATTACTTATCGTTATAATATATTGTGTAGTATTAATTGTTTATATTGTACAAGACTTGAGATCACATATTATCGAATCTAAGTTTTTAAAAGCTAAGCTAAACTTTAAAACTAATTTTATAACGAAGTAAAAAGACGTAAAACTATTCAACCCCCCTTCTAGTTTTCCACAGCATCTAATATAGAATTTTAAAGGTGAACCATCTTTATAATAGTGCAAACTTGATGAGATATGACATACCTAAACACTTACCAAAATGAATCGCAAATAAAAGAACATGCAAAAAACTAAAATCAAAACTCATCTATATAAGTCAGTGCCCAGTTCTATATGAACAACAAGAGAAAGCAAATCGCCAATTCACCAAGTTGTTATTGACTACATATCCTTACCAATAAAGCACATAAACCATCATAATGGCATCTCGCACCAATTATCGTGGCAGAAGATGACTCTATTGTTGGTTTTTAGGGTTTTAGAAAATAAATTTACATGGTAAATATATATAAAAGACAATTAAATATATAAATTAAGTCTGGATGGGCATGAAATGAGGATTAGGGAAGGCGTAAATAGTTCTTATAATGTATAGAAGAATGGGTGAAGTAGTGAATATTGGGGAGCACATGAGCGTGTATGAAAAGAAAGAGAACAGTAAAGACTATTACATGCTAATATGATGTGTGACTCTTTACGGGTCGCTACAGTTAATAAGCACTTTTTTTAAAATGTAGTTCAGTAGATAGATAGATATATCGACTTCCATTTATATCATGGATCGTATTCTTGTAATTCGGGAAGGACTACACAGTAAACACTTTCACTATTCGCTTCAACAAAATTGTGTGAACCTCAAGTATTAACAACTTATTTATGAAATTCGTATTCGGTTCATTTATTAATTACTTGGCTAAAGGTAAACAAAGGCCCCGATAAAATTCTCGTATTTATGTTGAAACTCGAATGTTCAAAGTTGTAGTCGATCATTAGCCAATTTTGAAATGATGAGTTGTAAAGATTGCATGTACTTTGATGAGGATGAACATAAAAGTCTACTCACATCCCTTACCACAGAGTTGGGTTGTTGCACGGTGTTTTTAGTTAATGAATGTGCACACTTCGGTGAGAAGTTGGCATGTAATTTTGTGTGCTCAGTTTTGCCAAACTTAGAGAATGGTTTATGAATAATCAAATAGCATAGGTAAAGCCATCCAAATATTTAAGCCCACTCATGCCCTTGTAAAGTTTGAAATTATATTTATTTATGTTATCTTTACAATTTAGAAGAAATATCTACAACAAAGTTTGTGAACAATTAAATGAATGCAATTTAGCTATACTACAGTGGATTCTGCAATGTATGACTCAATATGTTAGGTAAAGCAGTGGTAATATGGCTTCTAATTACATATTTTTAGGAATTTGCTTGATCGGTTTTTGTTATGCTTGGCAGAATCATCAAGGAAAGTTCCTTATAGAGTTTATGAATCTTATATTAAACCAATGCTTAATTATTATTCCAGAAACTAGCATTTATATGCTAACATTGTGGATTGTTGCAGTAATCTGAAAAAGAGAAAGATATATACGAGTAAAAAAAACATGGTTGTAGTCTCCATTGCAGTATCATTATGCACTCTAAAACTTATAGCCGTAGAAAATGTGAAGATTCAATGTTTCCGTATTTTTAATATCAGGATAACTTTTGTTACATTTTGTTATATTCGTGTTCTTAGTTTCTATCAATATGTTTGGAGATGCAAGTCATAACTTGAGATAATGTATCTTTTTACTCATTTCAAGAGAGAAATGGTTTTCTGAGGGAAGTACTTGTGACTGAAGTGACACGAGCTCTATATGTGACCTATGTTGTTTGGCGTCTAGCGAACATTGGTAATGTTTTGAACAAAGCTGGTAGAACTGAAGAGGTAATACAACTAAACATTAGTTATCTTCAAAATATTAATTAGTATATTAGTCAACCAGGGTGGCTAAGAATTCGTTGAGTGAATACGTGACTACATCATGAAAACCTATGGTCTTAGTTTGATTTTAAGATGATTGGGCATGAAATAGAGTGTTGTACAACTCCATATAGTATAGAATAAATAAATCTAAAAATGTATTTACATTAACAAGAAGTCATGTTTCATGTATGCAAACTGAAATAATCAATTATTAGTTTCAGTGTGTTGACGATAATGTTATTGTACTTGGTCTTTAGATGTCAAGTTTGTTATAGTTTATCATGTGCAGATTAACTTGCGAGGATGGGTTTCATTCAGATGTACATGGGATAAATAAGATATACCCTTGATAATTTTCAACCATTACCCTTGTAACCCTCGGTGTTTACACTTAGTGAGATTTGAACTTGAGATTTTTGTGAGAATGTTACGTTTCTAAATATTAGGTCATTTGGTGATGGTTTGCTAGTATATGAATGAGATTATGAAATAAGATTAGTTTTGTTAAAAATTGATTGGTATGGTGTTTTTGGTAATACGAGATGATGAAAACCTAATTGAAAGGGAAATCTTTTGAAATCATACAAAAGTGATAATGTTAGTTTTTAGCTTGAAAGTGTTTGAACATTTTTATAACAAGCTTCCAAAAGAAATATAAACCCTAGTAAGGTAATGTATTTTTGTGTTATTTGTGTATTTATTTTGATTGCATTTATAGTATAAGTTTAGTATCCTAATTTGCTCACAATAAAAGGTCATTCACAAATATTAACCTAGCATATGGATTATTCTAAACCAATATATAAGACTCGTAAAGACTTAATTAGAATATGGAAGAAGATCTAAATGTTATCTAAAAAACTATTTCTTGTAACCTTGTAAGAGCACTTGATAAATATTCTCGGATAATTTATCTGTGACTATTATATGATCTTCTTGTACATTTATAGAAATGCTAGAAGTAGTATAGTTGAGCGTGGATTTCATTTGGAAAACACATTACAATTCACCTGAATTATTTCTCCTAAATTTCTCTTTAGTAATACAAAGTATTCTACATAGTCCATGTGTTCCTAGTTTTCGTATAGGTTGCATTGCTTTTTCATTCGTATAGTTTTTATTGTGATGTTATGATACAACAAGTGAGTTGGTTTGAAGCATGCAACCCGTCTCATAAAAAGAAAAAAAGAAGGACACATAGCAAGACTTATGTACTTTTGCATCTTACAGAGAGTTTTAATGGTGAGATATTTACAATATTGCAAACTTGATGAGATAACTCATACCCAAACACTTAACCAAGAAGCAGCACAAATAAAAGAACATACAACAAACTAAAATCAGAACTCATCTATATAAGTTAATGTCCAATTCTGTATGAACAACAAGAGTAAGCAAATCACCAGTTCACAAAGTTGTTATTGACTACATTTCATTACTAAGAGAGCACATAAACTATCACAATGACACCCCACACTAGTTATCGTGGCAGAAGATGACTCTATTGTTGGTGTTTAGGATTTTAGCAAACAATTTTACATGATAAATATATATAAAAGACAATCAAATATATACCCTCACTTTTTATACTTAACGAGATTTGAACTTGAGATTTCTTGTTTGAATATTACGTTTCTAAATATTAGGTCATTTTGGTGATGGATTGCTAGTATGAGAATGATATCAAATAAGTACATTTTATTGGCATCATTTACCTTATGTTATTGACTTGTTTTATATTATTTTATAAGAGAATTTGATACGTAATCGCTTACTTTTGTAATTCTCAATTATGAATAACCAATTGGTGACAGTTAGCTATTTTGCAAGTAAACTGGAGCAAAATGGATAAAGTTAGAAAAGTCTACTGAACTTACGAAAAATACGCCGTGTCATTCTTGATAGATGCGCCGTATAACAAGACTTAGACGAATATGAAGACCATTGCCTGACTTTGAAGCGTACGCCGCATGGATTTATATAATGCGTCGTATATGAAACTTTGGTCAACGAAGAAAACTCAACTTCTTATACTCCAAATACGTCGTATGACATCAACAACATACACCGTATCAATCTCAAGTCTTCACCAGATTTCCAAGATATTGAAGACAAAGATGTGCTCTATGAAGATCAATGATGCGTCGTATTACTATGGCGATTAAAGAATATTCTGGAATATCATAATCTTGGACCCCAAATGAAGTTACCTTGATATGCCGCATCAGACCAATCTGATATGCCGTATAGGCCATATACAAACCTTGCTGAGAAATCAAATGAAGATTAGAAGCTTAATGATGAAGTCAATATTACATGACGACACTCGAAGATGCTTTTGTATTTTGGCCGTAAAATCTTCATTCGGACTCCGTTTTAGTCCGTTCAAGCAGCCATGAAAAGAGAAAAATGAGATCTATCTGTTCCTGAAGGAGATATGACGTATTGAGCTTATGGATATGCCGTATTGGGTGATACTCCATATCAAAATTCTAGATACGCCATATCGGGTCAGTTTTAGACTTGGAGGCTACGTTTACTTATAGATACGAGGTATCGGATCCTCTAGATACACCGTATCGACCCCGATTTCAAAAACTATAAATACCAGACTCATTAAAGACTTAAGGTATCATTGGGGACCCTAGGGGTCATTCCCAGACGATCAAGACACATCCAAATGGTAGAAGATCAGTATTGAAGACCCAATCATCCTTGAAGAACATCTCTAATCATCGTTATATCACTTAATCATTCGGTTAACGTATCATATTTACCATGTAACATAACTTAATATGCAAATCTTATATGACTAAACATGGTTAATACGTTCTTTTTATCTTTGGTGTCTTCTTACTTGTAATGTTTATTTTACTTAACTAGTTCATTAGAAAACCAAACTCGTGCTAGTCTCTCAGGCTTAACCCCCATTTGCTTTAGTTTAGGTTAATTTAGTAAGAGTAAAATACCATAATAATTAGTATTGATGCGTGGGAATTGCACCAGGCTTTACCTCTCGAGGGATCTCGAGAAGCTTACAACCCCCACCAGGCAGTGTACCTGATCGTTGTAATATAGTATAGTGACAAGTACCGGGGGATTGATCGTTCAACTCAGGAATAGTGTCGCTAGGATTAGAAAGCCTAAAAACTAGGTCTAGAGGTGAAGGGTGATTCTTTTTGTATTTTTTATATTTTATAAAAGCAAATAAAAATCTCAATTTTTGAAGGAGTGGGCGGAATTAGTTGCTAGTCAACTAACCCAATTACTAAGATGCAATCAAAATAAAATAATAAAAATGAAAATAAACTAAATTAAGATAGTGGTGTGAGCAATATATGGGAGAATTGTGTTTACTTAGATTTCACTACTCCCTAGATATCTTTTACAGGTTAATTACTTGTTACAGTTGCGTGAATGACGGATTGTATTCCTTAATACCATTCATGGGGTGGCGTACTTACTTCCCCAATCCTATAAGCTCCTACTTCACTCCTATGTCGAGCCGGCTAAGAAGCTCCTAACATGGGATCACTAGAATTCGCTCATGCATTAAATACAATCATAAAAACCTAGTACACATCGGTTCATATTTCTTAAGACGTTCAAGCAAGTTACATAATGGAGATCTGCCAGTTTTCTTAAGCTTAACATTGAAATCATTCATCCATTACAACTATAAACAAGCAATCAACCTATAATCAACATCTAGGTTTTATTACATCTAAGCAAACACATGAAAGATATAGCCTAGCATGTTATAATCAAGACAAGCATAAGATATATTCAAACAACACATAGACATATTGAATGAATTGAAAGAAGACTTATCTTAATTGAACATGAAAGGTTTCAAGGGGTGAAAACCTTTGAAAATACTGTTATAAACGACCTAGGGTTTATTAGGTTCGGCCCTAGTATTCTCCACACAAGTTCCTCCTTTAATGAATGAAAAATAGAAAAGTATATATAGATTCTGTGAGGTGACGGCGTCAAGAGGAAAAATATGACGCCGTCATCTCGCCGCCAATAAAGTTCTCGGACTGCCTAGATCCATGGGTGACGCCGTCATGTGTAATCCTGCTCCAGGCTGTCACCAAATTTACTCTTGATGCCCTACTTCTGACGCCGTCACGTTTTCTCTGGGTCGTCATCCATTTTGCTCTTGACGCCGTAAAAAATTCCTTCTTGACGCCGTCAGGTACTGTTCCCAGCAAGGAAAATTAAGTCTTTGTCGTTTTCTTCACTTTTATGCTCCAAAAATGTCCAAAATGCTTCCTTTTCCAGAATTCACTCCCAAAGTACCTAAAATCACAAAAGGAACGATTTAGGGCAATATTTGATCAAATAAATTCCAATTCCGGCTTAAATGACCCCCTAAAAGCGGTTCATTTTTTGCCTCATCATATACCCTTACACTTGAGATTTGCTTGTCCTCAAGCAAATGCGCTTTTATTCTAGTCAAAATACAAGTTAGGGGTCATTTAACATTAATATAAAAGTAATTACAAAAAATAATCGTTCCACTAAAGACCAAAGACAAGCACGAAGGTCATATACTAGCACCTCACAAATAGTGTTTAGATACTCACATCTCTCGGGTGTAATAAAGTATACATCACAATATGGAAATGGAAAACATCTCTCACTACCTGTCATAGCAAAATAGATTACCATAGGCTTGGGAAAGGATCAAACCTCCACCACATGGCATAAGCACCTAGGATAAACTATCAAAGAGGTCTTTTTAAAGGGTTATAACGTTAGGTGTAGGGATATGGAATACACGGTTTTGTTGGATAAAGGCAATCTTTACTGGTGGCGAGTTAATCATCTTGGTTAATTACATGTACAATATGGCGTTGCTAAGCCAAGACTAGACTCGACTTAAGCTAATAAATAAAAAAATTACAAAAACATAAAATGAACATAGAATGAAACGGGATGGTAGTCCGTATGTTTTTCTTTTCTTTTCCTTTTTCTATATATATATATATATATATATATATATATATATATATATATATATATATATATATATATATATATATTTTTTTTTTTTTGCATACACTCTTACCCTATCATCTAAAATAATACATCATAGGGAATGAACATTCCCCTTACACTTGAATTTTTACATACTTTACAATAAACTAATCTAATGACTCGAATTAAGAAAATCAAAACACTTGGAGTACTTTTTAAGATTAACGCACATATGGGGGTAATAATATTATGTTCTTCCCCATTACTCCATAAAATAAGTACTTTACCCATGAGTCCCAATCGTCCCAAAACAATATGTACAAGGATATGACTCGACTTAGCAACCATTTAATCAATTAGATAATTAACTAAGGGTTTAAACATATAACAATAATGCACTAAAGATGAGTGCATACACGGAAGGCTAAGGCGATTTGGGTATACATTTAAGTGGGGTGTAACAAATTCTTCCTTTAAGTAAGATGCTTAAAGTTAGAAACGAAAAGATAGGCTCGGAGGGGTGTACTAGGGGTATCGTGTACTAAAAATGAGTACAACGCTAAGGTGTGGGAAAAATTAATTGACTTTACTAGCCAAGTAATATGACTTAAATGGTCAAGTAATTATGATACGGGTTTAACACAAGGGTGATCCTAATGCTTCTTATCATGTAGTAAATCCTACCACACGAATGTAGTCCCACTAGCGGTCTCGGGATACATCACTAACGCAAGTTCTAGAATCCAAATGCTACCGGTACACTTATAAGCACTAATAGTAAATGTTTTTCCTATCAAATCTAAAGGCGAACCTCACATATTTGGGTGGAAAAATTTTCTGAATAGTACGGTTTTGTGCTAGTCATACGATTCCTATCCATGAGACGCTTGCTAAGGCTAAAGTTTCACTCCTAAATGTTGTAAAAAAATTTAAATTTGGCGCTAAAATTACACTAACAAGTATTTCTCATAGTTTTATTACGCACCTACCATCAAACAAACAAACTCAAGCGAAAGTGTATCTATAAGGTATCATCATTTTACCCTCCCCTTACACTTAGGATGAACATTGTCCCCAATGTTCAAGTAAAGAATGTAAAAGTAAAACAGGTAAAAGAATGAAATCAAATACTCCCCTGATTCGCTTGGTATGGATAATGTGACAACAAGGTTAGATCTTCCTCCAAGAAAATGAACAATCAAAGCTTCCCTTCCAGAATATAAATCATCTTCTTGTCATACATAACCTATTAAACCTGAGAAAACAAACAAGGCAACCTCGCGTAAAATCGGCGGCAATCTATATATGCTAACAAATCCTAGAAAACAAAATAAGATACAATGCTTGTGGAATGATGTTTGCAGATTTCCTGGAGATTATAAAACTAAAGATTCAACAAAAACTTTAACATTCTGTTAGAAAAACAAAACTGGCAAAATTTACAGAATTTTGCACGTGACGCCGTCAGGAATTTATTCATGACGCCGTCAGAAGTGACCTGCAGAAATTCTTATGTTAAATTTCCGAAAATTTTCTAGAAAAACTTTGTCCTACTTCATAGAAAATCCTGCAAAACATCATTATGACTCGATACAAGCATTTGACTCTAAAAAATACGAATATACATGTTCACTTAATATTGTGGAGAATCATGATCAAGTTTGTTTCTTAAAAACATATTTGGGGTTTCCCCTTACACTTATCTCTTGCGAAATACCTTTGGATGAAGTTAAGACTAAGTCAGACAACAAAATAAAGTATTTTCACCATTTTAGTTTGAAACATGATCTACCAAAAATAAAAATAAAGCATGCATACGGAAGCAAATAACAATCAAACAAAATAAAAATCACACAAAACATGGGTTGCCTCCCAAGAAGCGCTTTTCTTTATTTACGAGTCTTGTAGCTAGACTCAAGGTCATGGGTTACTACGTGACCTCATTGTTGGTTTCACTCTCTAATTGTAAATGTTCTTTATAGAGACCAACCACCTTTTTCTCAATTGCTCCTATAATCCTATTGGCAAATTCCTTATCGAATTTATACTTCGGTCCTAGAGTCAAGCAATCTTTGTAGAAAAGACTCTTCTTTTCCCATACATAATCCATGCCCTTTTTTCTTATCCTCTTCATTGATGTCCTCGAAAGCACCAATGTTATCCATGTCAAATCGGGGCACAAAACGAAAATCTTTCATTCTATTAGGCATCCTATAAGTGATCCTATCGGTGTTACTCGCAAATCGGATTGTCCCTTCTATCTCATCATATTCTAACTTGGACTCTTCAACAAACGGTTTACCAAACACAACATTGGATAAGCGACAATCAATAACATTAGCAAGATCTTCAACAACCATAAAGTCAGTGATATAAGTAAAATTCCCAACAAAGACATGTAGACCTTTAATTCTCCCGAAAAAGTTACAAACTCTACCGGGGTATTTGGGATCTCTTCTAGGTCCAAGTCTTGCTTTCACTATATCATTATAGACACTTGAGGACATAATGTTGATTTGGGATTTATAATCAATGTAAGCATTGTCAATATGTCTATACCCAATCATACATGGTATCTTAGCATTCTTAGGATCACCTCTCTTTATCTTAGGTTCAATTCTAGTAAAAGGAGGTCGAGGGTTATCAATAAGATTATTATAGTACGCAATCTCCTCCTTAGTGGGGTATAGATTAAAATAATCATCTAGCTTTGGATCAATCTCCCCTTCTTCAAGTTCCTCAACAACACCCTCAAAATCTTTAGTCCCTAAATCCTTATTTGAATACAAGGCGGTCGCTAGGTCACTAAATGCATGGTCGAGCTCAACCTTAATCAACCTATTAAGCTCCCTAAGTTCCCTAATCTCGCTCTCAATTTGTTCACGTAACAAAGCCACTTCTCTAGGGGAAAGGGGTGGATTCGCGTTTTCCATAATGGTCAACGGAATAGTCAATTAATTTATTTTACTAACAAAGGCACGAAGAAATAGATAGACTAGAGAGAACCTAAAAATAAAAATAAAATCTTACTAGAAAGGAATCTAGCAGGTAGACCTAATAAAAAGAAATTCTAACCTAGACAATAACTATTCCCCGGGTTGCGGCGCCAAAAACTTGATGCGTGGGAATTGCACCAGGCTTTACCTCTCGAGGGATCTCGAGAAGCTTACAACCCCCACCAGGCAGTGTACCTGATCGTTGTAATATAGTATAGTGACAAGTACCGGGGGATTGATCGTTCAACTCAGGAATAGTGTCGCTAGGATTAGAAAGCCTAAAAACTAGGTCTAGAGGTGAAGGGTGATTCTTTTTATATTTTTTATACTTTATAAAAGCAAATAAAAATCTCGGTTTTTGAAAGAGTGGGCGGAATTAGTTGCTAGTCAGCTAACTCAATTACTAAGATGCAATCAAAATAAAATAATAAAAATGAAAATAAACTAAATTAAGATAGTGGTGTGAGCAATATATGGGAGAATTGTGTTTACTTAGATTTCACTACTCCCTAGATATCTTTTACAGGTTAATTACTTGTTACAGTTGCGTGGATGACGGATTGTATTCCTTAATACCATTCATGGGGTGGCGTACTTACTTCCCCAATCCTATAAGCTCCTACTTCACTCCTATGTCGAGCCGGCTAAGAAGCTCCTAACATGGGATCACTAGAATTCGCTCATGCATTAAATACAATCATAAAAACCTAGTACACATCGGTTCATGTTTCTTAAGACGTTCAAGCAAGTTACACAATGGAGATCTGCCAGTTTTCTTAAGCCTAACATTAAAATCATTCATCCATTACAACTATAAACAAGAAATCAACCTATAATCAACATCTAGGTTTCATTACATCTAAGCAAACACATGAAAGATCTAGCCTAGCATGTTATAATCAAGACAAGCATAAGATATATTCAAACAACACATAGACATATTGAATGAATTGAAAGAATACTTATCTTAATTGAACATGAAAGGTTTCAAGGGGTGAAAACCCTTGAAAATACTGTTACAAACGACCTAGGGTTTATTAGGTTCGGCCCTAGTATTCTCCACACAAGTTCCTCCTTTAATGAATGAAAAATAGAAAAGTATATATAGATTTTGTGAGGTGACGGCGTCAAGAGGAAAAATATGACGCCGTCATCTCGCCGCCAATAAAGTTCTCGGACTGCCTAGATCCATGGGTGACGCCGTCATGTGTAATCCTGCTCCAGGCCGTCACCAAATTTACTCTTGACGCCCTACTTCTGACGCCGTCACGTTTTCTCTCGGTCGTCATCCATTTTGCGCTTGACGCCGTCAAAAATTCCTTCTTGACGCCGCCAGGTACTGTTCCCAGCAAGGAAAATTAAGTCTTTGTCGTTTTCTTCACTTTTATACTCCAAAAATGTCCAAAATGCTTCCTTTTCCAGAATTCACTCCCAAAGTACCTGAAATCACAAAAGGACTGATTTAGGACAATATTTGATCAAATAAATTCCAATTCCGGCTTAAATGACCTCCTAAAAATGGTTTATTTTTCGCCTCGTCAAGTATATTAGAAATTCACTCCTGACGAACGACTCGTACTTACCCGACTAGCTACATTGATCAGGTACACTGCCCCTTAGTGTTTGTTATAGGTTAGTTTGGCAAACTATAAATAGTAAAGCTTGATATAAAATAAATACACCTATAAACACACATCAGAGAATGAGATCATGAAACTAGCATTATTTTTGATAAAATTTGATTCGTACGGTTGTTTTGTTAATATGAGATGATGAAAACCTAATTGGAAGGGAAATCTTTTGAAATTACATGTAAAAGTTATAATGCTACTTTGTAGCTTGCAAGTTTTTGAACATTTTTGTAACCAGCTTCCAAAATAAATATAAACTGTAATAAGGTAACGTATTTTTGTGTCATTTGAGTATTTATTTTGATTCCATTTATAGTATAAGCTTAGTGTCCCAATCCGCTCACAATAAAGTGTCCATCGCGAAGATTAACTTAGCATCTGGATTGTTCTAAACGTATCTATAAGACTCGTAAAAACTTCATTAGAATTAGAAGATGGATGAAGATCTAAAAGTTATCTAGAAAACTAGTTCTTATAACCATGTAAAAGCACTTTATAAATAGCCTAGAATTATCTATCAATGATTATTATATAATCTTCTTGTAAATTTATAGAAATACTATAAGTAGTATAAGTAGGTGTGGGATTTCATTTGGCAAACACATTTCGGTTGCAAACTATATAGTTCGCGTGTTCTCTTCAGTAATCCAAACTATAAAGTATTCTACATAGTCCACATGTTCCTTCCATATCGGTTGTAATGCTTTCATCCATATAGATTTTTATCGTGATTTTGAGATACAACAAGTGAATTGATTTAAAACATGGAACCCGTCTCAGAAAAAGAAAAGAAGGAATTAGAGTTAGACTTATGTACTTTTGCATCTCTATAATATTGCAAACTTACTAAGATAAGACATACCAATACACTTACCAAAAAGAAAGGCAAATAAAAGAACATGCAACAAATTAAAATCAAAACTCATTTATATAAGTCAATGCCTAATTCTATATGAACAATAAGAGAAAGCAAATCGCCAATTCACTAATTTGTTATTGACTACATTTCCTTACCAATAAAGCACATAAACCATCATAATGACACCTCGCACCAATTATCGTGGCAAGAGATGACTTTGTTGTTAGTGTTTAGGGCTTTAGAAAATAAATTTACATGGTAAATATATATAAAAGACAGTTAAATATATAAGTTAAAGAATAGCGGAAGCATTACAAAAACACCAATTAAGATCCTTATATTTTGTATAGAGTAAACTGCAAAAAATGTCCCTCTTGCTTTCTGAATTCACAATTTTTTCCGTCATTGTTTTTTCTTTTTGCATGTTTTGCCACTAATGTTCACTTTTTACTGCAAATTGTGTCCCTCGGCCTAACGATCGATAGAAAATCTTGTTAGTTATTGTTCCAAGTCGGGGTATTTTAGTCATTTCACTGTTCACAATGACATAATTTGCAACCAAACCCTGAGTTATATATCAACTTTTACACATTTTGGTAAAACTCATTTGGATCTAAATACACACACACACACACTTAAGAACACATTCTATAAACTTGTCAATCCAATCTTTTTACTTCACTCCCATTTGGCCGAAACACAGTAACCCACACACTAGTTCATGTTCTTGAAAAGATTCTGGAATTACCCAAAATTGAAGGAAAATGCTATTTGTAGGCATGTTTTACTCTGAAGTTACATCAGAGGCTAGGAACGTGGTATTAGTGATATCAACATAGGCTAGGAACGAATAGACACACGCTGCTTAATTAGTTATAGATTATTCTCATAGTTTAGCCTATGTATAGATGAGCATGTTTATATTTTAATGTATGATTTAGAACTTTTTTGTGTCGTAAGCCATTTTACGGTGTTAAGCTTCTTTTGTACATGTTTCTTTATGTTTTCATGTTTGTAACATGATTGAGTTGGAGCTTTTGTATTATATGGGATGAAGTGTTTTCATACAACATTCTAGTTTTAGGAATATGATTACTAGTAACCATGCATGCATAAAGATGGAGCTATAATTATCATATATCCTTTCGCTTTTGTCTTTAGGCATGTAATCATTGGCTCATCTGTTTTAACAAGCATAGAAATAATGATAAGTTGTGCATCACCCAACTTCATTACATTACTGATCTTCCGAGGCATAGCTGGTTGGGCCTCGGTGGTGCCAGTGTCTTAACTACTTAAGGTGCATAGTGCATGCCGAACTTGAGCAAATTGATTGCGATGATTTACTTATTTGCTTCTTATTCGATTGGAACAACTTTGGAAGCCTGGATCGCTAAAGTACGTCTAGACTACATACAACTGAATAAACATGTAGTATTTATATGATCATTGTCATCTTCTATATTGTATTTGAATAATTTGAACTTAGCAGTTAGCATATCATGATTTTTATTTTTGATTGCAGATTTTTTGTGCCAAGTTATGGATGGTGGGTGTTACTAGGACTTTCTTCACTTCCGTCCGTTTTTGGCATTGTTGTTTTATGCTCGTGTACCCGAATCTCCGGTCTTCCTAAAAAACAAATGAAGAGTGGGAGAGGCGATGAATGTACTAAAATCTGCAGTTGCACTCAATAAAAGAGTAATGGAATCATTGAATGAACCGTTAATCTCAGCTAAAACATGGCACCAAAAACCGCATCATCATCAGAGATAGAACAAATTCTGAAGGACAAAGGTGAAATCAAAATCCGCCAATCATGGGGTGGAATATTGAAACTGATCCTAAAATCACTTCTACGCCTAGCATCATTAGCATGGCGTAAAAGTTCTCTTCAACTGTTGGTCGTGTACTTCTTAAACAACTATTCATATTATGTGATCATACTTCTCGAGTTAGACTTACAAAAATAGGATGCCAATGATCCAAGGTTCTACGAAAATGTATACATTATCATTTTCGCAGGTACCCCACACTCAAATTTTACTTCCTATAGTTTCTTTTTTATTTGTTTATTTTATTTATTTTTTTCAGTTCGTTTACTTTTAAATGGCTTTATTTTGGTTAAGTTGTACTTTAACTAGTCAAACTAAAAAAATAGCTTAGAAGGAAATCAGATAGAATGTGCCCAAAGTGAATTTTGTACATATAATTTATTGAATTCGTTTATCTAGAAAAAAGAAAACGATTATTGAAGAAATATTTTTTATTACACTATTTTTTTGAAAAAGAGATCTGTCTCAAAATATATTACGTCAGGTGAACTAGGCAAAAATAGTGTTTTTTTTACCAAAGTCCAGTAAGCTTATTTGGGTAAATGTTGCAGAGTTCTTTGGTCTTTGTTTAGCTGTTGCGGTAATGGCGACCTTAGGAAGAATGCTGTCAAGGGTCAATATGATGGTTGTTGGATTCGTTTTGTTTTATATTGAACAATTGATCCGTGCACATTTATTTCAACCCCAATATTTGTGGCAACTATAGCAATATCAGAAAGCTTTGCACGCGTGCAAAAATATGCAGAAGAGCCAATTCTAGAAAATATATATATAAAAAAATCAGTGACATTTGCAGAATTTTTATTTTTGAATGTTATCATGATGACATTCTACATGATTATGTTTATTTGTCCAGACTTAATAGAATTTTCATTTGGTGGGGATATTATAGGTTTATCCTAGAGTGTCTCACATGTTACACCCCTTGCCCGATTTGATAAAAAATTAAAACTTTACGCGGAAACGACTCATTTATGACGTACCTTTTGTTACTATTTCATTAATTGATAACAATCTATAATAAAGCAACCCTTGAAAGTATTTTTAAAGGAAACTAGACTCAAATACCTTTAAAATGACGGGTAGTACGACATCTAACGACTTACAAATTAATATACATGATTTTTCGAAGTTTGATAAAATCCGACAAAACCCTCTAAAGCCCTTGGCCGGCGGCTGGCACTCTTGGCTCAGAAAGGCCAGACTACGCGACTAAACCCCCTTGCCGGTGGCTAAACGCCTCAGGCCTACAAAACTTCACCTGACTTGCCCTTTTGACCCAAAATTCGACTTTCGAAACTCGTTACATCTTAAGAACTTCCGGAATACATTTAGACATCATAATACATCATTTCCATAGCAATACTTGGTCTAAACAACATGTGAGCATGTATGATGCGAGATTTTCAAGACCTCAAAATGAAGTTTTACAATCCTCTAAGAAGTGTACTTAATCGCTGTAGTGTAGTATAGGTAAATCCGGGGGATTGATCGTTCTCTAGGGGAACAGTGTCGTTAGGTCAAGATGTATGACGAGATAAGTCTAGAGGTGAGAGATGATTCTTTTTGTATTTTTATAAAAGCAATTAAAAATCTCTAGTTTTAAAAGAGTGGGCGGAATTAGTTGTTAGTCAACTAACCCAAAACTAATTATAACTTAATTAAACTAATTAAAAAGAAAATAAAATACAATTGGTGGTTGCTTATAATAGGGAAAAGCGTGTTTACTTAGATTTAATTACTCCATAGTTATCTCCTATTGAACTATCAAATTGTTACGTCCTTGTTTTAGTTGAAGCGTTGTATTCCTTAATATCGGTTGTGGGGAGGTGCAAAGTCCCCAACTCTATGAATCTTAGTCTCCCATAAAAACCTTAAAGTCTATTAAGTTTCCTAGGATCTACAAGACACAATTCATGCAATAAATACAACGAGAGAAACCAATAGTGCACTCTACGGTTGTGTTTCAAAGACGTTCAAGCTAGTTACATATAAGAGGCCAGCCAGTTTTCTTAGCCTAACGCGAAGCAATCAACTAAACAAGAGACGACAAATTAATATTCAACAACTAGGTTTCATTGGATCTAAGCAAACACAAACAAACTTAAGCTAGCATGTTAAATAGAAGAAAAGATAAACAATTAATCAAACAATCACATAGACATATTGAATGATTAAACGAGTAACTTATCTTCAATGAAACATAGGTTTTGAGGGCTGAAAAACCCTTACAAAAGATGCCAAATTCATCCTTAACCCCTACTCCAAGATGTTACCCAAAGATGTCACACTAATAATGAAGAACATAGGAAAGTATATATAGGATTACAACTCTGACGGCGTCAGCTTATGGGTCCTGATGCCGTCAGCTCTCCGTGATTAGGGTTTCGTCTTGTGTAAGTCGCCGTTATGATGGTCTCACCTTGTAACTCCTGACGTCGTCACCTTTAGTCTGACGTTGTCCTCTTGTAAAGTGTCTGGGCCGTCTCTTGTTAACTTAACACGTGACTCTCATCTTTAATTAACACCTGATGCTGTCAGGTTGCGGGTCTTCAGAATTTGTCAGAGGTGTCTCTTGTTAAACTTGAACAAAAAATACAACATAATTAATAAGTGACGGTATCATGTTGTAACATGTGATGCCGTCCAAGCTCCATGTCTGACAGGTTTTCGCTATTTCGTTGTTTTCTTCACTTTTTCGTCCAAATAAGTCCAAAAAATGTCGTTTCCAAATTTCTCGTCCCAAGTACCTAAAATGCAAAAAGAAATGATTTGAGGCAATATGGTCATATTAATACGATTTTTGGCTTAAATGACCCCTTTAAAAGGTACCAAATAAATCATTATCAATTTACTTTTCAAACATACAGGTGTTTTACCAAACAACCATTTTGACCCACTTTCAAACACAATCCTTACACAATTTACATAACCATTTGTTTGATATACAAAACCTGAACTTGACACTTCAACTAACATTTATAAATCATTTATGACTCTCGGGGGTACAACATAGACTTTCAGCTCGGTAACTACAACTAAACTCTAAAACATAAACCAATACCCTTCAAATGTATCCTTACAACCTTAAGCCTTAATCCAAGCATAACACTTCCACAAGAACCAACAAAACATTAGTAACTATAACGGTAAGCGATGATGCTTAGTAAGTAAAACGAGCATAACATGGTTTTATACTTTATTCAAACATATAAGCATCAGTTATATCGAAACACTTATTCCGTGGGCTTAATACACTAAGTCTTACTTGAACACATAACATCAACTTACTCCGTAACACCAAATCATCACCTTAGTCTCATTTAATTCAAAACACATAATCATGCTACAATTCTCCTATCACTTAACACAAAACATATATAATACATATATGTTTGAAATCATTATAACACCATTTTATTTACCTTAGCTCCAAGCTAAGTTACCATACATCATTATTCCACCACCACCACCACCACCATCATCATCATCATCACTTTGCAATCTAGGTCAAAACCACCATAAACATAAACACTTAAAACATGAACAATTAACTATAACCATGGTTTAATACAACCATTAGCTTACCAAGGGGTGAAAATGAGCCGAGCCGAGCCCGAGCCTGCCAGAGCTCGAGCTCGGCTCGTTTATATTTAAAAAGCTCGAGCTCGAGGCCGTTTTGAGCCTCACATTTTGAGCTCGAGCTTGGCTCGTGAAATTTTTCACAAGCTCGAGCTCGGCTCGGGCTCGACTAATTTATACGATGTGTAAAGTTCAAATGGAGCTCGGCTCGTTAATACAAAGCTCGGCTCGTTAACACAATGCTCGAGCTCATTAACACGGTTATACGTATAGAAATTATATACGTGTATATATTTCTAGGGTTCGTTTAGGCTCGCGAGCCCAAACAAGCTTTTTGTATAGAGCTCGGGCTCGAGCTCGATTATTAAATGAGTCCAAACTTAGGCTCGAGCTCGGGCTCGAGCTCGTTTAGGCTCGGCTCGTTCAAGCTTTTTACCAATCCGATCCCGAGCTTTTTACGAGCGGCTCGGCTCGTTTCCACCCCTAGAAATCATTTCTAGGTACAAGGTTCTTGGGTTAAAGCACTTAATCACCATTAGAGATCATAAGGCTTCCATGTTTCCCTCTTCTTTTTCTTCTAAAATCGACATACACACACCTTAGGAAAAATGGTAGAAATGTGTAGAACATGGAGATTTCTAATTAAGACTTTCTTCATGACAACATTATTTCTCAATTGGCACCTTTGATCCTCAAGTCCATTTGCTTATAATTTGACCATATAAAACTTTATAACTTATTTAACATTTTACAACTTCAGGCCCTTAAGTATATTTCTTTTACTATTAGATTGACTATCGGGTTTGACTAACAAATCACATAACGCCTTCAAGTCTTCAACTTATAAAAGTTGTAGTCAAACTTACTTAATGACATTCTTGTAATATAATACTTACAACCCGATTTTGGGTGTAACATCACACAACTGGAATTGGAGTTGCAACTACAGTGGCTCGATTTATGAGTTTGGCGTTACCAGCGGCAACTGCATTGAATGATGATAAACACAAAAAACTTACAGCAATTCCGTTTGCACTTAAGATCAGGCTTTTTAGAGTTTGCGCCCTAAAGCTTCTTGTCGAGACGAAATGTGATACACGCCCAAATGAAATGTCACGTTTGAAAGTTTGTTAGTTGGTTACTTGCATTTTATCATCTACTTATTGAATAAATAGATAGATTCCCATTTCATAATGTTTCATTTACTAAATAGATTGTAAATCTCTCACTCAAATTATGTTTCATCTTGTGAATTATTGAATAACAATTGGAACTTATTTCTTCCTCATTCTGGTTCACCAACATACGCTTCTTCTTTTAGAATACCATTAGCCGTCATGACGTTTATTTGTTATACCGCAATATTTGAAAGTGCAACGTATTCGAGAAAAATTCGAATGGCCTCGATTGAGCTATTGGTGCAAACGTCTCATCATAGTCAATCTTTTCTTCTTGACGATAATCATGACAACAAGACAAGCTTTTTTTTTTTTCCTCGAATAACCAAACCATTTTCATTTTTTTTATGTTTTTGAAGATCCAATTTGTACCAATAATCGATTTGTTGCACTTCCGTTGGTAAATTTGGCATCAAATAAAGAGTTGGGGTCAAGGTATTCATTTTATCATCCTTTAAGCATTATAAAAACATCATTAGGTGGTCATTGTGTTTATGAATTTACAATTTAGTAACACCATGTTAAGTGTTTATGATTTTATGTTGGAGTAATTGGATGAAAGAGTGACTAACTTTAATCCAATTTCTATGTAACCACTTGAATCTATTTTAGGCAACCAACTTTTATCATCATAGAAAACATTAAACTTAAAAAAAAAATGATAATGCCCCCTCAACTTTCTCACATTTTGCTGCAATGTAATACATACCGTAAACTGATTCTTACCTTCAATAAAAATGTGTGAGGTATTGATAACTGATTCTTGCTTATAAGAGTTATTTACCCATAATTGATTTCCTTTTTATGCAATTTACCGTTTTCGAATAAAAAATTCAGTCTTTTTCCCGAATTATCTTCGTAGATATTGCATTAGACATCAATAAAGTTTTGTTGAAATGACAATCGAAATTTGTATTATATCCGATAATAAAAACATATAATTCATTAACTATCCTCGTTCTTCCTTGGCCAGTCAATATTTACTATTTATCTTTCATATTTTATCGTATTCAACATAATGATATCGTTCGTTACCGGTTTCATCTTTTTAATAGGGTTTTCCACTTGTCTATTCCAACCGCATACTTTGTGCGTGAATTGTATTCTAGATGTTTATGTGTAAATATTATACTTATTTCAGCAACTTCTTTGGAGAAATTACAACTACTAACTCTACTTATCTTGAGGTAGATAGATAGATAGCAAGAAAAATAGATCACAATATCACAAATACACAAACTACAAGAAAAATACATTGTTTCTATATTGACACATTTTTCCAAACTAATTTTTCAATCAACTTTTCTACTATCTTATACATATGAAAATATTTCAACACAATTTGTTATAACTTACATGGTCTTAATTCTATCATTTTCGTTATAGTGTTCGTGTAACCTTTCTCTCCAAAAAGAATTTGTGCATTGTGTAAATTCATTAATTAAATATAGTACAAATTCATTAATACCGTCAATATGGAAAAAAGAATTTACTCGTATAAATTATTGGGTATGGGAAAATTAAATGTTGTCAAGTTGTCATTGCATGGTTGAATCTGATGGTTAAAGTGATTGGTCCCACGAAACCAGAACTGTCTAAATTGGTATATGATGACATCTTGGCCGTCCAATCAAATACAATAAGTACTTAAATTATTATATTTTATTCTTCATTCTACTGCACTACTATTAATAGTCTAATACTACATGGTACTACATGTTTGAGCAGTGTCGTCGTTTTTGCTCACTACAATCCAAAAATACTTGCTTTTAATTGCGGAAAACACCCTAAAGTTTTCCATATACGTCTAGGATTTCAGATTTTAACCGCTAGATAAATTGTTGGCTTGGTTAAAAGCTGTAACACAACCATGTTTGAATGATACTCGTAGCTTAAAAATAAAACTATGTCAGTAACTATTACTAGCTTACAAGAATTGTTAGATTTTTTTTTTTTTTTTTGGGCAAAAGTGAGATTATATTGATGAGAAGATCAAAAGATCTAAGATGATACATTGCTGAAACTAAAATAACAAACCATTTGAACCTACTAAAACCATGAAAGAAACTTGAGATGCGAAGGCTACATTGAAGAACAAATCTTCTGAACTTTGAAAACATGAACCATCTATGCTTGTTAGATAAAGAGTGATAATGTGAACTTTGTAGATGATGACATTGGTTATTTTTTTAAGTACAAAACGATCCTTGTGGTTAGTCCTGTTTCACATATTTAGTCCCTATACTACTATTTCTGTTAGTTTAACCGATTTTCTTATGTTTTCTCCCGTTTTTTACATTTTCGCCCATTTCCTTATGTTTTCATAGGTTTTCCTCCGTTTTTTTACATTTTCATATATTTTTATTCATTTTCAACCATTTTTATACGCTTTCGTCATATTTTATATGTTTTCAACCGTTTTTATACGTTTTCGTTCGTTTTCATAAGCTTTCGTCTGTTTTTATACGTTTTCATCCGTTTAAAGACGTGTAAAAACGGTCGAAAATATAAAAGAGCTTATAAAAACGGACGAAAATTGATAAAAATGGACGAAAGCATTTAAAAACGGACGAAAACATATGAAAACGGTATATAAATGGACGAAATGTATAAAAACAGACGAAACCGTTTAAAGACGGATGAAAACGTATGAAAACGGACGAAAATGTATAAACACATAAAAACAGAAAAAATGGACGAAAACGTATTAAAACGGTTGAAAACGATAAAAAAACGTAAGAAAATGAACGAAAACATATGAAAACATAAGAAAACGGATGAAAACTTAAGAAAAATTGGTGAAAGTGTATAAAAATGGATGAAAATGTTTAAGAACGGATGAAAACGAATAAAAACATATAAAGACGGACGGAAATGTATAAAAACAGTTAAAAACGAATGATAACAGTTGAAAACGAATAAAAAACGTATGAAAGCGTAAAAAAACATAAGAAAACGGGAGAAAACATAAGAAAAATGGTCAAACCAACATAAATAGTGGTCAATGGACTAAATCCGTGAAACACGACTAACCACAAGGACCATTTTGTACTTAAAAAATAACCAGTGTCATCATTTACAAAGTTGAATAACATATTTAACAAACCCGTAAACATGGGTAACGTTGATAAAAAATAAAAAATAAAAATAAAAATAAAAAAACTTTAGTAACTTAAGACAAATTTCTGTGAAACTTTAATAACAATTTTGTTTAATAACCCTTAAAATGAGTATTGGTATTAGAGCTGGCATATCGTGTCTGACACGACACGATAAGACACGAACACGATAAGACACGAACACGAATGACCTGAACACGAACACGACACGATAAAAAATCGTGTCACTTTTTTCGAACACGAACACGACACGAAAATTAACATGTTACACGATAAGGAACCTGTTAAGGGACCTGTTAACAAAAATACATAACGAAACAAAACGAGTTCACAAATTAACGAGAGTTCCTAATAATATTTTTAACTAATACATAACGAAACAAAAAGTCCTTAATAAATCCTTATAACTAATACATAACGAAACACAAGTAAACAATTATAATGTCTTCACTCTTCACCCGTATGCGAAACCCATGTCCTCGAGCATATTACAGCAGCACCACCATCACTTGTTCCAGCAGCACCACCATCAATCACTTGTCACCTACAAACAACACATCATGTCATGTTAATAACATGAGACATAACATAAATCTACAACAACTTTTAATCCAACTTATTAGCAAACAGAGAAGTCCAAACTGTCACCTAACACAACATGCTCCATATATCAAACGCATCTCTAGTCAAAATGATAACTCCTATACTCAAAAGTGAGAATCACACAACTAAAAAATGATAAACGTTGTGAAATGATAACCAGATCTAAGATCTAACACCATTTTCATCTCAACGACAAGACCTGAGCAACATTCAATACCTTGTCATATTAAGAGCTTAAGACGCAGAAAAAAAAAACCCCCAAGTATGTATACACAATAAGACATACCAAGTCAATTATCACAATCACAAGTGCTTAATCCACACCGACACAACGTGATCTAGACAACATTGAGCTTATAATACTGATTAAACAATTAGACAGCTTAATCTACATCTAAAAAACAGAAAACAGGATTTGAACAGCATCGCATATCAAACCATAACTATTCACGATAATTTGCTATAATCAAATAACCACGACCACAAGAGGTTAATCCATATATAAACAACAGGATTCGCACAACACTCAAAACCTATATCTAAACAACAACAGGATCTGAACAATAATCTAACTAACATTTACAATTACACGAGCTTAATCTACATCTAAACAACATTCATAACCTAATCTTATAATACAGAATAAGCATTAAGCAACAACAGGATCTGAACAAAGGCTAATCAACAGCTTATTCTACATCTAGACAACAACAACAACATGATCTGAATAATTTTGAATACCTTGATCATATCTTCCATATAATATTCTAATAATAGATTTTATTTTGTCACCAATGTTACTGCTGCAATCTTAAATTATTTCTTAAATCAAACATCAGTTAATGGACTAGCAATATTCTAATTCTAAACATCAGTTAAAATATAAAAAGAACAACTAATAGCAATATTCTAAACATCAGTCAAACATCAGTTAATGGATCGATTACTAAAGATTAAAGGATTTAATGAGTGGATCGATTACTAAACCTTTTAATGATAGGCAGATAGGATCGATTAAAGGATTGGAGAATAAAGGATTTAATGAGTGGATCGATTACTAAACCTGTATGAGTAAACGATTAAAGGATTTAATGAGTAGATTTTGAGAATCGATTAAAGGATTAATGGAGTTATGGATCGATGTGGAGTTATGGAGTTATGGATTATTGGATTTGGATATTGGAGGCTGCGTACATAGAGAGAGAATATGAGAAAAGATGAAAGTGTTTTAGGGTTAATTTTGAACATATATATATAACCTCTTAACAGGTTCTTATCGTGTCTTAACAGGTCAGGACCTGTTAAGACACGAAACCTGTTAATTTTATTCGTGTCTTAACAGGTCCGGACCTGTTAAGACACGAAACCTGTTAAGGGGTGACACGAAACCTGTTAAGAACAGGTCGTGTCGTGTCGTGTTAACAGGTTTCGTGTCAAAATTGCCAGCTCTAATTGGTATGCCTATCCTCCTAACCTCACTCACCTCTCTTTTACCCACTGTATTGACAGGACAACACAATCTTTTTCAATTTTTTCTTTTGTATTTTTAATCTTTTACAACTTTTAACTTGTTAAACTTTATATTTTATATTATGCATTTTTGGCAGTTTTACTCACTTTATTAGAAAGACAAATATTTTACTACTTTTGACTTGTTAAATTTTATAATTTTTATTCTATAATTTTTATTTTACAGTTTTATAATATAAACAAAATTATAAAAAAAAAAAAAAAAAAAAACATAAAAAAAAAATATATATATATATATATTTGGGATTTTACCTTTTGATACTTTTATCATTTTCACATTCAAATAAAAATCTAACTATGTATCCGTACTATTACTATGATATTTACCCCTACTGTGAGATTGCTTGGTTACTTTCCATATTATAGTATTAGAGGATAAATAAATCCAAGCCAAGTCTGTGAATTTAAGGTGCGTTAAGGTTTTTATTATGTCTCTTGCATTTTCTATATATTATGCTGAAATAATAAATCATACTCATGAGGTTTTAATGTTCTAACATTATATCATGAGCATGTATGATCTTAATATATACGCGGTCATCAAGCCGCCACTTCTATACCACCACGTCACAACCACCTATCTCCTAAACCCTAATATCCAATCTTCAATTATTTATTTATTTTTTCAGCTGTGTTTTTTATCATTCATTATTCACATCACGTTTTTTTTTTTTTTTTTTTTTTTTTTTTTTTTTTTTTTTCACATAATATCACACCCTAATATCATGCATCCTTCATCATATGTTTTACATGTTCATTAAAACACACCATATCGGCATATCCAATACATACTACAGGTCCATCTCCTTTGCATACATTGTTATCAACTTGGTTACAAATGTTTTCTAGTTATGTATGATGAAGACTTTGAAGATTTATCCGTGCTTCGGCTTGCTACAAGAAAATTTGTTTTATTTTTGAAAAAAAAAAAGTTATAGTTGTTTTATTGTTTGTTTGTTAGTCGATTATTTGTACGGCTTTGTTACCAGTCGACTAAAGTTGATCGTTGGTACAAGTTCTTAAAGTCGACCTTTGGAACGTTTTGTTACGAGTCGACTAAGTTATGCTTTTATTACGTTAATGTTTTGGTTTTCTTCTTTTCTAGTTTACTACTTTAGTTCGAGTTTTCGCGATTTCCGCTATGACTGTGGGGAGTATTAGATGATAGATTGCCCAAGTCAGAGTCCGTTAGAGTTTCCATTATGTTTTTTGCATTTTCTATATATTGTGCTGGAATAATACATAATATCTACGAGGTTTTAATGTTCTAACAGATAGTAGTTTGTATGCGAAAGCCTTCACGAAGTTTACAATTTCCCCCTTTTTCAATGTATGGCACGTCCTTTGGATCTACAGGACATACCGACATATGTTGTATTGATTTTTAGGAAATGTATTGAACAGTTGAAGGCTTGAAGCTAAATAAGATACTTTGAGTTAAACAAAATATCTATACCGATACATTTTAAAAAAAAATCATACACGCAACAGATGATAGCTAAGCTACAATAAACTACTGTATTTAACATCATTGATTAATAAAATACTTAATCATTAATGACCCCTTCGTGCTATGCATGTGACAACTTATCTTTATGATTAGTAAGCTTACTTTTTATTTCTTTAATCATGGATATTAGATTTCAACGAGTTAGTTACCATCAAGACACTTTATCAACAAATATTTTGTCGATGATCTGACTTAATGCACAATGAGATTTAAAGTCATTTGTGGCATTATTAATATGTGTCAACTAGGCAATAGTGTCGATAAGTAAACATCTAACTAAAGATGTCTTGACTTGACGATTTTTAAGAAAGGGGCTTTGGAAACCTGACTTCTTAGACGAGAACGGTATTACTACTTATTTTAGCTCGAACATGTTTTAAGCGTCACAATTTGCAATTATGTAAAATTTCTTTTGAACAATAGTTATGTAAATTGGATAGTACTTTGAATTATGCAAATGGGTAGTTCATGGCATGTGTTACATTACAAACCAAAACAAAAAGTCTAAATGAGTCATGATACTTAATTTTCTTGCCTTTTCTGTTTCCCTTTTCCCACAAAGCTAATTGCTACAAGCTTTTCCTGCAATTGACATGATGCGTTTGACTTTGATTATGAAAAAAGTACACTTCTTTAAACTTGATATGTTTCTATATGCTTTGTTCTTTACTAGCACCAATAACAATGCATAATTTTTGACCTTAAGGCATCTTTTATTTTTGTACAAGAAAAAATATATATATATTTTTAATATTATTGTAGTTACTAAAATTATAAAAATCATAAATTTGTCTACTTTATTTTTCCTAAAATGAGCATATTTTTACTCTTCAACACTCTTGATGTATTCATTAATTCATTTAGTTTTGGAGAGGGCCTTTTTTGGACCACAATAAAGCAATGGCATGGGCCATGGCCCGGTGTGAAATACACATGAGCTTTCGGCAACTTGATTGCTATATATTGGGCCACTAAATGGTCCATGATGATAAAACTGGACCACTTAACCATAACAGAGACAAATATTTAAAAACGTACACACAAATTATACACAAAATTTCAAATATTACAGTATGATTTTAAGAATAGTACAAGTTTTCGGTTAGCCAGTTTATGAAAGTTAGAATCTGCCAAAGAAAAATTTAACCCTTAACAACAAAACTCATTAAATGGCATTTTGGAATTTTGTGATAAAAAGCAACAATGAAAAGGAAATATGACAATGATATAAAGCTAAATGATAAAACTACAGTAATGTTTTATGTGTATAGTCTCTATTTTAGGGCCCCCGTTATTAATGTCCGTACATATCATCATCTTTAGTTGTGGTATCGATAGAAAAGTCGACGAGGCTTTAATCCACCGTCACATAACTCAAACCGATAATGCTATTCTTTCGAGAAAATTGACATGATTTAACTAGAAGTGGTAGAACCCATATGTCTTGACAGTTGAACCTCATTAGATTCACGCAATTATGAAAATGCACCGACTCTCGTGGAGTTCATACTAACCAAGTATGTGCATATGTGCCCGATTGTGCGTGTGTTCTCATTTGCACAATTCACATGTATCGCAAATATAATGAAGCATAGTAGAACATTTAACAAGGTAAATGTCAAGACCATTTGGCTACACAAATCTTATCTTCATTTCACATCATATAAACTTATAATATAACAATTGTATGCAATCATGGCATGGTTTGATTACAAATAAGGGCATAGATATTTTACCGGGTAACCCTTTACCCAAAATAAGGGCATAGTACAAAACCCGGAACGATTACTAAGAAAGGAAAAAGAAAATATCATGACGCCAAGAACATCAAGTTATAGTACTGATTTATTAGTAGCTTAGAACCAAAATCAACTTTTGCATAGTAGTTAGAAACTTTATTTTTTATTTTTGACTAAACACACTTTCACATAAAACTGAGCAAATTAACCAACTTTGACACTGTAATGAACAAAATTACAATCCAAGTCTTTTTATACAATTACAATCAGAAGTGCAACCGATCAGAATCAAGTTAATGCACTACCGAGCTCGTACTCAAATCAAATAACACACTTTCACATAAAACTGAACAAATTAACCAACTTCGAGCCGGAAGTTGCTAAGACAAGTTGGTTTATTTTTAAAGTTCAGTCTCTGCTAGGTGCAAATAACCTTAAAGTTTTCACAACAATTTCCTTCAAAGGTAGAGATTTATCTGATTTGAGTATCTCGTGAATTCAAATCCCGTTAAGTCAATAAAAAAGAGTAAATTGCAAAAGCCGTCCTTGTGGTTTGGTCAAATTGCATGTTTTGCCATTGTCTTTACGAAAGTTTAGGCATCGTTCCTGTAGGAAACTTACAAATGTAACTTTCATATGTGGCTAAAGTGAAATGACTAAATTACCTTTGTTTTAAATAAAATAGAGAGGATGGACATTTTACTCTAAAAAAGAAAATAAGAAACCATGGTTTAAAAAACAAAGTTATGTTTTAATGAAAACATAGACAAGCTTGGGCTCACAAATCTATCTAAATGGGCTTAGATACATGGCCCATTCCAATCTCAGCTATATATATCCCATAGAGTCACAAAACCCTAATTAGGTTTACAGTCTCTCCACAAGTTCTTTCCGGCTGTTTGATAAACATTTTTATAGTGAAACTTGTTTGTTATTTTCATAGATTTCTTTTGATAAAAAGCTGTTGTTTTTTATTGATGATAAGCCAATGAGGTCAAATATGTGCCATGAGGGTCAAGGATATTAAAATTGCGCATTCATAGTACTTTTTACTATGGAAGTCCTTGATTCGAAGAAGAATGTGGCAACATGCTAATCTGAGGCTGCTTTTTTTTTTTTTTTTTTTTTTTTTTTTTTTTTTTGTCTTCTTGTGATTATGGTTTAGCACATAAGTTCTTCTTGGAGATGAAAAATATATTTTCAGGATTTTATTTGTGCTTATATCAATCTTTGTGATCATCCCTTCTGCTTAAGTCCTCTCCTTCAATTCTAAATGGGGTTGTGCTTCAATGTAATGGGTTGACATTAATGATTTGTTACAAATATTTGCTACTGTTTATGTTAAAAAAATAAATAAATAAATAAATAAAATTAAACTACAAAGGCTTTTTGTTTTGTCTTAGATTTCTAGAAAGTTTTTTCAACTTCCACCAACCTATGGTTAATAATGGAGACGAAAAATGATATGAAGCTACATGAACTTATTAAAAGATTAAACATCTAGTGGTGAGACATGGCAAATTATCTGTTATTATAAGGAGTGAGAATCTGTATGGACACTTATTGATTGATAAATCTTGTATGTCTGTTTATGTCCATATTGATCTTCTAATGACTTAATGTACAAAACAAATAATAAGTTATCTAAAAACTGTAAAAGCGGGTGTTTGTTTAAGCTTATATGTGGCTTATAAGCTTTTTTATGTTTTGGCTTATATTTCATAAGCTTATTTTGAATCTTGTAGGCTTATATAAGATTATTATGATATGGTGTGAGCTTATTTAACTTTGGCTAATTTTTTGACATTTCGGGTTATTACGAATTAAAAATAAAAAACAAGCCTATAAGCCGGAAAATAAGTTTAAACAAACACACCCAAAAATCTATTTTATTGTAAACAGAATTGAGTTCTCTATTGTGATATCGTCACATCAGCTTTCTTTCTTTACAACTAATTCATGATCAACATATTATAAGAGAAAATTCTCAAAATTTTACAAAAACTCAACCTTTAAAAAAAAAATTGCAAAAATAATACCCTTTCCCTAGGGGTGGCAATTCTGACCCGACACAAAAATTAACAGGTTTGTGTTGAGCTAAATAGATTGTGGGTCAGGTTTGGGTCGACATATCTGACGCGTTTATTAAACAGGTCAGGTTCGGATCGGGAATAAAATAAACGTGTCGACCCGGTAACCCGTTTAAGTTTTTTTTCTTAATTAAAAATTATTTATATTTAATTATATGGGTTAAATGGGTCGACCTACTAGCAAGTTTAACCCATTTAACTCGTGTAATGTGCTAACTTTTATATATAAAACGGATTAAATGGGTCAACTCGAAATCCGTTTAACATATTCAACCTATGTAACTTATTTAACTTAACCTAAGTATATATACGGGTTAAATGGGCCAGGCTGGGGTTACGGGTAAACAGGTTAGGGTTGACATAGCTGACCCGATGATTTAAATGGGTCAGGTTCAGGTTGGGGTTTTTTGACCCGCCAACCCGAACCCGACCCGAATTGCCACAATTCCCAAAACGGTCATGTGCGAATGTGTGATCCCACTAATTTGTTGACATGTCTCCAAACAAGAAGTACAATCCCAATCATTAGTACATGAGGTAGCCGTCATTCACACATCCGTCGTTCGAACATTTGAGATTGTACTTTTGTTAACAAATGTGCGAACGACGGATGTGCGAATGACGTCTATCCCATGTGCTAATGATTGAGATTGTACTTTTTGTGTGGATACGTGTCAAAAAAATAATCTAGTCGCACATTCACACGTGACCATTTTGAGAAAGGGTATTATTTTTGTACATTTTTTTGAAAAAAGTTCAGTTTTTGTACAATTTTGAGAATTTTCTCTTATTATAATAAGAAGACCGCGGTTACCATTAAAAACATACCCACTTAAATACACACTTAAATACAAATATAACAAGACGGTTGTTGAAAACAAACTTGCAGCAAGTTACCAAAAAGAGGAGTGAATACAAGATTGAGAAGCTTAATTAACAAAAAGCTTAAATATATATAAAAGGAGTAAAGACATAGATAACAATGTTATTAATTCAGTACTACAAGCAAAGATTCAAAACTCAATCTATAAAATCATTCAAAACTCAATCTATAAAATCAGCAAACTGATGGCAACGGGCAAGCCTTACATGAAAACACATCAGAAGAAAGAGTACTGGTATTTTGCAAACCAATATCTATTCATGTTACAAAATGAGCATATCTACAGTTAACAAAAAGGAAATATCCAGAGAGCTTGAGAGCCGGTTGCACTTTTAGGCAAGGTTATACTGCTGCAGATAACTCCCAAAAACGAGCATTGCAGCTTTGCCAGAACCTGCATCCAAGTTTCACAAAACATCTGTTCTTAAAAACACAAGTAAGCCAGTGTATACTTCATATCAACTTCTCAATATTCAGACCGATTAGATACCAATTGACAGCATGACAAAAAATCTACATTGCGCTATTTGAGCAATCAACTTTAGTTTACTGATTTGATTATTTGCTTACTAAAGCGGATGCTGTGGACTATAACAAACTAGATGAGGCAATTTCAACCACTTTACTTATAAATGGGTCAATTGGTTCTATGGCATATATCTAACAGGGTCAAAAGTCGGCTAAGTGTAAATTTATGCATATAACCACCTAAGTCATCTTATATAAAAATCGAAGTATTGTTAAATAACGTTATATCTATACAAAATCTCTGGCAGACAGCAGACTCCTATTTATTTTATATACAAGTGATTTTTTAATGGGTCAGCACAACCTGACCCTTACCAAGTAACCTGTTTATGTGACCGACTCTTGCTATTTTTAGTTCAAGTGCAAACAACATACCAGTTTATTGGTCATTCACACGCAATTTTGGTGTCAAAGCTGCTAAGGCATATCGCAAATGCCTGAAAAGCTGAAATTGGGTACTGATAATCCATAGTAAACGCATCTTTTCCAACTTTTCCAAACTGAATAATCACATTTTCATCTTCTCCATTCTCTAAAGAAGCAACCAGCTGAAAGTTTTTCACCGAAGCAACTGTCACCCGCCCATTAAAGTTAAGGCACCAGCATTGGAGTTGTTCATGCCACCTAGGTGCCTTATTTTTCAGCATCAACATCGAGTCCTTTTGAGTAGACAACAATCCAGATTGAGAGTTATCCATGCGGGCAGATTTTGATCTGAAAAAGGGGAGAGATGAAAAGGAATCCATGTTGCTGAGCTGGAATTCGGTTTGAGTGGGAGCCACTCCTCCAGGCTCCATAGCAGTAGTAGGGATTGCATTCATGACACACTGCATCCTTCTCGGACCCCTGTAGCATATAAAAATATGAATCTTTGCTGTCAACTATTGAAATAAGAAATAGAAGATGTGAAGAGTTTCAAAAAGTTGATATTCACTGTTATCTATCTCGTAGTTAAAATGTTCTCCAAAATAATAAAAATGGTACAAATTCCACATAGAAACAGAAGTCATATTTTTGGCCCATTTATGTATGAATCGGTTGCTCAAAACTTGGGTTCCTATATGATTTTATTTAAAGATTATAGAGTAATTTTTTTTGGGGGGGTACTAGTAAATAGCGCCTTTAATTATTTATAAAAGAAATAAGGGTCACAACAGTGTTTGGCACAGCATATTACCTGGAACCCAAGACATTGAGCTCATATGAAATGTTAGAAACTGGGTAGTTTCCGGCAGGAACTCTTGGCGACACTCGTTTCAAACTCCCTGGCTTGAAAGAACGGCATTTTGTTGCTAAAGCACCGCCGTTTGGAGGTTGTGCATCATAAACAGTGAATTTCGTTCCAAGAAAGTTTGATCTGTTGTAACGGTGAAGTAAGAAATAAGAATATTCGTAAAAAGAAGTTGAGTCGATCTTACTATCTTAATAGCGAACTTACCTTAACTTCCCAATGTAAGTGCTGCTTCCTTTTGATACATCTTCTGCATTCAGAGAAATTATATAATCTGTGCATGTAGCACGTCTACATTTTTTGGCGGCAAGAAGGAACTTCCCATCATCATTTGATGCTGCCGACGAGTCATTATTAGTAAAAAGAAAGATGTAATTGTTGAAAACTTTTAAGCAATAGAAATTATAAAACACAAGCTGATGATTCTTAAGAGGGTCAATAACCAATGAAGGCGTCAGCGAGGGACCTCTATAAAGTCATTATCTGATAGCTTTCACAGGGCTTCTTGCTAAAGAGAAATTGACATAGAGAGCGACATAGCTAAGTTGTAAAAGTGATCAAAACAATCTGCTTCTTTGGATGATGAGAATAAATACCACACTAAACAGTATGTCGTTAAAGGTAGAAGCGAAGAAGCTATAGGAATACAAGAGTTTAGACTATAAAGGTTTAGGTTGGTGTGATCTAACTATAGCTAGTAATTTAAGTATTTGTAATCTTCCCTACTTTGGTGAAACTCTGTTTACAGGTCATCTAACTATACCTAGTATATAAATATTCGCAGTCTTTCCTAAATACAATCATATAATAGAGAAGAGTATACGTGTCAAAAAGTTGAGGTTATAATACACTCTAAATTGGCCAATTACATGTAGTACATTATCAACATCCAACAGTCAGATATATCAAAATTATGGATAATGATATACATCTGTAAATTGTACTAAGCAGCCACTGTAGAAAAGATGAGATCATGTATGGTGCCAACTTACATAAAAAATAAAATAGTAATGGCATGAGCAGCAATAAAAGCAATTTTAAAAATTTATATCCTCACCTTCGTTCAAACTGAGGTAGAGATGATATGTTTGAGCACTACGGTTCCGCTTTATAAAGCATTGAATGAGAGATCCCCTTGAACCAGGCTGAAAACAAGTAATGAATAACTTAGTGTGAAATAATGAAAGATTAGTTGAACTTTATGTAATATTGTAATCATCTATTCACTGAAATATTCCTTCTATAGCTGCTAAAGTGTCCTCAGCTTTTTTTAGCAGGCTAATATATTTCACTAAAGCAAGTTTTTCGCATCAGTTGAAAGATATTAATTTGTAGCAAACAACAAAGATAGTTATTTGTTCATCATTATTTGTCTATTTTGATAGAAATGGAACATAATTGGTTTTTATTTTATGAAAATTAGTAAGTCAAGTGCGAATCCCATGATCAACTAGCATATAAGACTAGTAATTCCCTCGATTTGGTAAACAAAAATAAAATCACACATAGAATTAACAAAAATAGAAAGAAAATTTTAACCCGTCAACATACACAAGATTGTGTGTATGAGAGTTAAACCAAAACTTTGTTTTATTATGTTGTGTGTTGGCAGGATGTGAATATGTGTCAATTTTTATTAACATCATTGAATCAACAAACCGTCGATGGGGTGGTGTAGAAGATGATGGCAGTCTTGAAGGAGAATCCAATAAGCTTGAGAGTGGCAGCGATAAAGGTGCCAAGGAATCCGGTACGGACAAAAGTGTCAAGGAAGGTACATTTGTGATATTTAAGTTTGAGAATGGACGGTCTAAAGTGATGGAAATTGTGGTTATCATCGTTTGCAATTTCTAAAAAACCGTTTTACTTACTAGTTTTGATGTCTATTTGGTATATATTTCGTTTATTGTCTTTTGCGATTTTGTACCATATGCTAATCAAGACTCGTAACTAAAACAGTTTACAAAATCGCAGCATATATTAAACCATCCTCGACTCAAACATCTCGTACAAACCTCACTTTCACTCACATCCATACCAAATTCTCCGACACCACCATCACTATCACTCTCACGCATATAGAATTCTTCACCACGGCTGTCACAACTACGCCACAACCTCTGCCCCTCAGCGGTCTATTGACTTAACGTTGTTAACATAATTGACACATATTAACACGCATGATAGCACATGACACAATAAAACAAGGTTTGGGGTTAGTTGCCTTACATATACAACGACACGAGTAAAAGTTTCTTTCTAAAATACAATATCAGCGAACAATCATTGTCATTTCTTTGGGCAATTATCTCTGCTAGTGTTGAAAAAGGGATTATATTTGCAGTTGGTTACAAAATATCTTGTAAATGTTTTACATTACCGAACTATACTAGCTTGTTCAAAAAATCAGGACACTTTACTCTTATTCACCACATATGACTTATATCCTTTTACACAAAAATGTTATTTTCACTCATTTCACATTTTACTATATTAATCAGACGGAGATTGTATACATTCAATGACTAATTGTCTTAATGTTATATTTCCAATACCGAGTATTAAAAAAATAAAAAACAAACATTTATATAAAAAGTATATACAATAATATAAATACATTTGGTAACCGGCCCAACCAAAAAAGCCAAGTAAATCGTAGCAAAGTAGCCATTAAATATATGATCTTCTTTGAACGCTAGCAATAAATACAGGTAACCGGACCAACCAAAAAGGCCGACCCACGAAGAAGAACAAACGGTAGGAACGAAGTTCTATAAGGTATGTGTTTACATTATGAGTTTAGACTTTATAGTTATATGTCTGTGTATTCGTATTTGTGTGTGAGCATGTGTATTGTACTATCATACACCGTGTAGCGTCTTACACCACAAATCTTAAACTATACACATCTACCAAGATTAACAAAGATAGCAACTTTTTCTAGCTTGCTATTTAACGACGTGTCAACCTACTTTATATGCACGGTAACACGGTTGACACAATTTAATATGAATCTAACGCTAACTACAACTATAATCAAATTGTCTAACCATATAAATGATGTCTCTTCAACTACCAGTTCATACTATTATTAGCAAGTATTAATCAATCTTAACACTAGATACACACGGCATACTTCAATTAACGCTTCACTATCCTTTCCTTATAAATAACCACACGCGCATTATACTAAAACATTAATTTATACGCTACAACATTATACAAATGCTAAACCAAATCTCATCACTACACGCTAAACCAAACAAATTCTGACAATTTACTGGCTCAACTTGTTCTTTTAAAAAGTATCAACATACTTTATATGCACCGGTAACAAGATACAACATGATTTAACAGTAACTACAACTATAATCAAATTGTCTAACCATATAAATGATGTCTCTTCAACTTCTAGTTTCCTACTATCATTAGCACATGTTTGATCAATCTTATCACTAGAAACACATCTCATATTTCAATTAGCGCTTCGCTTCACCATCCTCTCCTTATAAATAACCACACTCACATTATACTAAAACATTGTCTAAATGTTGCACCATTGTACGAATACACCTAAGGTTCACAAATTTCTAGGGGTGTTTGTTTAAGCTTATATAACGTAAGCCGTGTTCATCTTATATAACATAAACCACAATTTTGTGGCTTATTTTGACACTTACGGGCAACATTGACAATGTTATATAAGCCCGTAAGTGTCAAAATAAGCCAGAAAATTGTGGCTTATGTTATATAAGCCAAACACATATAAGCCATAAGCTGGCTATATAATCCGAAACAAACACCCCTCTAGTCTCCTACTATCATTAGCAAGTATTGATCAATCTTAACATACACACATTCTACTAAAACGTTATTTTCTATGCTACAACATTACACAAACGCTAAACCAAATATCTACCTCAACTAACGCTTCACAAATACTCAACCATACATTACCAAAACTCAAAAAACACGCACCTGCTTCAACGAAATGGGAAAAGTCAACTTGCCCGAAACCTCGGGCAACTTAACAATCTCCTTCATAACCTCTCTCCAGTTCCTACAAACACCCGCACACGACACCACATTCTTCCTAACCGGCCACACACCCTCACTCTCCTCAATTCTCATCAAAACATCGCGTAAAAGCTCCGGCGGCATATTCGCCCAACAGCTTTGCTTAAACGCGTCAACGACAATATCCGACTGATCCTCGACCACGCGTAACGACCTGGAACGTGATCCGAAGCCTTTGCGAGATATGCTACCGAATTCTCCCTTCATGTCTTGTAATATACTCTTGAACGACATCGTTTTATGTAAATTAGTATAGTTAGTTGGTTAGTTGGTTGTATAGGTTGTTTTACATTTTGGTTTATATAATGATTTGGATCTATTTATTACATTGAGTGATGGATTTAATGGTGTTTGGGGTTTGATTAAAATTAGGGTTTTCGAGAAAATAGGGGAATTTTATGTTTTTAGGTCAGAAGGTGAGTGTTTGGGTTTCGGTTTTAACTGTTTAAGTGATTGTACTTTGGAAGTGAGGTATATGGATTTTTTTTGGGCGTGCAAATATAACCCGACCCGTACGGTACACTATGAGGAGTGAGGATTTTTGCTGTTTCTTAAGAGAAATTCTAAAAAGAAAATAATAAAATTGATAGATTATGGCGAGCGATTTCATTAAAATTTTGACACGTGTTTTAGTTTTTAATTAGTAAACTACAAGTATTAGTTGAGGTTTTATTGTTACAATTTGGTTTGTTTTATTATAGACTAAGCGAGTACTCATGCATAGCAACGGAATTACTAACGATAGATAATTAACGATTTGTGATATTATGGTGAGTGTTTTGCGTAGCGATTAACCCACGTATTAGAGCTTTGTACTTATATTAGTATAACTTTAACAAGCACATTATAAAATGTTTTAAATTATAAGAGGGAACCAACTACATAAAGATAAACAAAATTATAGATTGAAACCGCAGTCTTTGAACAAAAAAAATTAATTGGAAAGATCAAACCCAAATTAATAATTATATGAATATCTAAATATCATATTTGTAAAAAAAAAAAAAAAAAAAAAAATGTATGTACTAAATGTAGTGGATTCAATAGAAAATGTTCCTAATTCAACAAATATTTAAAGGAAAGGGGAGGTTGCGGCATAAAAGTTGAGATGTGCTAAATCTTGCTCTTGTCCCAGTAAAATTGTGTCCGTTGATGAAGATCAAGATCCATGTCAATCTCTTTAGTTAATACATGGATCTTTTTATGTATGCATCATGAAGGAGTGAAGTAATAAAACTGAAAGTGTAGACATTTGACTTGGCCTAAAAAGATCATCCTGAAACATAATAAAATAGAAGTTATAACCTTTTTGAAGTGGAAACTCATTCATCAAAAACTACAAGTAAAAAATACACACTTATAACCAATAACTAAGAAAAGTTGTATATACATGTGATGATAGCAAACAAAATCATACTTGGTATACTTACCCCACACAAAAGTATATGGTAAGCAAAAATTGAGTATTAGAAACGTTTGTGTTGTGAAAGCATTTAACTTCGTCATTCAATTTATTTTAATCAGTGAAACAGAATTGCTTCAGTAATTACTTCAACCGAAGCAAGAGTATTAAGGTCGGAATACAATAGAAACTTAACAACTTGTTGCTACATTGCTCTATTGTGGGCAGTTAGTTGGTCATCTAAATGTCCTATGTGTGCAGACCAGTATACTAAACTGCCCTCTGTGTTACTTAAGTGGTTCCACTAATAAGCTCGCAAATATGTTAAAAGTAGAAGCACAAGAAATAAACGGCAAGGCTTAAGTAGACATGCCATTGTGATATATTGATTATCAGTTGATAGAAGTTTCAAAGAAATTCTTTACCTGCTATGGTCCATAACAATGAAATATTGTATGCAAGTTAATGGTCAGATAATTTTACATATTTTAGTGACCAAACAACTTTGATCAAAATCCATTTACCTAAACACTCAACTAAAACAGCTTCAAATCACTTCGATAATGTCAAGCTTTAATGATGAACTTATAGATACATAATTTCAATTACATGTAGACAAGGGTGTTAATATTTTGTGAATGTTGTTGTTTTCATGATCTAATACAAAAAGCTCACCATATTTAGTTACCTCCGCACAGTAGATCCCTCTTACCTTAAAGAACAAAAACTTAAGAGCACACAAACAATTGTGCAATGTAATTTCAAATAAGTATAATGATTGGAAATACCTAATGTTATTATCACAAGATATAACTAACCTTCTATTAGTCTTTGTTAAAGACCAGTGACTCTGTGATGGCCCTTGAGCATCCTCTGTGGGTACCTTCAAAGTAGAAGAGACATGAATAAAGACTCCAATGAAACTCTTTTTACCAGCCAAAGTAAAACTGTAAAAGAACAATAACAACCATATAAACTCAAAGATAAAACACGATTATGATACTATATTCTAATGCCCTTGCAAATATATTCATTCATTGGAATATACTTTCCTTGAGCATCCTATATTCATTCATTGGCATAAGTTTAAAAAATGATTGTCATATACTTTCCATATGACTTACCAATTCATTCATCTCATTCAATGACCAACATTCATTTGACATTCTATTACTCGTAATTCCATATTTACTCACCAATCACAGACATTCGTTTAACAAGGGCATTCAATTTCCATACAAGGGCATTATGGGCATTGACCGAAAATTCAGTTTTCCTCTTTTCACTTGACCCTTTTTTCTATTATAAGTAGTTAAGAAAGATACTGCCTACCTCACCACTAAGTAATATCTCACTATGTCAAATTTCGACGAAATTCATAAAACGCTTATATTTTGCTTCTAGTAACTAATTGCTAGCTAGCAGCGACCACAATCAGTTTGAAAACGACACAAAAAAAAATCAATTAATGAAAGAATAGTATACTTAACAGTTAATATATCAGTGATGTGTTAAGTTTTGTCATCTAATTCCGGTTTTTGGTTCGAATTCGAGCTCACCGTCTAGCATATTTTACCATATAACTTCCACTAAAAACACATCAAATATACTACTAACAACAAATATGACAATGTCATCAATTTTAGAGTTGATAATAGATCAGTTAAAGGGATACAAATGAAACAATATTATTGAACAACAATGTATTAGTTTTTATACCATACGAAATAAGTTGTTGGATACAAAATGCCTATATTCGATTTTCGATGTTTTGTACTTCGTCTAATTGCGGTTTACAGAGCCGTGCTCACGGTCTAGCCTATTTTACACATGTAACTTTCACTAACAACACATTCAAATGAAAAGAGGTTGATTTGAATCTATACATGTTCAACTTGTAAGCCTAAACTAATAAGCTCATAAGCTGCAAAAGGTAAGGCCATTGTTTTTTAAATCTCAATATATAACTCAACTAAAAACCTATCAATACCCACTTAAACTAAACACAAATTAACCACAAATCAATAAAAAAGATAAAGATCGATGCAAATTAGTTAACCAAAGTTACTTTAAACACAATCACGAATAAGCTAGTTAATACCTTCAATAATGTATGTTGCGCTGGTTCCCACACGAATTCTTTCCTCCGCTTTGTTTCCATTTGAGCTTCAACTTCAGCTTGCCTTGGAGCATTTACTCCTACCTCTGCTGCGCTGCTCGCAACCGGGCGTCCTATCCACCATATTTCTATTAGGATATGGAATATACACAATTAATCAAACATAAAATCGAAAATCATGATAAGTTTTCAAAACCTAAAATTCAACATTAACAAATACCCTTTATAAAGAAACTCGATAATTAACAGATTATAAAAAAGAAGATTTAGATTTATATAAAAACCATAAAATCATATTTAGACCAAAAAAATCAGATCTATTACATGTATAAGAAAACATTCAATACTTCAAAAATATAAACTTTATAACAATATTTTTGGCTTATCTAATCTGAGGATTGGTAACAAAACGAATTTTATGATAGGTTCTAAGATGGAATCGATTTTTTGTTTATTTTCAGAAAGACATATTACACACTCAAGATTAACACTATACATTCAAGATTAACACCTACCAATGTCTAACTGATATTTGAAACCATAAATTGTTAGTTGATAAACAATTCATATACCGCAAAGTCAAAATCTCAAAAGCATAAGCAACAAAAACCAATCTTTTTATAAACATTTAAACTGAAATCAACCTATATCTTATCAATCATTCTATATCTAATTTTCAAAAGATGTAAAGATATAAATAAACTGAAACATAGCTACCCAAAACTCTTATCAATCATGTTCAACTTAAAACAAAAACCAGTAAATTTATCATTTTTCAGAGCATTACAAAACTACAAATCATAGAAACACAAATTAAACAACCCGAAAAAAATATGTACACGGTTGTCAAAAAATATCTGAATCACAATAAACCCCTCCACCTAGAAACAATAAACCTTACACAAAAAAGTATCAATGCTAAAAGATGATCCAACGTTGTTCATCCACCGACACCACAATCAAACATTATCACACTCTCAGGTCTCTTATTAAAGAATAAGAAAGCCAACAATCATTAAAAAATTATGTACCAAAACACAACACACATATAGCTGCAGTTCTTACATAACCGAAAATGGCCATAAACAAACTTTAATTTTTTAGATCTAGAAATAAATAACCTTGAAATCTTTAGGTATACGATTTGTGTTGAAACCACATACACAACAGATAAGCCACACAAACATGGCGAGATAGTTGATCGGCGGCGGCGAAGATCCGGCAGAAAGTGGCGGCTGTCAAAAAACACATATTTTTTTTGTTAAAACTCAGATCTAAACATAAAAAATACAGATTTATAAAAAAGAACACTCAAAACTTAATTAATAGTCATATATCTATTAAAACTCAAAAAATACCTCATAAAATTAAAAAACTCTTTTGGTGGTTGTTGGTTTCGGTGGTTGGGTTCTCGGTGGTGACGTCTGGTGGAGGTGACGTCCTGTTGGGAATTATACTAACAGTTACCACGGCTAGTGAAGACATTACAATTGCTGAAGAATGTACTTGCAGTGGAAACTCATTACCACTGCAAGAACATATATTACCACTACTGTTTAGATAACTGTTAGGAAACGTGTTTAGATAAATATAGAATAGATCTTGTGTATATCTTATTCTATTAGAGTTATACTTATCGTGTAGAAAAGGACTCCTTGTGCTATAAAAGAAGATCCTAGGTTAAAGGTTAGATATACGTTTTTCTAGAGCTTCAAGGTGTAACCCTAGTGATACAAAGATCACTCGTATTATTATCATTAATAATATTGGAGCTAACCATTTGTTATATATATTGTTCTCATTCATAAACAACTGTTTCATTACTTCTAAGTGTTACTAAGTAGATTCCGCATACTTAGTGATATAACTCAAAGTATCAATCTAACACAGTTCAAGGTGTTTAGATCCATCAAGTGGTATCAGAGCTAGGCTTTGATACATTGATTTAGAAGACCCTAGTTTACTCAGAAGAATCAATGGAGACAGAAACCAGTCAATCCAACATTACTGCTAAGCTTCCAAAGCTTAAGTTGAATGACTTTGAGATGTGGAGGCTAATGATCGAACAATTTTTTATGGTGCAAGACTATACACTCTGGGAGATCATTATGCTTGGTAATTCCTTCAAACCAAGTTCTACCTCAGAGATGGTTGGTGGCAAGGAAGTAATAAAGGTTAACACTGGACCTGTTACTAATGATGAAAGACTTCAGATGAAGAATGATCTGAAGGCCAGAGGTTTGTTGCTGATGACACTTCCCAGAGATCAAGTTCTAGCATTCAGAAAGTACAAGACTGCAAAGACTCTGTTTGAAGAGATCTGTAATGTTTTTGGTGGTAATGATTCCACCAAGAAGACTCAGAAGACCCTGCTGAAACAGACTTATGAAAACTTTGGTTCATCAAGTAATGAATCTATTGATAGCATCTTCACAAGGCTACAAAAGATTGTTACTCAACTCACTGTTTTTGGAATTGAGGTGGAAAGGGAAGACCTCAATCTAAAGTTCTTAAGAAGTTTACCCTCTGAGTTTGGAACCAATGTTGCTGTATGGGAAGATAAGCCAGATTTGGAGACCATGAAACTTAATGATTTGTACAATAACTTCAAGGTTATTGAACAGAGATTGAAGAAAGCTGGCAAACTAAGCACAGGTTCAGGAAGTGTAGCACTCATATCATCATCTGTTAATGATAGTTCAGATGGAGAAAGTGATAGTGGTGATGACAGTGCTAACATTGTTGTTTCCACTGGTAGTGGAGGTGTTTCCACTGCTAGTTCAAAAAGGCAGATTGCAGGACTTAGTGATTCTACCTTTTATGCCTTTATATCAAGTCAGATAGGTGGTTCAATTCTCAATCATGAGGATCTGGATCAAATTGATGAAGATGATATGGAGGAGATGGACATTAAATGGCAGGTGGCATTACTAAGCTTAAAGGCAAAGAAGTTTTGGAAGAAGACTGGAAGGAAGATTACCATTAATGGTAATGAGACAGTAGGTTTTGACAAAAAGAAGGTGGAGTGCTATAATTGTCATAAGAAGGGGCACTTTGCCAGGGAGTGCAGGAAACCAAGGAAACCTGACAACAAGTCAACTTGGTATAAGCAGGACAAGAAGAAAGAACCTACAGCTGATGAGCCAAAGGGGCTATTGGCTATTGATGGAGTGAGCTTTGATTGGAGCTTTATGGCTGAGGATGAGGAAGATGATTCAGAGTCTGCAATGGTTGCTACAGAGTCTGCAATGGTCTCCAATGGTGTTTGTTTAAGCTTATATAACGTAAGCCGTGTTCAACTTATATAACATAAGCCACAATTTTGTGGCTTATTTTGACACTTACGGGCAACATTGACAATGTTATATAAGTCAGTAAATGTCAAAATAAGCCAGAAAATTGTGGCTTATGTTATATAAGCCAAACACATATAAGCCATAAGCCGGCTATATAATCCGAAACAAACACCCCTCTAGTCTCCTACTATCATTATCAAGTATTGATCAATCTTAACATACGCACATTCTACTAAAACGTTATTTTCTATGCTACAACATTACACAAAAGCTAAACCAAACACCTATCTCAATTAACGCTCCATTATCCTCTCATTATAAACAACCACACACACATTCTACACGCTACAACATTACACAAATACTCAATCATACATTACCAAAACTCAAAAACACGCACCTGCTTCAACGAAATAGGAAAAGTCAACTTGCCCGAAACCTCGGGCAACTTAAAAATCTCCTTCATAACCTCTCTCCAGTTCCTACAAACACCCGCACACGACACCATATTCTTCCTTACAGGCCACACACCCTCACTCTCCTCAATTCTCATCAAAACATCGCGCAGAAGCTCCGGCGGCATATTCGCCCAAAAACTTTGCTTAAACGCATCAACGACAACATCCAACTGATCCTCGACTACGCGTAACGACCTGGAACTTGATCCGAAGCCTTTGCGGGATATGCTACCGAATTCTCCCTTCATGTCTTGTAATATACTCTTGAACGACATCGTTTTATGTAGATTGATACAGTTAGTTAGTTAGTTGTATAATGTTGGATCTGGTTATTACATTGAGAGTTGGATTTAATGGTGTTTGGGGTTTGATTAAAATTAAAAAGATGGAGTTAGGGTTTTCGAGAAATTAGGGGAATTTTTATATTTTTTAGGTTTGAAGGTGAGTGTGAGAGTGTTTGTGTTTGTGTTTGGGTTTAACTGGTTGTATTTTGGAAGTGACCCAACCCGTACGAGGAGTGAGGACCTTTGCTGTTTCTTAAGAAAGTTTTTAGTCTAAAAAAAAGAAAATCAAACTAGTAATGTAGATAGGATTTCACTAAAATTTTGACATGTGTTTTAGTTTTTAGTTAATAAGTTGCGAGTATTAGTTGGGGTTCTCTTGTCATAATTTGGTTTGGGTTAATATAAATGAAAGAGATATTTTTTAACTCACGTATTATATCAAACGTATCTCATTCTTCACATCGTCCTTCAATCTTCACCTCTTTTGCCACCTACCATCCCTCATTCTTTACCGTTCTCATACAAAATTTCTCAATTATTGATCAAGATGAAGATCATAGATTTCGGCCACCACCACCAACCTCCGGTGAAGCACTGCACAACCGACCACCACCACCAACCAAAACAGCCCATTTGTTCTTGCTGATGATTTCGGCTAAGATCTTGCTCAACAAGATCTCGAGTAAGATTGTTTTTATTAAAGATCTTGTTCAACAAGGTATTTTGTACCAAACTTATCGCCATTCCACCATCCGCACCGGAGATATGGGGTCACAACCATCACCCATACCCATGTTTAAGAAAAAACCCGTTGTTTATAGTGCATTTTAATCACCATTTTGTGCACAAAATTTTAAACAAGTACATAAACAAGTTTGGATGAGATGGTTAAATGGGTTGAATACAAGTTTGTTTTTATTGTTGTTGTTGTTGTCGTCGTCGTTGTCGTTGTCGTTGTCGTTGTTGTTGTTGTTGTTGTCGTCGTCGTCATCGTCGACATCTTATGATATTCAAGAAGAGCATGGTATTTGAGAGGATTCTTGTCAAGGTTATTTAAGAAATGTATCGACTAATGGTAGTTTTGTGGTTATTATTGAATTTTTCCTAGCTCATCTCAAAATATTCATCCCCCAACGAGGTTGAATTGGTCTCTTCTCAGATCTTCGATCCTTAATCTTTTCAAATGGTAAATGGAGAAGGATATATGTTCACGCTATATGGAGAAGTCGAGTCATTTTTTCTTTGATGTATGCCACTTAACCAATATTCTCATGACCGTTTACAAACCTTGCTTGGGTTATCCCAAGATGTTCACATGGTTTAAATTAGAGTGTTTACGAACCTTGCTTGGGTAGTCCTATGGGTATGTTTGGCAGAAAGGGTTTAAGAGCGTTTTGAAGCAACTAGTAACAAGCGGTTAGTATTTTGCACAAAATGCTTGTTTGAATTCAAACAACTACCATTCCTATTTTTTTTAAACGCTCCAAATCAAAACGCTACTTCTAGTAGCATTTACGAGCAACTAGCATTTTTACTTACTAATTCTGACTGTACACAAAGGGCGTATCCACAGGGTTCTCATGAACCCTGATTGTACAATAATTTGCACTACCAGGCCTTCAATGGTGATCAAAGAAAATGAGGGGTGTTGTGAATACGCCAAGCTTGGATATAACCTGAAATAAGAAATGCTAAAACACTACGTTAAGTGATTGCGCAGGGGTTGAGCCCTGCGAACCACCTCCGGCGTGTGAATAAGTGATTGGTATGAGAGTTTAAGTGTAAGCGTAGTAAAGTAAGGTGAGAGAGATTGCATACCAGATTTGTCATCGTCCAAGACTATTTATAGGTGAAGAAAACGATCCTGGAGAGTGGTCACACGTTTTAGAGAGATCATGGGGGCGTCCCATGATTTGTGGTAACCGCTAGGGGTTAGTGTCCCACTTCTCCTGGTTTAGCGGGGGAGCTAAAGAGAAAGAGGAGACGTGGGTAAGACTTGGTCTTACCAATGTTTGGACTTGGCATTGTTCCGTCCTTAAAACTTATCGAGAGATACCCCGAAGGGCTTAATCCTTTGATTGACGAATTCCCACTTGATAACTAGATCATTGATGATTAGTTTTACGCCAAAGAAAGTTTTAGGAGGCTAGCCAGAGCCTTCGATTATGTAGGTTACGATCAGACTCGAAGGGGTGTCCTTCGAGCTAATCGGAGGATACATCATCAAACCCGATGGATGTCCTTCGATGCATATATTGTCTTCAAATTTCAGTTTCCGTTTTTTTTAAAACTTACTTAAGAACTTCTTTATTTATTTAACTTCATTATTGAACTTTTATGTTTGTTTAAGTGACAACATTATTATTATTTTTTTTTCCTTAAACTTACTCTTAAGAACTTCTCTAATTATTTAACTCCATTCTTGAACTTTTATGTTTGTTTAATGACAACATTAATTTTGTGTTTAAACATTTCAACGTTGTTATTGTATTGATAGCACAATGTTCTACATCTCAAAGTTTCGTTAGGGTGGTGGCAATGGTCACTATGAAAATCCCCCATACTTCCCAACCAACAAATAATATCATTCCACCTCACCCACACTTTTTCTATACCTCACAACCCTTTTTTTGTGACAATGGTCACTTTTTTTTATATCTCTCAAACCACCAACTTTTTATTTTTTTATTTTTTATTTTCATAAATTATATTAAACAATTTAATAAAAACATATATATTTCATTAATAATTAAAAGAAAATTCGGTTCGGTTCTAAGTTCGGTTCGATTCGATTTTTATGTCTATAATTAAAAGAAAAATTTATTAAACAAGAAGGTTATTTCTTTTTTTTATTCGTTAAGATTACACGTGCTAAATTTTGTAAATTATATTAGTAAATTTTTTTATTCCTTTATTTACTTTAAAGTCTCCTCTTCCTCCCCAACGTCTTCTTCTTCTGTCTTCCCATCTTCACACGTTTTTTTTTGTTTTTGTTTTTGTTTGTTTGTTTTTTTTAATGGCTCAAAATTTGTCTCCCCAAAGACGGATTTCTTCCCAAATAACGGTCACAAGAGCTCCATGCCGTTGCGGCATCAAATACCGCCCAAGCAAACCGCCGAGCCATACCGCCCATGTGGCGGCGGTGTTCACCGCCGGTATGGCCCAAACCGCTGGAAATACCGCTGCCATTGCCACCACCCTTAACTTAGATAATTTATTATACCCATTTGAAATATAGCACAAATCAAAGATGAGACTTAGTTGTACAACTACGTTACCAAACACTTTATTAAAACAAACAATTACTGCTTGCTTACTGCTCTGCTTCTTGTTACCGTTATCTTAAAAAAAGCCATAATCTTGTTATTTATTCGTTGACAGTTGACACATTAAGTAGTACTAACAAATAATGTTCTACATCTCAAAGTCACAATGTTCACATTATCATATCGTGATGACGATTTAGTTGTTAAGATGACTTAGAGTGGAAGGTGCAATTTGTCGATTGGGTCTCGCCGTTTATACGTGGCACACTTTTTGCCTTGCCGTAGCTCTTTGCCACACCGCCCCGGGCCAAACTTCGCCGTTTGGTAGCTCTTCGTGGGCACGGCGAAGCAAAATTCTGACAAAAGCTGGTGAGAAGTGTACGTTGGGACAAAAGAAACGGATATATTAATATAAATGCTTATATTTAAAAAAAAAATGAGTTTATAAAATTGAGTTATGGAAGAGATGGAAGCGTTTTATGTGGAGAGAGAGAAATAAATGAGTGGTTACCAATTTAAATATAAAAAATTGTGTGTGATTATTATTTTTTTAAATGTCTATAATACCCTTTTTACTTTTATCAGATTTTTCTTTTTCTCTCTTTATTTACAAAACTGCCATCTTTAATTTTGACCATTGATCAACAAATCAAAGGGTTAAAAGGTGGTTTTCGCAGTTCTTGCAGATAAGAAAGGTTCTCGTAAGAAAGTTACAATATATATATATATATATATATATATATATATATATATATATATATATATATATATATATATATATACTTTTTCTCTCAAATTTTAACTCAATGACACAATGTAAGAGTATAAGTTTAAAAAAAAAAGCGAGTTATATTAAATATCAAACTTTTCTTACATACCAAAAAAATCATCCCAACCATCCATCCAAAAAGAAAATCAATTGTTGAGATTAAAAGCATTTTAATATTTCACATATTTTTTATAATTTAAATATCTCATAAACCGTTAATCGTTAAACGAAAGTAATTACACCATCGCGACGAGCATTTAATTATTTTTCTATAGACAAGCACTTTAATATACTTTCGACAAAAAAAAAAAAATGTTTTTTTCACATTTTTTTTCGTGGCCGAAAAAAATCACATGTGACATATCACATGTGATATAACATATCACATGTGATAATATCAGTAATACCAAGTTTAGAACTGACCCTAAATTATACTCCATCCGTCTCACATTAATTGTCCACTTTGATATTTTTAAGTCTTTTTTGTTCAACTTTGACTATAAATATTTTTATTTTTGTTATACAATACATGATGAAAATTATACCAATGAAAATATGTTTAAAATCCAATTCATTCATATATTTATCATCAAATATTGTATAACACAACTAAAAATATTTATAGTCAAAGTTGAATAAGAAAGACTTAAAAAAGTCAAAGTGGACAATTATTATGGGACAGAGGTAGTATGATAGCAGGCCCGGATTTGGCTATGGGCCTTAAGGGCGACGGCCCAAAGGCAGTCCAAGAGAGGGGACATCACTTTACTAGTCCATCTTTACCTATACTAGTCTTATTTTGTATGGGCTGTGATTATGGGTGTCACGCACAGTTATTCACATTCAACTTTAATATTTTTTGAACTAACTTTAGTAACTCATGATTAATAACGTAATTTACTAATTTGACTTTTGACTTATTCCTTTTTTTTTTTTTTTTTTTTTTTTTTTTTTTTGATGAACATGACTTTTGACTTATTCAAAACCATAAAGACGTAGGACTAGGGCATATCGCATATCACACATAAGTTATTATTATTCGCTTATACACATTCGAAGTTTCGAACTATTCAAGAGTTTGTTTTTTATTCTCTTCATCATTCATCAGACGAGGTCAGGCAATCAAAGTTTCTAACGAACAAAAATAATAAAAGTCGAATTCGAAATAATCAAGGCATCAAACGAACCAAGCAATCATCTTTTTTTCTCTTCGACAATTTTGATCAGGTGATATTGTTCCATAATTACCTATTACTCTTACTTTAGTAGATAAATTTACAATCGAGATTATCATGTTGCGTCGTTCACAACCGTTAGGTGCCCAAAATAGAAAACGAAAAAAAATCCAACAATAATCTGAGCGAGCTCTACACGGTTCTATGGATGGGTTTGTAATCAAAACGAAAAAGAGTAATAATAGTGTTGCACAAAATAATGACAAGGTTAACGTTAATATAGATAATGAAAATCCTATAAACAATGAAAACCTAGAAAATGATGAGGTTAACGCCAATGATGATAAAGAAAATCCTATAAACAATGAAAACCTAGAAAATGATGAGGTTAACGCAAACGATAATAATGTAGATCTAGACGATGATGAGGTAAATGTTAGCGATGATAATGAAAATCCCATTGAAGAAAATAACGAAAGTCCTCAAAATTGTTATGTTGGAGTTAATCACAATATTTTTGATGTAAGAGTTTGGGATGATTTAGATTCAAACTTAAAAGAGTTACTTGTAAGCAAAGGAGTCGTCAGAAAAATTAATATAAATTATCCAAAAGATAAATTTGGTACACTTCTCTAGTGAACATTATGCACGTAAGTTATGAAATGGCGATTCTTATGATAGAAAATGGTTGATTTACTCGAAATAGCTTGATAAAGTATTTTGCTTTTGTTGTAAGTTATTTAAAAATGCTAGCTCTAGAAGTCAATTAGCAAGTGAAGGAATAAATGATTGGAAACATCTTAGCAATACTTTAAAGTTCCATGAAAATAGTTCTGTGCATATGATTAATTTATCTCCTCATTTTGGAACATTTTATTTAATGAATAAAAATCGGCGTGGGGATGAGCCGCCTGGCTTGACCAGGTTCCAAACCCCTAAAACAAAAATGTGTTGTTTGTTTATAAGGGGCATATTTCACTCGGCTCGCCCAGGGCATCCAAATTCTCAGGACCGGCCCTGTATGATAGTAGCTTGAAGATGATCAAAAGAGGTCAAGATGACAGATTCATAGTGGAGATTGAGCTTCCAAATTTGAAATGCTTGATTCTTGAGGATCTCCCTAATCTCACTAGTGAAGATCGGGTTGTTAAGGTTCTTACAAGTCAGGTCTAAAGCTAATATTCTTATGGATTCAACTATTCATCCTGCATATCGATAAGCTGAGGCATGGTAGGTAATCATTAGTTAAGATGGTTTGTTTGTTCACTTTTAAGTTTTAACAGCAATTTGTTCTACTTAAATAGCCAGCCACATATTAACAATAAACTAACTGTAATGTAACCACATGCATGGAACTAATTTAAATCAGCCAAAACTACAACAACGTACACTATGGCTACACACACAAGTAAAATATATAACTAAAAAGCTTAATGATTCACGAAAAGTTAATCATCCACAATACATGGAAAAGAAATAAAATTCTGACTAGCAAGTAAGTATATAGATAATTAATTTAACCAACAATTTAACAGTAGTAATATAGTACGTAAATTATATTTCTTACTTCCATGACCACGAGATATAATAGCCTGGAAATCGACAAATAGGGCATTCATTTTTCACTTTCAGCCATTCCTTAATGCAGCTCTGGTGATAGCCATGTACTCCGCATCCAATGAGCCTTATTTTCTCACCTATTTCAAATTCAGCTAGACATATGGCGCAAACTTCTTGACCATCATCCTTTCTTTTCCAAGTGTAATGAAGAAACGAGGATTCTAAATCATTGGATATGATGTCACTCTTGGTGATGCTCAATTGTTTCAGTGCTTGTTCAAGTGATTCTTCTTCATCTGCGCAAAAAGGGGGGTTTAGATCCCGATAGGGAGACCTATAGGGATAGTCATCATCATGAGATGGAGAACTTGGAAGTTTTGGCAATCCATTGCAAGATCGGTAAACGTCAAGGTCAATTTGATTAACGATAATTGCTCGCCGTTGGTAAACATGCCATGTATATGGATATTCGTAAGCATAGTAGCATCGCAGCGACTCAGCCACTTTCTCAGGATCAAACTCATTGTTTGGGTTCATATACAAAACAAAATAGGGACAATCAGGCATTAGATTTTCACCATCAATAGGCGTGCAACCGTAGAGACATATATAATCTGGATCGGGGAAGGCGTATGGCTGCGACTCAGCAATTTTATCAAACTCAGCAATAACAATATGGTAAAACGAATAAGCACGAACAGGCTTGTAATTTACACCGGTACCCAGGCAGAGAAGCATGTGTTCTGGATCGGGGTAGCGGTATCCAGTGTAAGTAGTACCCATGCTCGATCGCCTACAAAAAGAAACCGAAACTTTTTTTTTTTGGATCGATGAAGAAGATCGAATATTGATATTGATTGTAGGTGGCGTATATATAGGGATTTAGCCATTAGTTGAGATAATATCTTCCAAATATACCTACGAGCTACAAATAATTGAAATTCGTATAACACGTACGACAACTTAAAACAAGTGAAATACCGGTGCATTGCTCGGGTACACCTTTTATTTGATGACGCTTGTATAAGTTAGGGTGCATTTATATGTGTAAAGTTAAGGGGCGATTTAACATATGCTCTTCGTAAATTTGGAAATTTCTTGTATATATATAGCCACACATGCTTTAAAAATATTGTATATTATGCACATTAAGTATATATATAATTAATTATAAAAATATTGGGATATATGAAATTAATCATAAAAATATTTTCTTTTCGACACATAAGAAAATATAATCAAATATTTTGTGTAGCGTGAATTGACATATATAATAATAGGTTATTTTCATTTAACAAAAATATCTATATTTTTTAATACATAACATTCAATGAGCAAATCAATTCAATGTAGATTAAATGGTTATTGGAGATATATATATATATATATATATATATATATATATATATATATATATATATATATATATATATATATATATATATATATATATATATATATATATAGGGTAGGGATCCAATAAGAAGATTAATTAAAATAAGAAGGGTAAGAAGTAATTCTAGCCACACATTTTTATATGGGAGGGAAAATTTGAATGAATATGCATCCATTTTTGTAGGTGCATCTAGAATGTGTGGTTGTGATTACTTCTTATCCTTCCTATTTTAATTATTCTTCTTATTTGATCATAACTATATATATATATATATATATATATATATATATATATATATATATATATATATATATATATATATATATATATATATAGGGGGACTTTATTTTCAGAACCCTGTTAAGTGCGGGAACTGCGAGAATTCCAATTTTGCATTAAAAAACATGCATGTTCATATAAAACATGTATGTTTTCTTACATACACCTTAATACAAATACCTGCGTAACATACATGTTCATATAAAACCATTTTGCATTGATATGTTGCACTTAACAGGGTTTTATATGAACATGTATGTTACACAGGTATGTGTATTAAGGTGTATGTAAGAAACATACATGTTTTATATGAACATGCATGTTTTCTAATGCAAAATTGGAGTTCTCGCAGTTCCCGCACTTAACAGGGTTCTGAAAATAAAGATACACTATATATATATATATATATATATATATATATATATATATATATATATATATATATATATATATATATATATATATATATATATATATATAGGATCCGGTTCCATTGAGAAGGTTTTTATTTTGAGAAGATTGAGAAATCTTCGTTTGAACAAACTGATTCATGTTTTTAATTTGATTCACAAGTAAACATCATTTTATGGTGAATCAAATCTATAAATCACAAATTTGATTCACAAATCATTGTTAAAATTGAGTTATGATGATGATTCATTAAATTTGTATAGATGATTCAATATTCTACATATATCGCAAAATCGAGAGATTTTTAACATTGATTCAAATTTTTTTTACACATTTTGAATTTTAATCACATTAAAATGAGTTTTATGCTTGAAAAACATGAATCAAAGTTAAAAATCTATCGTTTTTGAAAACCTTCTTAATCTTCTCAAAATAAAAACCTTCTCAATCGATCCAGATTATATATATATATATATATATATATATATATATATATATATATATATATATATATATATATATATATATATATATATATATATATATATATATATATTTCATTTTTCATCGTCTTGTTGTTTCTACTTCTCATTTTAAAATGCACAATTTTCGTTTGATCAGATGTTCAAGTAATGGGACATATGTGTAAGATTATAATGTAGTACCTATTATGATAGACATATCACACTTTATAGGATTATACCTCATGATCAATCTTTAATAGACCATGCTCAATTTCATTGGTCATTTATAGTATTTTCAAACACTGCTTCGATAGTATTTACCATCACGATGAAAAAGCACCTACGTATTCAAGAGAGATATAGCATTGGTTGTGACCATCAAACTTTTATATTTCCAATAAACCAATATAATATCATCGTTTGAGTTCTCCGTTGAATATCACAGCATCCAAGCTATTTCCGCAATATGATATATTCTAAACGATTGCATTTGTGGGAAAGTAAACGACATGATAGCTTAAATCTATATGCATGATAAACAATAGAAAAGAAGATATTAAAAATATGCAAACTTGATGTTAGATTTGAACGATGATAACAAATTTAGATCTTCTTTACGTAATCCTTTTGAGATCATGTTGTATCTAAATAATACCAAATGCTTATGAGATGATGCTCTAATCAATAATACAAAGTGTTTGCGAGACGATGATGTACACATATATCTTCTTGATCATATGTTCCAAACCGTATATCCTACTACTTAGAAGGAAACAATGAAAGGAAAAAAATGTTACTAAATAGAATCAAACTACAGCTGCAATAAGAAGATGTAGATTCATGAATGAATTCAATGTAAGGAATAATATTCTTACTTTGGATTAGACGTTTGTGTTTTATCTTCAATGAATCAATTGCTAATTCTGGAAATCTTCCAACTGACTGACTGAGAAATTCAATGAAGAGGTTAAGGTTCACTATATTTACTTTAGATTAGACGTTTGTGTTTTATTTTCAATGAATCAATTGTTAATTCAATGAAGAGGGTAAGGTTCAGTATATTTAGCAAATGATAATGACTAATAATGGGTGAAGAGATTAGATGAGAGTGATTGGTCTCGATAGATCAAATGTGAGATTAGATCAAACGGGTGAAGAGATTAGATCATAACATTAGTTTCTTTTTGTGAGCCTGACAAAACTGAGTGAAAGACATAGGACCGGTCTTTTTAGTTGTTACCACATGTAAGATAGCAACATTTATTTTTAGTTAGGTTAAAGTTTGGCTTGAGGTATTGATCGAGATATGTTATTTTTTACATTATTTAATTTCATTTTTTCTTAGTTTGATTTTTTTTTTTTAACTTTTTAAATAAGCAATTCAACATACACTAAGGCGTGTTTGGTAATGAATGCTTTCCCAACGTTTTTCAGTCATAGTGAATTACTATGAAAACGTGACATAAATGAGTAAGTTGAGGTTAGTTGTTTGGTGAGGAAGGGTTAGAGCATTGGGTGTAGTTGAAGAGGTTTACCTCTTCATTCGGGCCCACGTGTGTCACATCATCCAACACCTCTTCACAACTAACTCCCTCCTCACCAAACAACAAACCTCAACTTCTTCATTTGAGCCCCACCACTTACAACTTAATTTTTTTATTCATTTCATTAAATAAATTAAATTCATTTCACTAATTATACAAAATACTACAATATACTAATTTTATTTCATCCAAATAAAAAAGTTACAATACGGAAAAAAAACCATACGATTTGCGGAAAAAAAATACGATACGATACGAAAATAACGAAACAGATAAATACGATATGCAACATCATCAAGAATTTATAAAGACTTATAATTATCGATTAGTGCTGACTTTTCTTCCCAAACTTGCAACACTTGTTCCCTGACAATTTTAAAGGCGACTTAAAGTTGCAAATCTGTTTCATCGTTTTTTAAAAGAGTTTGTAGACCGACGCTGATTATTGGATGGTCTTGAGGCAGCTCACGTAACCGTTCGACCTCTGGAGCCCGAGTATGCATCTGTCGAATAGTACGAGCTATCTCACCTAACAGGTTGTTAATCAACTTAAGTTCATTTTCTTGTTCATTGCGTAATCGGGTAAGGATTGTTCTTTGCACCTCAGCTGGTTGGTTAGCCATAGTGTTTATGTGAAATTTAGTTGTAATTGTGTGACAATACGAAGTTGAGTAAAGATGGTATTTATAGGGAAACTAGCCGTTAGAGAATTTTATTGGAGAAACTAGCCGTTAAGCCTTTTATTCAAATTCATACGCTACGGAAATACAAACACAAACGAAAAGGAAATACAAACACAAACGATACGAAAATACAAATAAAAACGATACAGAAGAACATAAGGCATTAATCCCTATATCTGTTCCATATGAGGCTCCCTTTCAAAATGAACCACACGTTAAGATATTTGAAGCCTTGCCCACCATAGCGTTCTCTGAACATAGTGTTGGTAGTGTGCAGACGATCATTGACCCCGTCATTAAGCTGCACACTCAAGTAAATATCATTAAAATTTTGACATTCACGGCTCATTCTTATCCACTTACCCGTTATATGGCTTTTGCTACGAATAGGACCGTCAGATAGGTTGTTGAACCTTTCTGTAACAGTATTCCAAAAAACTGTTTCGCTATGGTAAAATTGTTTAGAAAGTGAAGTGTGTGCAAAATGGTATGTTATGTGATGCTTTATATATGGGTGTTTAGAAATTCAAAATTTAAAAACAAAGCGGGATACTTTTAAATTTCAAATTTGAATTCAAACTGAAATTTTAAATGTTTAAATTTCAATTTCATAAAAAACGTGTGCATATATTCAAAATGAAAGCGGGATAAATGTTTAAATTTCAAATTCCAAAAATCATCCTATAAATACCTATTCTTAGATGCTGAAATATACACACAATTCACACACAAATTATCAAGAATTCACTTTTCTTCTTCATACGTAATAATGTCGCACAACACATCACCTGATAACGAATCGGTTTACAACACACCACCGGAAGACAATTCCCCACAAAACACTCCACCAGAAGATCTATTTCCAGTATTCCAATATGACAACCCACCACCTGCCACTCCACCAGAAGTTATGTTTTCACCAGAAAACAATCCACCCCCAAACAATGAACCACCAAACTTTCCACCACAAAACCAACCCAATACCTTTGGGTTGACTGATGAAGAACTGTACAAGCAGGATATGCAAGTCTTCTTAGAGTTTGAAGCTGAGCAAGAACGTCAGTCAAGGGTGCGTGAGGCGTACTTAAAAGGTAAAGAAGATCAGAGAAACCAACGAGCAGAATGGCGATGGAAAATGGGACTTCCACGTGTGCCATCGAGTGAGGACGATTCGAGTGCCTCCTATTCGAGTGATGAGGTATATGGCACTGAATCAGTGTCTTGATTCGTAGTTTTTATTATCATATGGTAGTTTAGGGCTTTTACTTTCCGTTTCTTAGTTTAATGTTGTAATCGTAGTTGTAAAATAATTGTACGTTGTTTCAAGTTATGTCAATCCTATGTTTAATATAGTTGCATTAGTATTTACACATTACATTTTTACAAAACAATTATCTATTTCAAACTTTAAATACCTTTTACATTTACAAAAATACAAATACACTTTTAAAAACACCAAAATAAAGGGCCAAAGGAAAAAAAAAATGTCAGATGCTCTCCTCTTCGTGCAGACGAAGAGGGCTTCAACGGGGAACAACAGCGAACGCTTGGTGGTGTACTGAAGAGGAACGGCGACCTCCGTAGGCACGACGAGCCTACACCGTGTCCTCTTAGTTGTGAAGAGTTGTTGGAGTAATGTGACACGAGAGCCAATCTCTTCATCTACACCTTCCACTCTTAATGAAATGCATTGAACTGTTAAAAGTCTAAAACATTTGAATTAGTCACATTTGAAAAAGTACATTAATTAAAAAAAAAAGAAAAGAAATGGTATTCTTTTGTCTTGGTCGTTGGTACGTACATCCATGCACCGTATGTAACACCAGATCAAAACCCTATATATATATATTCAACAAGAAAAACAAAACAATATATTAATTTCGCGGTTTTTCCAACGAATCCAACTATACAAGTCTTTTCGTGGTCAAAATTCTTCCAAAAATGTCGTTACGTCATTTTTTATTTAAAATCGTTCAATTAGCAGCTGCAGTTTAATCATCTTGTTAGGATCAATATATAATTCTGTTGTTTTGAGGTCCGAACTCTTTGTCTCGTTTTGTTATATTAATTTCTTTTCGTTATCGGTTGATATGATTTAAGTTTGTTAGGTTTTGTTGCAGCTGCAGCTCAATCGTTTGTTACGATTAGAAAACGACTGATATATTTGAGGTATGGACTCTTTTAATGTTTTGTTTCATCTTGTTGTTCATTTTCATATCGTTTCTATTTTGCATTGACAACCAACCAGGTTATGCTAAGTTTAATGATTGGTTTGATATGGTAAAATCGATAGATTGTCAGTTATAATATGTGTCTTCTTGAGTTATCATCTGTTTGAGTTTATGTTTTTCATTTCGTGTAATTAAATTGAGGTTATGAGCTGTTGTTGCTTAATGACCCCACACCAAGAATTCTAAACTGAATTTGTACCATACCATATAGCAAATACCCCACATCGAAACCTATCCTCATTGATTGGGGCGCTTGAGTGGCCTATCCTTTTTGGATGAAAGTCGTGGCTACCCTTGGTAAGACTTCTTTGACAACAGAAACTTTCTGTAACTCGGGTAGGACCTTGCGATTGAGAACTCATTGTATGTTACGAGTATATTGTTATTGATTTGATTATTGATACGTAGCAAAAAAAAAAAAAAAAAAAAAAAAAATTATTGAGACATCTGACCATGAAACGTGCTGCTTATGATAGATATAAGTTATATAATGTTATTGACATAGCTAAGCTTAGGCGTTTAGATTGATATCAATCCAATAAAGTAATTTCGATCAAAGAACTTGCCTGTTCATATCACTGTACTTTCATTTTAACATGTGTGACAGCATAAAAATCACAGTCTTGAGTTTGTATATCCACCGCAGTGAAAAAGTATCACTGTCGTCTAGAAGTGCCTAGTGGTAAGTCTCTTGACTCTCTCACAAGAGGTCAAAGGTTCAAACCTCACTAGGTACATATTTGAGGGTGGCCATGGAAGGGTCGGAAACGCTCACGCGGAAACCCGGGATATATAGGCCAGGTACATCTGAGTGAAAGACTCGCTCTTTCTTGGGTAACCTAAACAGGGAAAAACCTCATCCGTTTACCCGTTTTTGCTGTCTAGAAGTGTGAATTGTGCGGGACTTATCATCAATGCTGATCTAATAAATGTCAGTAGTAATAATTTCTAAGGAAATGATAGTTAAGAAGAATATATGTTTTGTTATATGACTAAAATTGACTTTCTGCTTGACAAATGGTACAGTATATCAGGAACTCATTTCACTTTTCAATTTTCGGCGACGCATAACATGATTATAAATGTGAGCTCTGTGGAAGCAAGTGTTGGTCTATTGACATCAGAGCCAGAGTCAGATTTTGTTCACCACATAGCCTTATATGCAGCACTTCTTTGTGTTTGCATTGTAATTGGCCATCTCCTTGAGGAAAGTCGATGGATGAATGAATCCATCACTGCTCTTGCGATTGTGAGTTTCACTCTTCTTAATAGGAAATCTTATGCATAAAATCGTTTTTGTTGTGTTTAGCTGTGCATTTTCTAATTTGTCAAGGAACATATTACAAAACTGTGTGTTATTGACAGGGCTTGGGCACAGGATGTGTTATATTACTGACTTCTGGTGGTAAAAGCTCGCACATATTGGAATTTAAGCAGGAGTTTTTCTTTATATATCTCCTTCCACCAATTATATTTAACGCTGGGTATATTCTATCGTCCTTCTATCCTTGCTCTTCATTGAGAATCATAATACTGTAAATTGACTTTGTAACTATATTCTCCTGCAGAATATATGGAAACATCGTCCATACTTGTGTGCTCACCTATAACATTTGCGTTCTATTGTATTGCATTTAACGCTGGGCTGATCTTGGTTGTTTATTTACCAGTTTTCAGGTTAAAAAGAAACACTTTTTCGAGAATTTCACAACTATTACCTCGTTTGGAGCCATTGGTACTTTGATATCTTTTGCCATCATATCGTTTGGTACGTTAAGTTTCCTTAACAATTCCTGTCTTTATAAACTATCTTTGTTCATGTAGCTATCTGATTTTGATTATGCATGTGCACTCAAATGTATCATAAATTTACGAAGGCACACATGTGGAAGCATATATACTAATATGCTATGATGTTTTATATGCTATGATTTTGTTAGTTTCTGATGATTGAATATCATGAGCATTGATGTAATTTCCATATGGTTATATTGTCTGTTAGATTCTAACATAGTTTCAGTGCAGGTGCAACACGTTTATTTCCTAAATTGGGCATTGATAATCTTGACATAAAGGACTATCTTGGTATGTGATCTATCTTCCTTTTGATTTTTCTATCGTTTCATATGCTTATATTCTCTCAAAGTGCAGAATTTAGTAAAACTTTTTTGGTGTTTCTTTAGCTTCTATGTTTAACTATCGGGGGAATGTTTACCAGTATAACTTGACTTTTGTCACTTTAGATTCTGTGTTGCTAACTTATTCATTCAAAACTGTTGTATTTATGATTATCTGTGGAAAGCACTTGGCGCCATCTTTTCTGCAACAGATTCTGTTTGCACTTTGCAGGTAAAGACATCTTCTTGAACTAGTTATTATTTATGAAGTAGATAAAGGTCATATCATTATTATCATGACTACTTTGGTGTGTGATGGACAGGTTTTAAATCAGGAAGAAACACCACTGTTATACAGTCTAGTGTTTGGGGAGGGCGTTGTTAATGATGCCACATCTGTGGTTCTTTTCAATGCAATTACAAAATTTGACTTATCAGACATAAACTCACTCATTGCCCTTAAATTGACTGGAAAATTCTTTTCGTTATTCGTACTAAGTACTTTGTTAGGAATTTTGGTAAGTTTCCCTCTGTTTAGGAAGGCTTATAAATTATGTATGTTTTCGTGTCGATTTCCTTTTCTGGCTGACACATTCTTATTTGACATGTAGGTTGGGTTGCTTTGTTCATACATCATTAGAACACTGTATTTTGGAAGGTATACAGGTTACGTTGTTCTTTTCAACTTGTTTAATAATCTATTTAGCTTTTCCATACTGTTAACTAGTGGATCTAATAATAGCATGTTAACATTCAGGAATTCAACTGATCGTGAAGTCTCTCTTATGATACTCATGGCTTACCTTTCATATGTGTTAGCTGAAGTAAGTGTTCTACAGCAGTTATTGTGCATTTTGGCAGAATTAGTGGTGACAATTTTGACCAGTTTGTCTATAAATGGGCTGATTTTGGCTATGTTAATAGGTCAAATAGGTTATAGTGTAACATCTAATGCAAGGGATACGGGTCAAATGGGTTGAAAGTCATCTAAAGTGTATAAATGGAGAACTCACAAATTAAATTTACTCATGCTGACTTGTTACCGGCCCCTTTTGCCGGCACTATGGTTAACCTTTACACTCAACTTTCAGTAATTGGTGAGAAGTTATAACTTTGTTTTATTACAGGTTTTTGGATTAAGTGGAATCCTTACTGTATTCTTTTGCGGCATTGTAATGTCACACTATGCTTGGCATAATGTCACCATCAATTCACAAGTAACTACTAAGTGTGTTTTCTTTCAGCCTTCTTCTCAACTAACATGTTACCACTAATAGTAACTTCTTTATATTTCTATATAAGTACTAATTCAGCTTTTTCGATTTCAGACATGCTTTTGCAACAATGTCATTTATTGCCGAAATCTTTATCTTCATGTATGTCGGTATGGATGCACTGGACGTGGAAAAATGGATTTTTGTCAACGACAGGTAACCTTTATCTAAAACTATTACCACAGTGAACCTCTCTCAGTAACATTTTATCATATTTGGTATCTTTTGTTTAATGAGATTCAATTTCTGCAGTCCCAAAAAATCTTTTAGCGCAAGTGCTGTACTGCTTGGACTGATGATGGTTGGGAGAGCATGTTTTGTGTTCCCTCTTTCAATTATATCCAACCTAACCACGAAGCCTACCAGTAACAAGATTGAGTTTAAGCAGCAGGTAATTGGTCTGGTCTGCACAAGTTACTTGGGTAAACACATAATTTATCAGTGCGTGTCAAAAGTCAAAACCGTTTGGGTTGGCTGACACCATGAACAAATTTAATCCCTTCTTTAGTTATAAAAAACCAGTGCAAAATATGATTACAGAACAATATTAATAGTTTAATACAAATTAATCATTCTTTTCTGATAAATTGTTTGAGGTTTTCATGCATCTGAATACCATTGCGAATGACTTTTAAACTGTTTGACCCGTTCAACTCGTTTTCTTTTAGTTAAATACTGTAGCTTAACTGGTAACCAAAATACTAATGGTTTTTATATACTAATGAACTCTAAGTGATCTCTCGCAGGTCACAGTTTGGTGGGCTGGTCTAATGCGAGGTGCTGTCTCTGTGGCACTTGCTTATAAGAAGGTAGAAACTGAAGTACTCCGTGTATGAAAATTAACTTTGCTGCCTGATTATAAAGATTAGATTGAGTTTTTCTCTCCTGCCTCAAAACACTTCAAAGTGCTAAACCTGATTAGTTAAACATAGCATTTGAAAGTCCATTCCTGTTAAGGAAACATGAAGTCTTCACTTGCTTGCAAGTTAATAAATAAGCATTAGCAGTTTTTATTTTTTCATTTTCAGTTTGCATGTCATTATTTAATAGAAATGAAATGCGGATAAGCATGTCGGAAGCCAGCATATTCTATAATATATATATTTTTTTTCTGGAACGACAATTAACTATCTCACAATATACAAGCACAAACTATCTCACATGTCCTAAGCAGGACTTGAACCCACAACCATTTGGTTGGAGAGCTTCTTACACAACAAGCGGTACCATTGGGATACAAGCCCTTTGGTCATATTCTATAATAATGATTAGAGGTGGTAAGATGAGTGGGTTGGGTAACGGGTCAAAACTGATTTTTTGTCCATTAATATTTTCTCAAAGATATTTAGTGTATAAATATGACTGGAGTAACAAATACAGCATTTAGAAGGTTGTATGGCTTTCATTCTTTCTATATGCTTGACCCGCTCGGCTATTTTTCTTTACAGTTAGTTAGTTTTTTTTTGTTTTGTTTTTTTTTTTTTTTTTTTTTTTTTAATTTTTTTTTTTTTAATTTTTTTTTCACCCGTTAGAGACATAATATAAACCAAGTTTTAAAGTTAAAAAAAATTAATGGACCATTATTAACACCTCAATGTTAATCATTTTCAGTTCTGTTACATTTGCAGTTTACTGGGTCTGATGAGCAACCTATGCAGCCAGCAAATGCACTACTGATCACCAGCACCATCATTATAGTTCTTTTTAGTACTGTGGTAATTATCACTTTTCAGTGTTTCTAGATATGTTAACTAATCAATCCTTATAATAAACTGTTTTTTTGTTAAATTTCTAGGTGTTCGGGTTGTTGACTAAGCATATTGTATACTTTTTATTCCCTCAATCATCACATGTTGACCACACACAACCATCAAGTCCAAAGTCCATAATGATGCCACTTCTAAGGCACGGACACGATGCAGAAGCTGAAACAGGAGATAATGAATCTTTACCGACTACAACCAATCTACAAAGGCTACTTAGTAATCCTACTAACACCATTCATCACTACTGGAGAAAGTTTGATGATGCTTTCATGCGGCCAGTTTTTGGTGGAAGAGGATTCATTTCCTATGTTACTGGCACCCGTGAGTTGGCATTAACATAATGACTTGGACTATGTTGTTGTACATTAATTAGATTTTGCAGGGATTAAGTGTAGATCGATCTTGCAGCAACTCATTATACAAACTGAAATGTTTTTTCTTTTATGTTTCCGTTGAAGTAGTATAGCATCAGTCTCTGTCAGTGATGGTTATTCCAAAGTTGCATTGGCCTTGAATCTTTTGCGGAGTGAAGTTTTAATTTTTGGTTTAGACACTAGAACACTAACAGAACATCCTCAAACATTAAGAAAACACACAAAAGCACCTACAAGGCTAGATGAGATACTCAGAAATCAGAAAAAACACAACCTGAAATCAAACGGAAAGTTCAACCTAAATATAGTTCTATTAAATCAAACTGTGAGCCTAAATCAAAATGGATATTATGTTCTTTTTATCACATGTATGTAGAAATGATATTGAAGAAAATGATACAAAACAAGATAACTGAGAAAATGAAAATACGAAGAAATCACATGTTTGTCTTCTCTTGGATAATCAAGTGAAGATAATAATTGACTCAATAAGAGACTTAAAAAGTAAATAGCTGCAATAAACAGAATCCGAAATCTAGTTAACCTTCATGGATCTGTTGGATTTATTCCCATCAGCTGAAGCTTGTCACATTCGGGAGTGGGATACTTTGGGTCTACTGATTGCCATTTCCACCAAAGTTCATTATGGCAGTCATCTTTTTTCTCTTCTATGTAATTGTTAATGACATTCTTCTCAAACTCGACTCGTGCAGGAGTTCCAGCAGGATATTTCTTATCAAAATCTGATTTCACGTAAAATTCTATTCCATATTGATCAGTTTTCATGCGAATCTTGCAAGTCCCATCACTTTGAAATGAATAGGGATTGCTAAACTCGATAAAGAAGATAGCCCCAAACACGATACCAATCACCAGAAGAGTCACGACACCAAGAAAAAACATATATCAGTTTGTGATCTTTCATTGGTGCCCCGCGAACTCTAGTATCTTCACCAATATAATTTGGATCTCGATTCCAACACTCAATATACATGGCATGACTTGCAACTTGATCTTTACCATTCAATGGACTGGGAATCGTTGTCTTAAAATCTTCATATGATGCGTTAAAATTATTAAACTTTTGATTTTTATAGTTTACCGAGCACTCATTCTTACCGTGATCCATGACGATTCAACAAATACTTGAGAAACAATAATAAGAAATACAATTAGAGTTGCAACCGCCAACCGGCTGGATATAACGTCTCTAACACATATACATATACATGCAATCAAAGCATTAACATTATACTCAATTACTCATATATCTACTTAAGAAATGTGAGATTCGATAGTGGATAGGTTACTGAACGTCACATAAAATCAAAATATGTACTTGCGCGGTAGCACTAAATTATAGCCATTGTATTTCAAACATATATAACCATAAACGTTCTAATAATGTCACTGATGCGTTGATTTTTTTCTTTATATATCATATCATATCATATCATACTATATTACTAGATATAATACCCGCGCACGCGCGAAGTTTTTTCTAATTTTTTTAATAAATACATTTTTATTTATTAAAAAACAAATAGTTTTATTTTTGTTTCTTATTTTAATTATGAAATTTCTTCTAAACGGTTGAAGTAAAAACTGTTATTTATACTTTGTGTTGTGATACTAATTGAGTAGCACCCCAGTAACATGTATGCTTCTGCTGTACCCGATTTTGAGGGTGTTACATATGTAACTATCACAAAACTTAAGTCTCCAATTATAGACACTTACCTGTAAAACTGAAGCTTACATCTCGGCAGTTATCACTCATCCATGAAGGATGATGATCATTGTTGTTTGAACCAACCCCGTAGCGACCAAATCCTTTAGTTTCCTATAACAATTAAAAAAATATGTTTTTAATCATAATCTTATTTTATAGCATTATAGTTTAGTAGCTATGTTAGTACAAAAACACTTCAGACACGGAAAACTTGTTGTTTCTTTATTCCTTCATGATTAACTTCAGATTATAGCCAATTTTTTAAGCTTGGTTAAATCTTTATAAGTAACAAATGCTTTTAAGCAAAATATATCTCTTAATAGAAAAAGGTATATCATGTAGAGAATAGTTGGATGTTAAGTATGCGCTTTTAAGTGTGTACGTACCTGTGTCTGGTCTATGTAATATAATATAATATAAGATGGGAAAAGGAGCCTTGAATCAAACTGTGTCTGCAACGGTGCTTAAAAGATTGTTTAAGAAAGGAACGTGGCATGCCACTTTTACATGAGCATAATTGTATAGTTGCAATGTTTCCTAATAGTCCATCAATTATCAATTTTAACTGTAGTCTAATTAAAAGAAACTTTTAAGTGGTTTTAGCTTTGTAGTTTTTGACTTTTTAATTTATGGGCTGATTCAAAGCTACTCCTTTTTTAATTCTGGGTGACTTTTAAGTGGTTTTAGCTTTGTAGTTTTTGGATAATTTATGACTTTTTAGTTTTTGGTTTGTAGTTTCTATCTGACCCTGCTATGAACTCTAAGTGGTTTAAGTATTATTTTTTTTTTGGTTTAAGTTTTTTATGCAGCAATATTTTGTTATTCTCTAGACACTTGGTATTCTGCTTTTGGTCTTATAATTAAATTATAATCACAATATCTCATCAAGAACCATGCATTGAAACTATCATTTATCAACCAATTTATACAATAAATCATTAAGGCTTGGGGAGCTTACCTCTTAGGTTGTTGTGTCAAAACCATGAGGAGTCATGCAGCTGTGAAGTCTTGCACCACCGGGGAGAAACCCATAAGCTATCGCCTGTAAGTGTATTCCGTGAAGCATTTGTATAGCCGATTTGTCATTCATGTTATATTAGTTATTGTGTTTGTCATGGGAAGTGCATAGAGTTTTGTATATAGAGTTATTACTTCCGTTATTTCCTAACTTTGAATTTGTTGAACCACAACTACATAGTTTTTTTTTCTTCACATATGTGATAAAAATTGGCAACTGTAGAAGTGTAGAACTATATATCAGTTAAAGTTGTAGACAGGCCAACTCTATAGTGTAGAACTATATATAAGTCTAGAACTATATATAAGTTAAAAATTGCCGACTGTAGAAATGTTAACTATATGACTATATGACCTAATAAGATTATGGACAATGACAATAAGCATTATACATTACAAATCAATAAATAAAAATGCTACATCACCAACGAAACTTTTATTGAGGCTCTTATTGTTGCGCATCATACTTGTTATCATTTCTACACCGAAGATGAGTAATGAAGCAGTACCTGGCAAAACAAAAAACAATGAATAAAGATCCATACAAAGAAAACTAATAACCATCACTAACATAAAATAAAAACAATCATAATAGCACTCTATACTTTTAGCTTAAGAGAATATATAAGAACTTGTGAGTCATGTGATCCATTCTTACAAAAAACAAAACTATAACAATACGTCAATTACCCATATAATTCAATAATTACTTACGTCATAACTGCCTATGGATGCGACGGGTCATTTTCATCCATCTTCACCCCAATAACACGACATTACCAAGGACGATAAGAAGAGAAGATATGTCAATGACATAAAAAATAAAACTAAAAATAGCTAAAGGAAACGGGACAAATGGGTTGGATTAGCCAAAAAGTTAAAATCGTGTGGAAGAAAATGTATCAATGATTTTCCCTTCATAAAAAACAGCTAGTAATGGTTGCTGCAACTATGCATCATGACTATATTTAATACAGTATTTGTGTAATGGATCTACTAAAAAACGATAACAGTTAATGATGTCCCAAATAATGATTTTAAGTGTTTCTTGCGCGAATTAGTAAAATTACCCAAAGAATCTTTCGAAGTGCTGCTTTAGCATGACAGTCTTTATACTTTCTTAAACAAAATGCTCTTAAAAATCTAGTAGCAGATAAGATCTCAAAAACCTCAATAAACGCCACTCAACCAAAAGTAAGTTCACTAAACACATAAGGGTCTTAGTAATAACAAATATTAGTAATAACAAATTTAACTCTATCCATTTTGATCTGTACCGAGGTACTAAAGATGCCTTGTACTCGCTACTTTCAATAAAGGAAAGCGTAAGGGATACTTTTAAAACGGGAACTACAATTTAATGCAACACAGTAAGTAAGAGATAGGGCTAACCTTGATGTCTAGCGTTTTTTGGAGCTGCATCACCATCCAGCGTATTATTGATGTATACAGAAGGCCTTGTACCCTGTTTATGTGGATACTTATTGATTCCCGATGACGTAGATGAAACGTGCCATAAACCTGTAGTAGTCACCTACATTTAGGAGGGGAAGATTAAAATATAAATATCTACATGTCGGGAAAAAATGTAAAAAAAATATGTATTCACCATTTTACCCGCAATGTGATGAGTACGTGAGGCGACTTCCCAGGTCATAAGGGTTGACCGAACAGTTATCCAGACAATGGTCCATTATATTTTGGTCACACAATAGAGGTCCCTGTTTTTGCAGCGATTCATGAGCAACCGTTGTACCAACAAACGTGGCGCATAAACCTGTAACAACAATGTGTTTACAAAATTTACAAACAGAGACTGCAAACACTAACAAAAGAATCATAAAGAGTTTATTGACCTTCTGGTCGAGGGGCACCTCCACAGGCGTTATTGGTTTCCATATCGTGAATAATTCTTGTAGCATTAACAGAATAGGTCAAAACAATTGCATTTTATTGTAGGAACAAATGTCACTTTTTTATGCATAACCTGAAAATCAACTTCAAACATGATAGCATAAATTGATAACGAATCAACTTAATTGCATTGATTGGCACAAAACGAACACTTGGATATATTATTTTTAGCAAAGCACTTGCATACACAGATATATACTTACCTAAATTAACAACATAATAGTAATAGTAAAAATTATGATAGAAATCTTTGTCCATTTGCACTTCTGATCCTAATATACATAAATAGATAGAATTTGGTCATTACCAAAATCACTTATTTGATTAAAATCTGGATTCACTCGTACAATATTAAATATCAAATACTCATTAGAATTTACTTGAATGAATCTTGTTTGCAATCCCAAACACCATCGCCATCAGTATTGTAGATATCAACCCCATTAACTGAAGAATAAGCTAATACAAATTTAACAAAGATTAAGGCATGTTGAATTTCACCAATCCTCATAGATAGGACTGAATTTCAAAAGAGAAATTTGTCACGAATATGACAATCTGATCTCAGACTTTGTTTATGTCAGACATCATACGGAGTAATTATAACGATTGACGAATAAACCCGTTTAGAAAAAGTAACAAATCTGTTTCAGACTTACCTGATTAGAGAGGCATGGGATAACTGCATCGCCACCTTTGACATCCTTGCACATCTTCCCCGCTAATAACTTCAAGAACCACTATACCAAAGATGTATGTATCTACTTTCTTAGATAACTGTCCATGAATGGCGTATTCCGGTACTACATGAACACTATCCCTGCTGATTAGGATCCCACGTTCTTCATCTTTTGGAGAATAATGGTTATATATAAGATTTCATTGCCGAAGGAGAACGACAGAAAATTCAGTAGCCAATATACATGCTTGAATTTGAACATACATGGATTCTGCCAATTTGGTACTGAGGTGAGCCTTGTCTTCTGACAGTAGTCTAATAAGCCCAAAATATGCAATTTTAGGATTTCGTTGTCAATTAGAATAGCCTAAAGAAAAAAAACAGTACCAAAAGTTAAAAGTATTTTAAACTAAACTAATACACAATTTACAAAAATCAACTTGACTACCTCAATGTGTCGAACCATAATGGTAGACTATCCATTTTCTTAAATTGTGTTTAACACCTAGCTTTCCTTATTCTGCTTTTTAGGCTTTCTACAATGCAGCATCCAAAACTTGTTTTCTAAAAAAATCTTGTAAAACTAAACGTAGCACCCAACACATCACGCAAACAACTACTGATAAGCCTACGTTTATGAAATTCTCAATCACCTCCTAAATTATTGGTGTGTATTAATTTACACACCTTTTCATTACCAATTATCGACCTAAAACGACTATTTGAGCTAACAAATGCCAAGAAAACACATGTTTTTTATGTTTGTGATGTGCAGGTACGGATATTACGAAAAGTGAACAAAACAAAGCAACACCGAGCACGAGAGTGGAAAAGGATTCAAAAAGCCGGAGCCGGGAAAGCATTTTTCATTTGTGAGCTTAAATTGTCAAAAATAATCCTTGAAGAATCATACCTTGTCAAATTCAGCCCTTGGATTTAATTTATTAGATTGGAAGAATTGGTCCTTGGATTTTACCAATTTACAAGATTAGTCCTTACACTTTAAAATCCTAAAATTACTACTACAAAATAACCAAAATCTGCCAAAACCTTTTTAATCCAATCCAAATAAATATAGCCCACAATTCCCAAAAGCCCAAAGTGATTAATAAAAACACAAGCCTAATCACCAATTAAAAAAAACCCGAGCCCAGTCATCCATTTGGTCAACGAAGTCAAAGGTCAAAACAATAAATAAAAAAAAACACTCCGCGCCTTATTTCACCCCCAAATCAACCCACACCCAGAATTTACTGTTCATACAAGAACCCTAGAACAATTACCCTCTAATTACCCACTTCCACCACATTTTAACCCCAATTAAGGGTAATAAGGTCATATCCCCACACCCCTGACACTCCCTGACATGAAGGAATGACAAGTGGCAGCTGTGGATTGGTCAAGACGCGTCATCAAGTGACTTGGAAGGCTGTGATTGGATTGCTTGTGTCATTTGGGATCAAGTGAAGAATATTCGAAGGATATTCCATTTGAAGATGCTTCTGAAGACGCTCCTCCTCAAGGCTATATAAACCCTCTCACATCTCCAATTAGAAACTGTTAGACTAGGAGTAGGAGTAGTGTAATATAGCTAAATTAGTGTAATTTTTAGCTTATTTTAGCTTTCAGTTGTAATCAGTTCATAGTTTCAATAAAAGTTTACTTTTCAAAGTTAATTCCTAGTCTTTAAATTCCAAGCACTTTAATCTACTCAATCTGTTTTCAAGCTTATATTTCTGCCCCAATTAATTCATTCAAAGTTTTATCATTACTTTAGTTGAGTTTTACAACTATGTAACTGCTTATAATGGAAAATGGTGATATGGTCAACGAAAGTCAAAGGGTGTGATGATGATGATTTCTGGGAATTGGATTGTCTGATCATGGTTATTGTAACAATTCGCATTTTCATGATAATTACTATTCCCGGAAAATTTCACTATTCACTTTTACTATTCATTTTCCCGAAAATTTTCCCGAAATTTGATTTTTATTTCTTGGGCTCAAGTGATAAATCATTTCCATGGCAAATTAAATGTTTGACATTCATAAGCTCATTTTCATGAAAGTTATTAAGGAATTACACGGGATTACACGTTTTAGGGTAAAACGTCATTCAGAAATTCTACGCACAACGAAATTCGGTCGCATTAATTTTCCCCGTATCAGAAAAATGTTTGACACACTCATGATTTATTTGAGAATAAATCATGACTGAGAAAAACATGACCAAAATAAGCCTCGGCCGTGAAAAACTAGAAATTTCAGTTTTTAAGCGTTTTTACTCAGCCGTAACCTTAGCCTATACCTGCACCGCATTTCTAAGACTATTTGAGTTTTCAAATTATTAGAAAAAGTCAACATATTTTTCCCTCCTCCATTGACCAAAAATCATTCCTTGATTTTATAAGTCATTCCTTGATTTTTAGGCTTACGGTTTGATGTGTAAAAGACATTTAATACCAACCGACACTAGACTGAGCCCAGTCTAGACATTATAAGTCATTTTAAATCATTTATAACCTATTAGAAAAGTAATATTTTACTTTTCTCAATTTTACGCAATATTCGTACATTTTACGTATTACGCGTTTTAGACCCGTGTTTCCAGTTTTTAGCAGGGTTTTACCACCCAAATGGAACCTACCACTCATTTTATATTTTATTATGGAGTATTTTGATAAGTTTAATCATTCCTCCAAGTTTCGTATTTTTACGATGCCCGGTTTTACGTTTTGAGGCCTAATCATTTACTGTTGTCATTTCCCGGAGTCAAAACTCTTCCTAATACTTAGGATAATACCAAGCAAAGTCCACACCTTGTCCCCCAAGTTTAGGAACCGACCTAGGGGGGGGGGGAATTCAGCCTTGTGTGTCTTGATCTCATGCTAGGAGGCTTAGATTGATTCCATGTGTTATACTTGGTCTCCAAGTGTTGACTAGTCAAGCTTGTAACCTCCTCAAGACCTTATTTAATCTTTCTCTTCCTCTCCTTGGCCATACCAACGACCCAAAACAACCTTAACTTACCATTTTGATCATTGATCTTGCTCATTCAATCCATCACAAGTTCAAGTCATAATTCCTAGTTGATCCTTAACACCTTTCAACCATAAAACTCTATAAAATCACCACAAAAACTCATCAAATTTCCAAGTGTTCTTAGTGAAGATTTTTACTAAGGCTTGTTTTTGTGATAGATTAGTGTTTATCAAGGGATTATAAGATAGGGTTTTTGATATGGAAGCATGGCTATGGTTGGAAAGGTTTTTGGAAGATTAAGTAGTGGTTCTTGGTCTTGATCTTGGTTCTAGTTAGTTTCTTCACAAGTTGTAAGCAAACCCTAACTTGCTTCTTGTTAAATAATCATGTTCATGTTATTTACATATTATTTGTGCTATATTATGTCTTGTAGTTATGTCCATGATGTATAAAAATGACCAAAACAAGTTATTGTTATTGATTGTTACAACAAGTTACTAAAACAAGTAAACTAGTGACTTTCTTGGTAAGACCTGATCAAAATGGTAAAAATATGATATTTGATCATTACATATTACAGTAGAGGACTTAACAAGGAAACCATAGCAATTTGAACCACCCAAAACGAGTATACGAGTCAAAAGTTACGCCCATTTGAAATTACCAAAGTTTCCGGCAAAACTGCCAAATACCATTCTGATCAAATTTGGGTTTTGAAAGTCCCACTTCTGGTCCGATTCATCAAAAAGTTAAAACATGAAAGTTGTCCGGAACGACGTTTTCGTTCAGGAACAAAGAAGCTCGAGACCTAAAAATGCTTTCCGAGTGATAAATTTCTTCAAATTCTAAACAGCCCATTTTTAGACAAAGTCATTACATATAGGTTATGGTTTATGAAGACCAAAGGGGTTTTATGACCTATAATCAAGACCACAACCATGGCTAGAGCCAAGGTTGTGTCTCATGACCTTGAAACAAGGACCAAAGGTCATGGCTAGGCCATGACGAAATGACCATACCAACTTTCATAGGCGTAAACATGAAACAAAGAGTTGATGAGAACTTGAACATACAATTTGGATCTACTTCATCTAAAAGGAAACCATGAGATTTTACCAAGAGAAAATGGTCATTTAAGACTTATGAAACTACCCCTAATAACAATCTTCATGTACAAATAAACTTTCCTAAGTTTATTCAAGTATCGGACATGTAACTTTTCGGATCAAAACTTATATCTATATATTTCATCAACTACTACAATAGTAGGGAGCCTCATGTGAGGAGTTCATTATGTAAGCCGTCGAGTTGAGTTGTGGATTTACGAGTTAAAGTGTCCTGGCTCCTCGAACGCTTACTAACATGACTTCTGAATTATGTCGGCCCGAACGGTAGTAAACGATATACAAGACATACATGTTTCATGAATCATTTCTTTCAACGACTTACATTATACATCATATCACATCATGGACTAAGTGCAAGACATACATATATTGGCATGTTTATGTTTCCTTAGACATTATTCCAAACCTAAGTTGCAACAATTATTCTAGGTTGCTCGTAGAAGTTCTTACGGCATATCCATCATTCTCATTATACATCATCCAACTCAAGGTGAGTTCATAGCCCCACTTTCGATTACTTAATTGTTTTACAAACCCTTGGGGGGAATACATGCTATTTATAACCGAGCACAATGTTTTTAAATTGTATGCTTACCTGATTGTTTTATTATCACTAAGTACCAACCTTGCTAAACCGAGATCCTTTATTATGAACCATTTAGTCACTAGCAATAGTGAGCGCGAATATTATTAATAGGCCTATTGGGATTGACGAATCCCATTTGTATTGACTAAGTTCAAACAAATGCAATAATATTTGAGATTTAGGTATGTTAGCAAAGTACCTACCGGGATAAATCTGCCGATCGATATTGGTACACGTTAACGTTATGGTGTCATAAGCTTAGTGTATAATACATGTTCCGGGCGTATAATAACGTAGCCTACCTGTTTTGTTTTCCAAACATTGGTGTGAGCCTATAACTCACACTACCAACATATTGTGTTCAATCGATTTAACAAACTCTATGAATATCACTCAACCTTTGTGTTGACCTCTCAAGCATGTATTTCAGGTTCATGACGATCAAGGATGGCACGGAAGGACACGGATACTCAAGAGGGCTATAAATTTTATTATCATTCAAAACTCATTCATTATACATTGTAAACATGGAACCAATTGGGACCTCATTTTGAAATCTCTGATATTTATATAATTTGAATGATACATCTTTTAAAACGACTCAATTGGAGTTCGTTTTCTATTATTGTGACTATTGTGCCGTCGAGTAACACCCAGTTTGAATTCCGCTGCATCCATGAATTGGGGGTGTTACAGATTGGTACCAGAGCCATGGTTATAGAGAAACGGGTCTAATTGAGACCTAAACTATAACTACAATCACAAGCAAAAACATTTTATAGCCTTCCGCTCTCCGTGTCTTCCATCCTCCAGACGATTATGGACTTAGTAAGCATGTTATGATACACAAACATATTAGTATATTCATATATACCCATTTTGAGCATTTCCCCGTAGACATTTTTATGCTACACAAACATAATTGCATATTGATATATGTACCCTTAACATAATTGAGCATTTCCCCGTAAGCATTTTATGCTACATGAACATATAAGTATATTGATATATACACACTAAGCATTTTATGCTACATGAACACATATAAGTATATTGATATATACACACTAAGCATTTTATGCTACATGAACACATATAAGTATATTGATATATACACACTAAGCATTTTATGCTACATGAACACATATAAGTATATTGATATATACACACTAGGCATTTTATGCTACATGAACATATTAGTATATTGATATATAAACTCGGTTTATTTTCAATCATTTATCTAAACAATGAACTAAACATATCTGTGTATGCCTATTCTAAGGCATTTCGGCACAGCCACACTCTCCCAATCATGTTCCTACTCCAACATTATATGTCCAAGACATTGTAACTGATTGCAATGGTCTTTCCTATTTTCCAAGACATTGTGAGATACAATGGTCTCATTCATTTTCCAAGACATTGTGAGATACAATGGTCTCATTCATTTTCCAAGACATTGTGAGATACAATGGTCTCATTCATTTTTCAAGACATTGTGAGATACAATGGCCTCATTCATTTTCCAAGACATTGTGAGATACAATGGTCTCATTCATTTTCCAAGACATTGTATGATACAATGGTCTTAATCATTTCTCAAATGTTTTGAGTCACACAATGACCTAACCTACTTCCCAGACATTGTGAATTGCACAATGGTCTAACCAACTTCCGAGACATTGTGTTTTGTGCAAATGGTCTCTAGAATTATTCCATCACATCATTAATATCATTTCTTATGATATCAAAAACCCGTCACAATCTATCGATTTCAAAACAAGAAATATGAGATTTCTAAAGGACAAACTAATCCATCATCGACAAAAGCTGAACTTTCTCTACATTCATCAAAGTTTTCTTATGAAACCTTCATTATTAAAAGTTCGTGATCCTGGCCAAGTATGTTCTATTTTAGAACTACTTAAAACTTCCTTTCCATACGTATCTACCCTTACTACCTTCTATGCAATGGAATATGAAAACATACGTTACAAGTCTTGTATGGGCGGGACTTGCAATTGAAGGGTTTGACATTGCCTTTGTTTAGTGGACAGTTTCCCGAAAGCAACGGACATATCACAAGTATACCTAAATTAGGTATTTGGAAATTTTATCGAACCTTGGCTAAATATAGACTAGTCACCTATATTTAACCTAGGGACAGTGGAATATAGTCTGACTAACTATATTCGACTTAAAATTTTCAAATACTGAGAGTAGTTGTACTAGGGTTATGTTCAGGTTGATTTCCTACTTGAACTCGATAAACCACCAGAATACATTAAAACAATCTAGAGACACGATAGTGCCTTACCACTCAGCAAGATCTTAACACCTTATTTGTATGATCTAAATTCATTCTTGAAATTTTTCATTTATGAGATAATCCGAACGACTATCTTGGGATAGTTATCAATTCTTCTCTTCATCCCGTGGAAGTACCATCCTGTTTAGGATACCATTCCGTCATAAACTTTTAAAAATCTCTTAAGATTTTTAAAGCAAACTCAACATCGATACCTAAGAGTATTAATGTTAAGCATACACTACACACTTTTGTTCATTAACATATCACATCATTATCTTCACAACCGTTACAAACACAAGCTCATTAACAGATCTTGATGCACTTTTAAAGCTCAAATCATCCTTAGTTACACCACAAGCACCATTATCAGCTTTACAAGATTGATTATTCATCTTGTACTTTTGGAACACCAGTATCATCTCGTAATACACTACCTTGTAACTCACCGGTTAAGTATGAATGTTGTGTTGGGAATCCTTAAGTAGGATGATTTATAATGTCCTTATTTGAATGGATTGGGATGCCTTTTCATTTAAATAAAGAAATTATAAATCATCGAACCATACGTTTATATTCCTTTAGTTACATTGTTTGGGATGCCTCTCTATGTAAATAAAGAATTATAAACAAGTGGGCTTAATTATATCCGAAATAACATAAGTATGAAGTCAACCTACATTACATTGCTCGGGTATGGCTTGATACCTACATTACATTGCTCGGGTATGGCTTGATACCTACATTACATTGCTCGGGTATGGCATGATACCTACATTTTATTCGCCACAAGAAATCCTATCTTTCACCGACATCGCTTCAAACCATGACATAAACACTAGGTACAACAACCGATTACCTACTAGGCTATGATTGCAACGACTATCCCAATTTCCATTAGTACGAGGTTTACACTTTGGTTTTCATAATGATAGTGCAATAACAAACAAACTCGTTGCGAGGCCATGTAACCATATGCATGTGCAGTCGTACCAAACTCATTACGGGGCCATGTAGCCATATGCATGGGCAGTCATACCAAACTTATTGTGAAGCCATGTAGCCATATGCATGGGCAGCCGTACAATTCAAACAGGACTTGGTCCAACCGCATGTTCAACGCTTATTCCATGATTCGATTCTTATATCAATTTCCATTTATTGGATTCCTATGTAAATTGCTATTGTTGTTCAACTGTTATATCAATTGCTATTGATACTTGACAACTATATCAATTTCCATTTTGATATTTAACTATATCAAGTTCTATTTGATATTCAACTACTATATCAATTCCTATTAATACTCGATTACTATATCAATTTCCTTTGATATTTGACTATTATATGAATCTCTATTGATATTCAACTATGTTATCAATTTCTATTGACACACCGTATTCTAAGACAAATCAAACTATATCACTGGTAATTCAAGACTCGAGTCCTCATAAGTAACCACACCTTTTCATCGACACCACTCCAACATATAACACACATAGAACTTCGGGACGAAGTTCCCCGTAAGGGGTAGAGACTGTAACAATTCGCATTTTCATGATAATTACTATTCCCGGAAAATTTCACTATTCACTTTTACTATTCATTTTCCCGAAAATTTTCCCAAAATTTGATTTTTATTTCTTGGGCTCAAGTGATAAATCATTTCCATGGCAAATTAAATGTTTGACATTCATAAGCTCATTTTCGTGAAAGTTATTAAGGAATTACACGGGATTACACGTTTTAGGGTAAAACGTCATTCAGAAATTCTACGCACAACGAAATTCGGTCGCATTAATTTTCCCCGTATCAGAAAAATGTTTGACACACTCATGATTTATTTGAGAATAAATCATGACTGAGAAAAACATGACCAAAATAAGCCTCGGCCGTGAAAAACTGGAAATTTCAGTTTTTAAGCGTTTTTACTCAGCCGTAACCTTAGCCTATACCTGCACCGCATTTCTAAGACTATTTGAGTTTTCAAATTATTAGAAAAAGTCAACATATTTTTCCCTCCTCCATTGACCAAAAATCATTCCTTGATTTTATAAGTCATTCCTTGATTTTTAGGCTTACGGTTTGATGTCTAAAAGACATTTAATACCAACCGACACTAGACTGAGCCCAGTCTAGACATTATAAGTCATTTTAAATCATTTATAACCTATTAGAAAAGTAATATTTTACTTTTCTCAATTTTACGCAATATTCGTACATTTTACGTATTACGCGTTTTAGACCCGTGTTTCCAGTTTTTAGCAGGGTTTTACCACCCAAATGGAACCTACCACTCATTTTATATTTTATTATGGAGTATTTTGATAAGTTTAATCATTCCTCCAAGTTTCGTATTTTTACGATACCCGGTTTTACGTTTTGAGGCCTAATCATTTACTGTTGTCATTTCCCGGAGTCAAAACTCTTCCTAATACTTAGGATAATACCAAGCAAAGTCCACACCTTGTCCCCCAAGTTTAGGAACCGACCTAGGGGGGGGGGGGGGGAATTCAGCCTTGTGTGTCTTGATCTCATGCTAGGAGGCTTAGATTGATTCCATGTGTTATACTTGGTCTCCAAGTGTTGACTAGTCAAGCTTGTAACCTCCTCAAGACCTTATTTAATCTTTCTCTTCCTCTCCTTGGCCATACCAACGACCCAAAACAACCTTAACTTACCATTTTGATCATTGATCTTGCTCATTCAATCCATCACAAGTTCAAGTCATAATTCCTAGTTGATCCTTAACACCTTTCAACCATAAAACTCTATAAAATCACCACAAAAACTCATCAAATTTCCAAGTGTTCTTAGTGAAGATTTTTACTAAGGCTTGTTTTTGTGATAGATTAGTGTTTATCAAGGGATTATAAGATAGGGTTTTTGATATGGAAGCATGGCTATGGTTGGAAAGGTTTTTGGAAGATTAAGTAGTGGTTCTTGGTCTTGATCTTGGTTCTAGTTAGTTTCTTCACAAGTTGTAAGCAAACCCTAACTTGCTTCTTGTTAAATAATCATGTTCATGTTATTTACATATTATTTGTGCTATATTATGTCTTGTAGTTATGTCCATGATGTATAAAAATGACCAAAACAAGTTATTGTTATTGATTGTTACAACAAGTTACTAAAACAAGTAAACTAGTGACTTTCTTGGTAAGACCTGATCAAAATGGTAAAAATATGATATTTGATCATTACATATTACAGTAGAGGACTTAACAAGGAAACCATAGCAATTTGAACCACCCAAAACGAGTATACGAGTCAAAAGTTACGCCCATTTGAAATTACCAAAGTTTCCGGCAAAACTGCCAAATACCATTCTGATCAAATTTGGGTTTTGAAAGTCCCACTTCTGGTCCGATTCATCAAAAAGTTAAAACATGAAAGTTGTCCGGAACGACGTTTTCGTTCAGGAACAAAGAAGCTCGAGACCTAAAAATGCTTTCCGAGTGATAAATTTCTTCAAATTCTAAACAGCCCATTTTTAGACAAAGTCATTACATATAGGTTATGGTTTATGAAGACCAAAGGGGTTTTATGACCTATAATCAAGACCACAACCATGGCTAGAGCCAAGGTTGTGTCTCATGACCTTGAAACAAGGACCAAAGGTCATGGCTAGGCCATGACGAAATGACCATACCAACTTTCATAGGCGTAAACATGAAACAAAGAGTTGATGAGAACTTGAACATACAATTTGGATCTACTTCATCTAAAAGGAAACCATGAGATTTTACCAAGAGAAAATGGTCATTTAAGACTTATGAAACTACCCCTAATAACAATCTTCATGTACAAATAAACTTTCCTAAGTTTATTCAAGTATCGGACATGTAACTTTTCGGATCAAAACTTATATCTATATATTTCATCAACTACTACAATAGTAGGGAGCCTCATGTGAGGAGTTCATTATGTAAGCCGTCGAGTTGAGTTGTGGATTTACGAGTTAAAGTGTCCTGGCTCCTCGAACGCTTACTAACATGACTTCTGAATTATGTCGGCCCGAACGGTAGTAAACGATATACAAGACATACATGTTTCATGAATCATTTCTTTCAACGACTTACATTATACATCATATCACATCATGGACTAAGTGCAAGACATACATATATTGGCATGTTTATGTTTCCTTAGACATTATTCCAAACCTAAGTTGCAACAATTATTCTAGGTTGCTCGTAGAAGTTCTTACGGCATATCCATCATTCTCATTATACATCATCCAACTCAAGGTGAGTTCATAGCCCCACTTTCGATTACTTAATTGTTTTACAAACCCTTGGGGGGAATACATGCTATTTATAACCGAGCACAATGTTTTTAAATTGTATGCTTACCTGATTGTTTTATTATCACTAAGTACCAACCTTGCTAAACCGAGATCCTTTATTATGAACCATTTAGTCACTAGCAATAGTGAGCGCGAATATTATTAATAGGCCTATTGGGATTGACGAATCCCATTTGTATTGACTAAGTTCAAACAAATGCAATAATATTTGAGATTTAGGTATGTTAGCAAAGTACCTACCGGGATAAATCTGCCGATCGATATTGGTACACGTTAACGTTATGGTGTCATAAGCTTAGTGTATAATACATGTTCCGGGCGTATAATAACGTAGCCTACCTGTTTTGTTTTCCAAACATTGGTGTGAGCCTATAACTCACACTACCAACATATTGTGTTCAATCGATTTAACAAACTCTATGAATATCACTCAACCTTTGTGTTGACCTCTCAAGCATGTATTTCAGGTTCATGACGATCAAGGATGGCACGGAAGGACACGGATACTCAAGAGGGCTATAAATTTTATTATCATTCAAAACTCATTCATTATACATTGTAAACATGGAACCAATTGGGACCTCATTTTGAAATCTCTGATATTTATATAATTTGAATGATACATCTTTTAAAACGACTCAATTGGAGTTCGTTTTCTATTATTGTGACTATTGTGCCGTCGAGTAACACCCAGTTTGAATTCCGCTGCATCCATGAATTGGGGGTGTTACAGATTGGTACCAGAGCCATGGTTATAGAGAAACGGGTCTAATTGAGACCTAAACTATAACTACAATCACAAGCAAAAACATTTTATAGCCTTCCGCTCTCCGTGTCTTCCATCCTCCAGACGATTATGGACTTAGTAAGCATGTTATGATACACAAACATATTAGTATATTCATATATACCCATTTTGAGCATTTCCCCGTAGACATTTTTATGCTACACAAACATAATTGCATATTGATATATGTACCCTTAACATAATTGAGCATTTCCCCGTAAGCATTTTATGCTACATGAACATATAAGTATATTGATATATACACACTAAGCATTTTATGCTACATGAACACATATAAGTATATTGATATATACACACTAAGCATTTTATGCTACATGAACACATATAAGTATATTGATATATACACACTAAGCATTTTATGCTACATGAACACATATAAGTATATTGATATATACACACTAGGCATTTTATGCTACATGAACATATTAGTATATTGATATATAAACTCGGTTTATTTTCAATCATTTATCTAAACAATGAACTAAACATATCTGTGTATGCCTATTCTAAGGCATTTCGGCACAGCCACACTCTCCCAATCATGTTCCTACTCCAACATTATATGTCCAAGACATTGTAACTGATTGCAATGGTCTTTCCTATTTTCCAAGACATTGTGAGATACAATGGTCTCATTCATTTTCCAAGACATTGTGAGATACAATGGTCTCATTCATTTTCCAAGACATTGTGAGATACAATGGTCTCATTCATTTTTCAAGACATTGTGAGATACAATGGCCTCATTCATTTTCCAAGACATTGTGAGATACAATGGTCTCATTCATTTTCCAAGACATTGTATGATACAATGGTCTTAATCATTTCTCAAATGTTTTGAGTCACACAATGACCTAACCTACTTCCCAGACATTGTGAATTGCACAATGGTCTAACCAACTTCCGAGACATTGTGTTTTGTGCAAATGGTCTCTAGAATTATTCCATCACATCATTAATATCATTTCTTATGATATCAAAAACCCGTCACAATCTATCGATTTCAAAACAAGAAATATGAGATTTCTAAAGGACAAACTAATCCATCATCGACAAAAGCTGAACTTTCTCTACATTCATCAAAGTTTTCTTATGAAACCTTCATTATTAAAAGTTCGTGATCCTGGCCAAGTATGTTCTATTTTAGAACTACTTAAAACTTCCTTTCCATACGTATCTACCCTTACTACCTTCTATGCAATGGAATATGAAAACATACGTTACAAGTCTTGTATGGGCGGGACTTGCAATTGAAGGGTTTGACATTGCCTTTGTTTAGTGGACAGTTTCCCGAAAGCAACGGACATATCACAAGTATACCTAAATTAGGTATTTGGAAATTTTATCGAACCTTGGCTAAATATAGACTAGTCACCTATATTTAACCTAGGGACAGTGGAATATAGTCTGACTAACTATATTCGACTTAAAATTTTCAAATACTGAGAGTAGTTGTACTAGGGTTATGTTCAGGTTGATTTCCTACTTGAACTCGATAAACCACCAGAATACATTAAAACAATCTAGAGACACGATAGTGCCTTACCACTCAGCAAGATCTTAACACCTTATTTGTATGATCTAAATTCATTCTTGAAATTTTTCATTTATGAGATAATCCGAACGACTATCTTGGGATAGTTATCAATTCTTCTCTTCATCCCGTGGAAGTACCATCCTGTTTAGGATACCATTCCGTCATAAACTTTTAAAAATCTCTTAAGATTTTTAAAGCAAACTCAACATCGATACCTAAGAGTATTAATGTTAAGCATACACTACACACTTTTGTTCATTAACATATCACATCATTATCTTCACAACCGTTACAAACACAAGCTCATTAACAGATCTTGATGCACTTTTAAAGCTCAAATCATCCTTAGTTACACCACAAGCACCATTATCAGCTTTACAAGATTGATTATTCATCTTGTACTTTTGGAACACCAGTATCATCTCGTAATACACTACCTTGTAACTCACCGGTTAAGTATGAATGTTGTGTTGGGAATCCTTAAGTAGGATGATTTATAATGTCCTTATTTGAATGGATTGGGATGCCTTTTCATTTAAATAAAGAAATTATAAATCATCGAACCATACGTTTATATTCCTTTAGTTACATTGTTTGGGATGCCTCTCTATGTAAATAAAGAATTATAAACAAGTGGGCTTAATTATATCCGAAATAACATAAGTATGAAGTCAACCTACATTACATTGCTCGGGTATGGCTTGATACCTACATTACATTGCTCGGGTATGGCTTGATACCTACATTACATTGCTCGGGTATGGCATGATACCTACATTTTATTCGCCACAAGAAATCCTATCTTTCACCGACATCGCTTCAAACCATGACATAAACACTAGGTACAACAACCGATTACCTACTAGGCTATGATTGCAACGACTATCCCAATTTCCATTAGTACGAGGTTTACACTTTGGTTTTCATAATGATAGTGCAATAACAAACAAACTCGTTGCGAGGCCATGTAACCATATGCATGTGCAGTCGTACCAAACTCATTACGGGGCCATGTAGCCATATGCATGGGCAGTCATACCAAACTTATTGTGAAGCCATGTAGCCATATGCATGGGCAGCCGTACAATTCAAACAGGACTTGGTCCAACCGCATGTTCAACGCTTATTCCATGATTCGATTCTTATATCAATTTCCATTTATTGGATTCCTATGTAAATTGCTATTGTTGTTCAACTGTTATATCAATTGCTATTGATACTTGACAACTATATCAATTTCCATTTTGATATTTAACTATATCAAGTTCTATTTGATATTCAACTACTATATCAATTCCTATTAATACTCGATTACTATATCAATTTCCTTTGATATTCGACTATTATATGAATCTCTATTGATATTCAACTATGTTATCAATTTCTATTGACACACCGTATTCTAAGACAAATCAAACTATATCACTGGTAATTCAAGACTCGAGTCCTCATAAGTAACCACACCTTTTCATCGACACCACTCCAACATATAACACACATAGAACTTCGGGACGAAGTTCCCCGTAAGGGGTAGAGACTGTAACAATTCGCATTTTCATGATAATTACTATTCCCGGAAAATTTCACTATTCACTTTTACTATTCATTTTTCCCGAAAATTTTCCCGAAATTTGATTTTTATTTCTTGGGCTCAAGTGATAAATCATTTCCATGGCAAATTAAATGTTTGACATTCATAAGCTCATTTTCGTGAAAGTTATTAAGGAATTACACGGGATTACACGTTTTAGGGTAAAACGTCATTCAGAAATTCTACGCACAACGAAATTCGGTCGCATTAATTTTCCCCGTATCAGAAAAATGTTTGACACACTCATGATTTATTTGAGAATAAATCATGACTGAGAAAAACATGACCAAAATAAGCCTCGGCCGTGAAAAACTGGAAATTTCAGTTTTTAAGCGTTTTTACTCAGCCGTAACCTTAGCCTATACCTGCACCGCATTTCTAAGACTATTTGAGTTTTCAAATTATTAGAAAAAGTCAACATATTTTTCCCTCCTCCATTGACCAAAAATCATTCCTTGATTTTATAAGTCATTCCTTGATTTTTAGGCTTACGGTTTGATGTCTAAAAGACATTTAATACCAACCGACACTAGACTGAGCCCAGTCTAGACATTATAAGTCATTTTAAATCATTTATAACCTATTAGAAAAGTAATATTTTACTTTTCTCAATTTTACGCAATATTCGTACATTTTACGTATTACGCGTTTTAGACCCGTGTTTCCAGTTTTTAGCAGGGTTTTACCACCCAAATGGAACCTACCACTCATTTTATATTTTATTATGGAGTATTTTGATAAGTTTAATCATTCCTCCAAGTTTCGTATTTTTACGATACCCGGTTTTACGTTTTGAGGCCTAATCATTTACTGTTGTCATTTCCCGGAGTCAAAACTCTTCCTAATACTTAGGATAATACCAAGCAAAGTCCACACCTTGTCCCCCAAGTTTAGGAACCGACCTAGGGGGGGGGGGGGGAATTCAGCCTTGTGTGTCTTGATCTCATGCTAGGAGGCTTAGATTGATTCCATGTGTTATACTTGGTCTCCAAGTGTTGACTAGTCAAGCTTGTAACCTCCTCAAGACCTTATTTAATCTTTCTCTTCCTCTCCTTGGCCATACCAACGACCCAAAACAACCTTAACTTACCATTTTGATCATTGATCTTGCTCATTCAATCCATCACAAGTTCAAGTCATAATTCCTAGTTGATCCTTAACACCTTTCAACCATAAAACTCTATAAAATCACCACAAAAACTCATCAAATTTCCAAGTGTTCTTAGTGAAGATTTTTACTAAGGCTTGTTTTTGTGATAGATTAGTGTTTATCAAGGGATTATAAGATAGGGTTTTTGATATGGAAGCATGGCTATGGTTGGAAAGGTTTTTGGAAGATTAAGTAGTGGTTCTTGGTCTTGATCTTGGTTCTAGTTAGTTTCTTCACAAGTTGTAAGCAAACCCTAACTTGCTTCTTGTTAAATAATCATGTTCATGTTATTTACATATTATTTGTGCTATATTATGTCTTGTAGTTATGTCCATGATGTATAAAAATGACCAAAACAAGTTATTGTTATTGATTGTTACAACAAGTTACTAAAACAAGTAAACTAGTGACTTTCTTGGTAAGACCTGATCAAAATGGTAAAAATATGATATTTGATCATTACATATTACAGTAGAGGACTTAACAAGGAAACCATAGCAATTTGAACCACCCAAAACGAGTATACGAGTCAAAAGTTACGCCCATTTGAAATTACCAAAGTTTCCGGCAAAACTGCCAAATACCATTCTGATCAAATTTGGGTTTTGAAAGTCCCACTTCTGGTCCGATTCATCAAAAAGTTAAAACACGAAAGTTGTCCGGAACGACGTTTTCGTTCAGGATGAAAGAAGCTCGAGACCTAAAAATGCTTTCCGAGTGATAAATTTCTTCAAATTCTAAACAGCCCATTTTTAGACAAAGTCATTACATATAGGTTATGGTTTATGAAGACCAAAGGGGTTTTATGACCTATAATCAAGACCACAACCATGGCTAGAGCCAAGGTTGTGTCTCATGACCTTGAAACAAGGACCAAAGGTCATGGCTAGGCCATGACGAAATGACCATACCAACTTTCATAGGCGTAAACATGAAACAAAGAGTTGATGAGAACTTGAACATACAATTTGGATCTACTTCATCTAAAAGGAAACCATGAGATTTTACCAAGAGAAAATGGTCATTTAAGACTTATGAAACTACCCCTAATAACAATCTTCATGTACAAATAAACTTTCCTAAGTTTATTCAAGTATCGGACATGTAACTTTTCGGATCAAAACTTATATCTATATATTTCATCAACTACTACAATAGTAGGGAGCCTCATGTGAGGAGTTCATTATGTAAGCCGTCGAGTTGAGTTGTGGATTTACGAGTTAAAGTGTCCTGGCTCCTCGAACGCTTACTAACATGACTTCTGAATTATGTCGGCCCGAACGGTAGTAAACGATATACAAGACATACATGTTTCATGAATCATTTCTTTCAACGACTTACATTATACATCATATCACATCATGGACTAAGTGCAAGACATACATATATTGGCATGTTTATGTTTCCTTAGACATTATTCCAAACCTAAGTTGCAACAATTATTCTAGGTTGCTCGTAGAAGTTCTTACGGCATATCCATCATTCTCATTATACATCATCCAACTCAAGGTGAGTTCATAGCCCCACTTTCGATTACTTAATTGTTTTACAAACCCTTGGGGGGAATACATGCTATTTATAACCGAGCACAATGTTTTTAAATTGTATGCTTACCTGATTGTTTTATTATCACTAAGTACCAACCTTGCTAAACCGAGATCCTTTATTATGAACCATTTAGTCACTAGCAATAGTGAGCGCGAATATTATTAATAGGCCTATTGGGATTGACGAATCCCATTTGTATTGACTAAGTTCAAACAAATGCAATAATATTTGAGATTTAGGTATGTTAGCAAAGTACCTACCGGGATAAATCTGCCGATCGATATTGGTACACGTTAACGTTATGGTGTCATAAGCTTAGTGTATAATACATGTTCCGGGCGTATAATAACGTAGCCTACCTGTTTTGTTTTCCAAACATTGGTGTGAGCCTATAACTCACACTACCAACATATTGTGTTCAATCGATTTAACAAACTCTATGAATATCACTCAACCTTTGTGTTGACCTCTCAAGCATGTATTTCAGGTTCATGACGATCAAGGATGGCACGGAAGGACACGGATACTCAAGAGGGCTATAAATTTTATTATCATTCAAAACTCATTCATTATACATTGTAAACATGGAACCAATTGGGACCTCATTTTGAAATCTCTGATATTTATATAATTTGAATGATACATCTTTTAAAACGACTCAATTGGAGTTCGTTTTCTATTATTGTGACTATTGTGCCGTCGAGTAACACCCAGTTTGAATTCCGCTGCATCCATGAATTGGGGGTGTTACAGATTGGTACCAGAGCCATGGTTATAGAGAAACGGGTCTAATTGAGACCTAAACTATAACTACAATCACAAGCAAAAACATTTTATAGCCTTCCGCTCTCCGTGTCTTCCATCCTCCAGATGATTATGGACTTAGTAAGCATGTTATGATACACAAACATATTAGTATATTCATATATACCCATTTTGAGCATTTCCCCGTAGACATTTTTATGCTACACAAACATAATTGCATATTGATATATGTACCCTTAACATAATTGAGCATTTCCCCGTAAGCATTTTATGCTACATGAACATATAAGTATATTGATATATACACACTAAGCATTTTATGCTACATGAACACATATAAGTATATTGATATATACACACTAAGCATTTTATGCTACATGAACACATATAAGTATATTGATATATACACACTAAGCATTTTATGCTACATGAACACATATAAGTATATTGATATATACACACTAGGCATTTTATGCTACATGAACATATTAGTATATTGATATATAAACTCGGTTTATTTTCAATCATTTATCTAAACAATGAACTAAACATATCTGTGTATGCCTATTCTAAGGCATTTCGGCACAGCCACACTCTCCCAATCATGTTCCTACTCCAACATTATATGTCCAAGACATTGTAACTGATTGCAATGGTCTTTCCTATTTTCCAAGACATTGTGAGATACAATGGTCTCATTCATTTTCCAAGACATTGTGAGATACAATGGTCTCATTCATTTTCCAAGACATTGTGAGATACAATGGTCTCATTCATTTTTCAAGACATTGTGAGATACAATGGCCTCATTCATTTTCCAAGACATTGTGAGATACAATGGTCTCATTCATTTTCCAAGACATTGTATGATACAATGGTCTTAATCATTTCTCAAATGTTTTGAGTCACACAATGACCTAACCTACTTCCCAGACATTGTGAATTGCACAATGGTCTAACCAACTTCCGAGACATTGTGTTTTGTGCAAATGGTCTCTAGAATTATTCCATCACATCATTAATATCATTTCTTATGATATCAAAAACCCGTCACAATCTATCGATTTCAAAACAAGAAATATGAGATTTCTAAAGGACAAACTAATCCATCATCGACAAAAGCTGAACTTTCTCTACATTCATCAAAGTTTTCTTATGAAACCTTCATTATTAAAAGTTCGTGATCCTGGCCAAGTATGTTCTATTTTAGAACTACTTAAAACTTCCTTTCCATACGTATCTACCCTTACTACCTTCTATGCAATGGAATATGAAAACATACGTTACAAGTCTTGTATGGGCGGGACTTGCAATTGAAGGGTTTGACATTGCCTTTGTTTAGTGGACAGTTTCCCGAAAGCAACGGACATATCACAAGTATACCTAAATTAGGTATTTGGAAATTTTATCGAACCTTGGCTAAATATAGACTAGTCACCTATATTTAACCTAGGGACAGTGGAATATAGTCTGACTAACTATATTCGACTTAAAATTTTCAAATACTGAGAGTAGTTGTACTAGGGTTATGTTCAGGTTGATTTCCTACTTGAACTCGATAAACCACCAGAATACATTAAAACAATCTAGAGACACGATAGTGCCTTACCACTCAGCAAGATCTTAACACCTTATTTGTATGATCTAAATTCATTCTTGAAATTTTTCATTTATGAGATAATCCGAACGACTATCTTGGGATAGTTATCAATTCTTCTCTTCATCCCGTGGAAGTACCATCCTGTTTAGGATACCATTCCGTCATAAACTTTTAAAAATCTCTTAAGATTTTTAAAGCAAACTCAACATCGATACCTAAGAGTATTAATGTTAAGCATACACTACACACTTTTGTTCATTAACATATCACATCATTATCTTCACAACCGTTACAAACACAAGCTCATTAACAGATCTTGATGCACTTTTAAAGCTCAAATCATCCTTAGTTACACCACAAGCACCATTATCAGCTTTACAAGATTGATTATTCATCTTGTACTTTTGGAACACCAGTATCATCTCGTAATACACTACCTTGTAACTCACCGGTTAAGTATGAATGTTGTGTTGGGAATCCTTAAGTAGGATGATTTATAATGTCCTTATTTGAATGGATTGGGATGCCTTTTCATTTAAATAAAGAAATTATAAATCATCGAACCATACGTTTATATTCCTTTAGTTACATTGTTTGGGATGCCTCTCTATGTAAATAAAGAATTATAAACAAGTGGGCTTAATTATATCCGAAATAACATAAGTATGAAGTCAACCTACATTACATTGCTCGGGTATGGCTTGATACCTACATTACATTGCTCGGGTATGGCTTGATACCTACATTACATTGCTCGGGTATGGCATGATACCTACATTTTATTCGCCACAAGAAATCCTATCTTTCACCGACATCGCTTCAAACCATGACATAAACACTAGGTACAACAACCGATTACCTACTAGGCTATGATTGCAACGACTATCCCAATTTCCATTAGTACGAGGTTTACACTTTGGTTTTCATAATGATAGTGCAATAACAAACAAACTCGTTGCGAGGCCATGTAACCATATGCATGTGCAGTCGTACCAAACTCATTACGGGGCCATGTAGCCATATGCATGGGCAGTCATACCAAACTTATTGTGAAGCCATGTAGCCATATGCATGGGCAGCCGTACAATTCAAACAGGACTTGGTCCAACCGCATGTTCAACGCTTATTCCATGATTCGATTCTTATATCAATTTCCATTTATTGGATTCCTATGTAAATTGCTATTGTTGTTCAACTGTTATATCAATTGCTATTGATACTTGACAACTATATCAATTTCCATTTTGATATTTAACTATATCAAGTTCTATTTGATATTCAACTACTATATCAATTCCTATTAATACTCGATTACTATATCAATTTCCTTTGATATTCGACTATTATATGAATCTCTATTGATATTCAACTATGTTATCAATTTCTATTGACACACCGTATTCTAAGACAAATCAAACTATATCACTGGTAATTCAAGACTCGAGTCCTCATAAGTAACCACACCTTTTCATCGACACCACTCCAACATATAACACACATAGAACTTCGGGACAAAGTTCCCCGTAAGGGGTAGAGACTGTAACAATTCGCATTTTCATGATAATTACTATTCCCGGAAAATTTCACTATTCACTTTTACTATTCATTTTTCCCGAAAATTTTCCCGAAATTTGATTTTTATTTCTTGGGCTCAAGTGATAAATCATTTCCATGGCAAATTAAATGTTTGACATTCATAAGCTCATTTTCGTGAAAGTTATTAAGGAATTACACGGGATTACACGTTTTAGGGTAAAACGTCATTCAGAAATTCTACGCACAACGAAATTCGGTCGCATTAATTTTCCCCGTATCAGAAAAATGTTTGACACACTCATGATTTATTTGAGAATAAATCATGACTGAGAAAAACATGACCAAAATAAGCCTCGGCCGTGAAAAACTGGAAATTTCAGTTTTTAAGCGTTTTTACTCAGCCGTAACCTTAGCCTATACCTGCACCGCATTTCTAAGACTATTTGAGTTTTCAAATTATTAGAAAAAGTCAACATATTTTTCCCTCCTCCATTGACCAAAAATCATTCCTTGATTTTATAAGTCATTCCTTGATTTTTAGGCTTACGGTTTGATGTCTAAAAGACATTTAATACCAACCGACACTAGACTGAGCCCAGTCTAGACATTATAAGTCATTTTAAATCATTTATAACCTATTAGAAAAGTAATATTTTACTTTTCTCAATTTTACGCAATATTCGTACATTTTACGTATTACGCGTTTTAGACCCGTGTTTCCAGTTTTTAGCAGGGTTTTACCACCCAAATGGAACCTACCACTCATTTTATATTTTATTATGGAGTATTTTGATAAGTTTAATCATTCCTCCAAGTTTCGTATTTTTACGATACCCGGTTTTACGTTTTGAGGCCTAATCATTTACTGTTGTCATTTCCCGGAGTCAAAACTCTTCCTAATACTTAGGATAATACCAAGCAAAGTCCACACCTTGTCCCCCAAGTTTAGGAACCGACCTAGGGGGGGGGGGGGAATTCAGCCTTGTGTGTCTTGATCTCATGCTAGGAGGCTTAGATTGATTCCATGTGTTATACTTGGTCTCCAAGTGTTGACTAGTCAAGCTTGTAACCTCCTCAAGACCTTATTTAATCTTTCTCTTCCTCTCCTTGGCCATACCAACGACCCAAAACAACCTTAACTTACCATTTTGATCATTGATCTTGCTCATTCAATCCATCACAAGTTCAAGTCATAATTCCTAGTTGATCCTTAACACCTTTCAACCATAAAACTCTATAAAATCACCACAAAAACTCATCAAATTTCCAAGTGTTCTTAGTGAAGATTTTTACTAAGGCTTGTTTTTGTGATAGATTAGTGTTTATCAAGGGATTATAAGATAGGGTTTTTGATATGGAAGCATGGCTATGGTTGGAAAGGTTTTTGGAAGATTAAGTAGTGGTTCTTGGTCTTGATCTTGGTTCTAGTTAGTTTCTTCACAAGTTGTAAGCAAACCCTAACTTGCTTCTTGTTAAATAATCATGTTCATGTTATTTACATATTATTTGTGCTATATTATGTCTTGTAGTTATGTCCATGATGTATAAAAATGACCAAAACAAGTTATTGTTATTGATTGTTACAACAAGTTACTAAAACAAGTAAACTAGTGACTTTCTTGGTAAGACCTGATCAAAATGGTAAAAATATGATATTTGATCATTACATATTACAGTAGAGGACTTAACAAGGAAACCATAGCAATTTGAACCACCCAAAACGAGTATACGAGTCAAAAGTTACGCCCATTTGAAATTACCAAAGTTTCCGGCAAAACTGCCAAATACCATTCTGATCAAATTTGGGTTTTGAAAGTCCCACTTCTGGTCCGATTCATCAAAAAGTTAAAACACAAAAGTTGTCCGGAACGACGTTTTCGTTCAGGAAGAAAGAAGCTCGAGACCTAAAAATGCTTTCCGAGTGATAAATTTCTTCAAATTCTAAACAGCCCATTTTTAGACAAAGTCATTACATATAGGTTATGGTTTATGAAGACCAAAGGGGTTTTATGACCTATAATCAAGACCACAACCATGGCTAGAGCCAAGGTTGTGTCTCATGACCTTGAAACAAGGACCAAAGGTCATGGCTAGGCCATGACGAAATGACCATACCAACTTTCATAGGCGTAAACATGAAACAAAGAGTTGATGAGAACTTGAACATACAATTTGGATCTACTTCATCTAAAAGGAAACCATGAGATTTTACCAAGAGAAAATGGTCATTTAAGACTTATGAAACTACCCCTAATAACAATCTTCATGTACAAATAAACTTTCCTAAGTTTATTCAAGTATCGGACATGTAACTTTTCGGATCAAAACTTATATCTATATATTTCATCAACTACTACAATAGTAGGGAGCCTCATGTGAGGAGTTCATTATGTAAGCCGTCGAGTTGAGTTGTGGATTTACGAGTTAAAGTGTCCTGGCTCCTCGAACGCTTACTAACATGACTTCTGAATTATGTCGGCCCGAACGGTAGTAAACGATATACAAGACATACATGTTTCATGAATCATTTCTTTCAACGACTTACATTATACATCATATCACATCATGGACTAAGTGCAAGACATACATATATTGGCATGTTTATGTTTCCTTAGACATTATTCCAAACCTAAGTTGCAACAATTATTCTAGGTTGCTCGTAGAAGTTCTTACGGCATATCCATCATTCTCATTATACATCATCCAACTCAAGGTGAGTTCATAGCCCCACTTTCGATTACTTAATTGTTTTACAAACCCTTGGGGGGAATACATGCTATTTATAACCGAGCACAATGTTTTTAAATTGTATGCTTACCTGATTGTTTTATTATCACTAAGTACCAACCTTGCTAAACCGAGATCCTTTATTATGAACCATTTAGTCACTAGCAATAGTGAGCGCGAATATTATTAATAGGCCTATTGGGATTGACGAATCCCATTTGTATTGACTAAGTTCAAACAAATGCAATAATATTTGAGATTTAGGTATGTTAGCAAAGTACCTACCGGGATAAATCTGCCGATCGATATTGGTACACGTTAACGTTATGGTGTCATAAGCTTAGTGTATAATACATGTTCCGGGCGTATAATAACGTAGCCTACCTGTTTTGTTTTCCAAACATTGGTGTGAGCCTATAACTCACACTACCAACATATTGTGTTCAATCGATTTAACAAACTCTATGAATATCACTCAACCTTTGTGTTGACCTCTCAAGCATGTATTTCAGGTTCATGACGATCAAGGATGGCACGGAAGGACACGGATACTCAAGAGGGCTATAAATTTTATTATCATTCAAAACTCATTCATTATACATTGTAAACATGGAACCAATTGGGACCTCATTTTGAAATCTCTGATATTTATATAATTTGAATGATACATCTTTTAAAACGACTCAATTGGAGTTCGTTTTCTATTATTGTGACTATTGTGCCGTCGAGTAACACCCAGTTTGAATTCCGCTGCATCCATGAATTGGGGGTGTTACAGTTATAGGGTATGGTTTGAGCTTATCTAAAGATAGGCTAGCTCAGTGAATCACCTCTATTTAGAGCTGAGGTGAAGAGCTTTGTAAGTATTGATTTTATTTCCAATTTCCTAATTGTAACTGTTAGATCATTGTTGTTTGATTCTGCATAATTAGTTACATAGAAGATTGTTATAGTTTTGATTAATTGATGTTTAGATTGATTTTGTAGTTTATTATTTAGTTATTTTCTGTTAATTAGTGATTTAGTTGGTACTTCAATCATTCACTGCATTACTTGTGATCATTTACTGTTGGATCTGTTACTAGTAGAATTAAGTGTTTGTTGATTGCATTATCTGTTGAGGAGCATGTATAAATCATATCAGTGAAGTAGATTGATGGTTAAATTGGAGTGGTTAAGTTTGATTCTCAGCTTTGTGTAGTTATCTGTAATATCAGGGGTGTTTGGGAATGCTTGTTCTGTTGGACTCATTGGTATTTTAGAGGATGTACTTAATTTGTATATCTCATATAGGTTAAAGTCAAGCCTAATATGGAATAAAAACAGTAGGTTATTTTAGAGAAAGTCAAAGTTACTTGTATTGATCCATATCAGTTAACTGTTACTAAGAATAGATGTCATAAGTTCATTTTTAGATGCCTAAGTACATGATTTAGCATAATTTCCTCTCATTTTAGCTTATTATTGCATTTGCATTAAGTTTAGATCAATTGTAGTTCAATAAAGTCAAAATTCATAAAAACTTAAAAAGTCAAACTGTGCATTAGCTTAGTCGTTCACTGCTGCTGATTTAGTGTGGATTTATAGTTTCAATTGGTCGGATTAGATTAAGAATATTAGTTACTTTGCATCTCAGTAGTGTAGAGGTTGAATTGCACCCATAATCTTGTAGATTTGAGCTTTATAGGTACTGCTTATTTGCACTAATAGTTAGGGGTATGGACTATTTTTCTAATTTGATTTTACTAGGCTGCTAGTATCTTATTGAGCTTGTACTTGAGTTTAATTGTTACATCTGAGTAGTTTAGAGTTTGTTTAAGTACTTTTCATTGTTTCTAGTCTTTAACTTAATTTGTTTTTTCATTCTGCTTATTGTCCAGCTTATAGCAAATTGCTTAATTGTTCCATTTAAGTTTTCTGCTTAATATTTTGGTCTTATTTCAGTTTATTTGAGCTTATTTTAGTTAACTGAACTTTATGTAAGGTTTTTATTTGATTGGGGTGATAAGTGCTTATAAATAAGCACTTATCCAAACTGCTTATTAGGCCATTAAGCACTTCTGCTTATCCTTTTTATTCCAAAATTTTTCTGCAAGCTTCTTATAATATTTTAGAATTTCTGTAAATTTTTCATATTTTTCTGAGTCCATTTACTATTTTTCTTAATTTCTCTTAGTTAAAAATCATTTTTAAATAACAAAAATCAATAAAAAATACAGAAAAGTCTTGAAAAATACAAAAATATTTTTATAATTTCTTTTATAATATTTTAGAATTTTTAGAATTTAATTTTCATTTTTCCAATTTGTTTTTCTATTTTTCTCTATTTTTTAATTCACTTTTAATTCAATAAATAGAAAATAAATTCTAGAAAATAAATAAAAACTCAAAAAAATATTTTTCTTTTTCTTAAAATTCTTTTTAATAGTTTTAGATTTTTAGAAAATATTTCCAAGTTCGTAGGATAATTTTTCGATAAACGTTACGTTTTAAATTTTACAGTTGCGTTTCCGTTTTTACGTTTTCAACATTTGTACATACCTAGCTTGTAAATTCTGGTTATTTCACTATTACTTTTATAACTTGAATTCCAAAATCATATTTTTCACTTTCCCGCTTTTCACGACTCGATTTCGCGATTCGATTATTCACGATTCCATTCTACCTTCGCTGGGAAAACGACCCGGGAAATACTTTCACCGGTATTTCTTCGGAATAATTATATACTACAAAAAGACTTTATCAAAATGGCGCCGCTGCCGGGGAAGGTTGACGTGAGTTTTGAATATTCGTGTTAAAAAATCATGTTGTGTTAAGTTTTCCACTATCTTGTATATATTTTCTCTAAAAAATATAAAAATTTGAAAAATCAAAAATATAAATAATCTTCTTATCCTCTTATATTTGATTCTTCTTCTCAATCCCTCTTACGTTTAATTCTCATGGATCCGATTTGTCTCTATTGTGGAGAACCGTTCTTCGGAGGGTTGTGTGTGTGGTGTACGTGCGACGAATGTGGAGATAATATTCGTGATGGCGTTTGTTTGAATTGTAATTCTCATACATATGATCAAAATTCGTTCAACAATTCGTCTAATATTCCCGATTTCTATACACCACCACCACCGTCGTTTAATTGCTATAATTGTGGAAACTCGTCCGAAGAAGGAAGGCCGCGTGGGCAATGTTTTTGTGATGGATGTGGATACACCGATTGTATGTGCTATGCTCTGAATGATCACACGTCTTACGATTACGACTCGAGCTTCAATAATTTTCCTCAAAATGATTTTTATGAGCCAAATTCGTACTACAATGGTGATTTTCAAAATACATCGAGTTTTGAATATTGTGGGGGATCGTTTGAAAATTCTTATCATGAACCTAATTCTTGTTACGATTATAATGATTTTTATCAACCCTCACAAACTTCCAATTTCAATAATGATATTCTTGAACTTAAATCAATGATGGATAAGTTGAAAGAGATGGTGAATAATCGTTACACATCTTCTCCCGAGCCTAACGTGAAATCAATGGAAGAACCTTGTACCGAAGAAAGAAAATTCCAATTTTGCGAGTGTTGTTTGTACGATGATGATTCCACGATTACGATCAATATAAATCCTCAAAATGATTCTATCTCTTCTCCCGCAGAACCCGAAGACTCTCTAACAATGGGGGACGGGCATCTTGACACTATTCCGGCAACGGAATCGGACGAATTCAATAAGTCTAGTGTTGAGAACCTCGTTCCAATCCCAAGTGAGTCCGAGGAGATTTCTAACAATGATTCTGAACTTGTTGAAAATAATCGTTTTGATGATCAAGTTGATACGAATGATATACCGTTTGATGATAATCGTGATGAGTTATTCTTTGATTCTGATAATGATGATTCTATATCCTGTGGAGAGATCGATTATGTTGATGAAGAACATCTTGAGCTTGAAAGCTTTGAAGATGATAATGAAGAAGATGATGACACGGAAATCCGAGATGAAGCTTTACGTGAGACATTGTTAAATGTCAATCTTCTTATCTCTCGTATTGAGGCATTAAATAATCCTCTTACTTCTTCTCCTATCCCCGTTATGGATAGTGATTCTTTACCCGAGCTTGAAATTTTTCGATTTGAAGAGACGAGTAGTGGCAATCCCACTATTCATGCTGATTTCTCTCTTCCGGATTATGAGTGCTTTCACTTTGAGATTGATTCTATACCTATTTCTGATAATCCGTTACGTGACCCTCTCTTAGAGGATGCCGGTCTATTTCTTGCTGCGGATGACTCGATACCACCGGGTATTGAGAAAGACGAGAATGATATTTCTTCCGATTTGCTTTCTTCTCGTCCACCTGCAAAACCACCCGATAAAGTTTTTGAATCCGGTACGAATGAGAATATTTTTAGAATGGTGGACGAGGTTTCAGACATTGACTTTGCTTTTGTTATTTGGGTGTTTCAACCGTTCTTTTCTTATACCACCGTGTCTTCTTTCCACTCCACCGGGAGTGAGGACACCGTATTTGACCCCGGCATCTCCGTTTATGCCGGTTGTCCGTTCTATCTGCTCTCCCCAAGGACGAATTAATTCGGGGATCGAGTCAAGCTCATGTGACTCGGTGAACAAAAACAAGCGCTTCGTGGGTGGCAACCCATGCTTATCATTTCATCTTCTTATTTTTCTATTTTCTAACACCTAATGTGAGGAGGGGGTACCTTTTCTACTCTTGTGTTCCGTGGTTGTTTGTGATATTTGTTCAGGATTGTCCGCGATTTATGATGACTCTCGTGCTCGTTATCTCTTCACTTGGAGTCTCATTCATTGGTGCTACTTGGAAATCCTATATCCGTTAAATCTTATCGACTAACGTTTTCTTTGGCATAATTAATAAACGGCCTAGAATTTTGTTAGGATTACCTTAACCCATAAAACATTGAGGACAATGTTTCGTTCTAGTCGGGGGGAGGGTGAATCTTCGATTCGATTTTGACCTTGCATTTTTCACAAAAGTCGTGCACTCTTGCAACTCCGTTTTTCCACAAAAATAAAAAATTGAAAAAATTGAAAATTTTCAAAAATTTTGAGAAAAATTAATGAAAATGCAATGAAAAAGTGCAAAAAGATGTGAAAAAATTGAAAAAGTTGTGCAAAAATATAATAAAGTTTGAATAAGTGTTTTGACACCTTGTTGACTTTCTTGCTGGCGAGAGTAGGAATAAATAATTTGACTTGACCGGGCGTGTTGAGCCCTAGCTTGTTCCCTTAACCAATGATGATCATATAAGCTTGTGCTAGTTTTGTACACAAGGAGCTATAAAATGCGAATTCTTTCTTAAGAATCTGCAAGTTCCCGTACTTGACTTTATACATGCGCAACTTAAAAGCTTTCGCTAGTCTTTTACATCAGGAGCTAGAAAACGCGAATTCTTCTTCTAGAATTTGCATGTTTCCGTATCTGACTTTATGTATGCGTGGCTGATTATCGGCTAAGTATTCGCTGGTTTCATTATTTGGAATCTTAATTTGCGAAGAGCGAGAAATGATAGAGTTTATTTAGAAGTTAGATGCTAAACGTGGAGTAGTGGTTCTCTTTAGAGCTCATAAGAGGTACTTGTGGCTTTTTACTCCCATCAGAGACGTCACCAATATATAAATAGATGTTCTAGGTTAATTAGTGGTATTTAGGTATGAATAATATTTAGTTCTTTGTTTTCTTAAGAGAATTTTTGCTTTAGAAATTGGGTACATATCAAGGAACACCAAAAATAAGAGCGAAAAGTGAAAAAATCAAAAGTCAAAAGTTGATTATCTATGTGGTTTTGGAGCTACCCGTTAAGCTTCCATTTATGTTGAGAAAAAAGTAAAGTCAAGAAAGGAAAAAAAATGAAAAGTATGAAAAAAAATGAAAAAAGTGAAATGAAGAAAAGTGAAAGTTGTAGTATTGTTGAATAAGAGCTATGTATGTAAATAAGTTGTTGGCGCGTGAGGTGCATGTGATAAGTGATTAGTAATCAGTCACATGAGGTGCACGTGATCGTACTCCGCAACTTATATCCTTGATATTGTATGTACCCCTAATTCCTTGAAATGGACCGAATTTCTATTGCAGTGGTTCTTAAGAGAAAATGAATAACTACTTATCGTTTTAACTTAGGTATCACTATCGGACTTAAAAATTATCGAAACGAGAAAATATGAAGCAATTCATTTCTCAACAAAATAAAATATTGAGATACAAACCTAGGAAATGGGAGTAAGAAGTTTTCACAAGTAACTGTTATGAGTAGTGTTAGCATCTAATTTGTAGATAAGTTGTGATCTCGTTTGTACGCTTAGTTTGGAGACTCGTGAAAAATCAAGGATGACGATTTTTATCCGCATGGTCGCTTCTTAATAGAAGTGTTTCTACTCATTGACCCTAATAATTATTGCAAGATAATGAAAGTTCAACATACCGTCACAAGTATGAAGTATGGAAAAGTCCAAAAATGAAAGTGAAAGTGGAATAAAGGAATAAAAGGAAAATTTTGGAAAACGGAGCGTTTGCGGGAATAAATGATTTTATTACTTCTTTCGAACCTCCTTGCTACTTTACAAAGTTAGTAGGAAGAGTTTTGAAATTATTTATCCCAAAAGCGTGCATTGATCACATTGCGTGAGGACACGGCAATACTTTAGTCGGGGGGATTTTGGTGTGTATTAATTTACACACCTTTTCATTACCAATTATCGACCTAAAACGACTATTTGAGCTAACAAATGCCAAGAAAACACATGTTTTTTATGTTTGTGATGTGTAGGTACGGATATTACGAAAAGTGAACAAAACAAAGCAACACCGAGCACGAGAGTGGAAAAGGATTCAAAAAGCCGGAGCCGGGAAAGCATTTTTCATTTGTGAGCTTAAATTGTCAAAAATAATCCTTGAAGAATCATACCTTGTCAAATTCAGCCCTTGGATTTAATTTATTAGATTGGAAGAATTGGTCCTTGGATTTTACCAATTTACAAGATTAGTCCTTACACTTTAAAATCCTAAAATTACTACTTCAAAATAACCAAAATCTGCCAAAACCTTTTTAATCCAATCCAAATAAATATAGCCCACAATTCCCAAAAGCCCAAAGTGATTAATAAAAACACAAGCCCAATCACTAATTAAAAAAAACCCGAGCCCAGTCATCCATTTGGTCAACGAAGTCAAAGGTCAAAACAATAAATAAAAAAAAACACTCCGCGCCTTATTTCACCCCCAAATCAACCCACACCCAGAATTTACTGTTCACACAAGAACCCTAGAACAATTACCCTCTAATTACCCACTTCCACCACATTTTAACCCCAATTAAGGGTAATAAGGTCATATCCCCACACCCCTGACACTCCCTGACATGAAGGAATGACAAGTGGCAGCTGTGGATTGGTCAAGACGCGTCATCAAGTGACTTGGAAGGCTGTGATTGGATTGCTTGTGTCATTTGGGATCAAGTGAAGAATATTCGAAGGATATTCCATTTGAAGATGCTTCTGAAGACGCTCCTCCTCAAGGCTATATAAACCCTCTCACATCTCCAATTAGAAACTGTTAGACTAGGAGTAGGAGTAGTGTAATATAGCTAAATTAGTGTAATTTTTAGCTTATTTTAGCTTTCAGTTGTAATCAGTTCATAGTTTCAATAAAAGTTTACTTTTCAAAGTTAATTCCTAGTCTTTAAATTCCAAGCACTTTAATCTACTCAATCTGTTTTCAAGCTTATATTTCTGTCCCAATTAACTCATTCAAAGTTTTATCATTACTTTAGTTGAGTTTTACAACTATGTAAATGCTTATAATGGAAAATGGTGATATGGTCAACGAAAGTCAAAGGGTGTGATGATGATGATTTCTGGGAATTGGATTGTCTGATCATGGTTATAGGGTATGGTTTGAGCTTATCTAAAGATAGGCTAGCTCAGTGAATCACCTCTATTTAGAGCTGAGGTGAAGAGCTTTGTAAGTATTGATTTTATTTCCAATTTCCTAATTGTAACTGTTAGATCATTGTTGTTTGATTCTGCATAATTAGTTACATAGAAGATTGTTATAGTTTTGATTAATTGATGTTTAGATTGATTTTGTAGTTTATTATTTAGTTATTTTCTGTTAATTAGTGATTTAGTTGGTACTTCAATCATTCACTGCATTACTTGTGATCATTTACTGTTGGATCTGTTACTAGTAGAATTAAGTGTTTGTTGATTGCATTATCTGTTGAGGAGCATGTATAAATCATATCAGTGAAGTAGATTGATGGTTAAATTGGAGTGGTTAAGTTTGATTCTCAGCTTTGTGTAGTTATCTGTAATATCAGGGGTGTTTGGGAATGCTTGTTCTGTTGGACTCATTGGTATTTTAGAGGATGTACTTAATTTGTATATCTCATATAGGTTAAAGTCAAGCCTAATATGGAATAAAAACAGTAGGTTATTTTAGAGAAAGTCAAAGTTACTTGTATTGATCCATATCAGTTAACTGTTACTAAGAATAGATGTCATAAGTTCATTTTTAGATGCCTAAGTACATGATTTAGCATAATTTCCTCTCATTTTAGCTTATTATTGCATTTGCATTAAGTTTAGATCAATTGTAGTTCAATAAAGTCAAAATTCATAAAAACTTAAAAAGTCAAACTGTGCATTAGCTTAGTCGTTCACTGCTGCTGATTTAGTGTGGATTTATAGTTTCAATTGGTCGGATTAGATTAAGAATATTAGTTACTTTGCATCTCAGTAGTGTAGAGGTTGAATTGCACCCATAATCTTGTAGATTTGAGCTTTATAGGTACTGCTTATTTGCACTAATAGTTAGGGGTATGGACTATTTTTCTAATTTGATTTTACTAGGCTGCTAGTATCTTATTGAGCTTGTACTTGAGTTTAATTGTTACATCTGAGTAGTTTAGAGTTTGTTTAAGTACTTTTCATTGTTTCTAGTCTTTAACTTAATTTGTTTTTTCATTCTGCTTATTGTTCAGCTTATAGCAAATTGCTTAATTGTTCCATTTAAGTTTTCTGCTTAATATTTTGGTCTTATTTCAGTTTATTTGAGCTTATTTTAGTTAACTGAACTTTATGTAAGGTTTTTATTTGATTGGGGTGATAAGTGCTTATAAATAAGCACTTATCCAAACTGCTTATTAGGCCATTAAGCACTTCTGCTTATCCTTTTTATTCCAAAATTTTTCTGCAAGCTTCTTATAATATTTTAGAATTTCTGTAAATTTTTCATATTTTTCTGAGTCCATTTACTATTTTTCTTAATTTCTCTTAGTTAAAAATCATTTTTAAATAACAAAAATCAATAAAAAATACAGAAAAGTCTTGAAAAATACAAAAATATTTTTATAATTTCTTTTATAATATTTTAGAATTTTTAGAATTTAATTTTCATTTTTCCAATTTGTTTTTCTATTTTTCTCTATTTTTTAATTCACTTTTAATTCAATAAATAGAAAATAAATTCTAGAAAATAAATAAAAACTCAAAAAAATATTTTTCTTTTTCTTAAAATTCTTTTTAATAGTTTTAGATTTTTAGAAAATATTTCCAAGTTCGTAGGATAATTTTTCGATAAACGTTACGTTTTAAATTTTACAGTTGCGTTTCCGTTTTTACGTTTTCAACATTTGTACATACCTAGCTTGTAAATTCTGGTTATTTCACTATTACTTTTTATAACTTGAATTCCAAAATCATATTTTTCACTTTCCCGCTTTTCACGACTCGATTTCGCGATTCGATTATTCACGATTCCATTCTACCTTCGATGAGAAAACGACCCGGGAAATACTTTCACCGGTATTTCTTCGGAATAATTATTTACTACAAAAAGACTTTATCAATTATCAGTATCATGATCCATTTCGACTTTACTTTTGACGCAAATTCTACTTTTATACTCTTTTGAAACACAATTTTATAGTATGCTGAAACACGTTTTAGTCATGCCTTTATTTTCAAGATGCCTGACTCCTATATAGTATGACAGTTTACCATCCCTTTTAGATTTTCAAAAGCATTTCTTTTATCTATATGTAAGTTAACCAAGCGAACTGAAAAGTAAAATCAACAAAACCCTCAAACTAAAACAAAACCCTAATCTAAAATTTTAGTCTTTTGGATTTTGTACAAAGAAACCTTCCTTTCAATCCAAATCAACATAATTAACTGACCTCATGTCTTGCGATGCTCGCTCAACATGGTTTTTAACATAGCAACCGAGACTTGTGCATTTATAGTAATTCCTGCATCGATCAAACCAATATCGGAAACTTCAAATTAGAAACCAAGATTTTACCACTTTGAATATAATGAACCGAAAATGTAGTAAATGTTGTTTTTTCATCATCATTTGTTGGTGTTTTAACAAAAACAACAATATAATCAGAACTTATTTAGTCCAAAACTCTCATTATTGACTAACATACAATATAATTTCTAAGACTTCTAAGGGGATGTTTGTATTACCTTATGAACATGGCTTATTAAGAGCTCATTTTATCTTGTTAACTTTTCATAAGCTCATTTTTCTTTTTACTTTTCATAAGGCCATTTCTCCTATTATTTATCATACGATAACCTTGATTTCAGGTTTAAATCAAATGAGATATGACAGAAAATAGGACTTGTAGATGCAAATGCCAAACAAAATAAGCTAAAACAAACACCCCTATAAATATCGCCCTGCCACACCTTTAACAAAATAAGCTAATCCAACGACACCTTAAATCAATCAAAACACCCCAATCTTGCTAATTTGTTCCACCAAAATTTTTTAATCAAAACAACTTGATCAGTTTGTGAAACCACACTCGGATCAAAAAATAAAAATCCTCTCAATACCCAATTAAACTAAACACAAAGTAACCACAAATTAGCAAAAAAGATAAAGAATTGCATACCTTGATTAAAAACATTCATGACAGTTAACAAATATATATATATATATATATATATATATATATATATATATATATATATATATATATATATATATATATATGAAGTTATATAAAAAGAAGAAATGATGGAATACCTGAACCAACAGTTAAAGCATGCATCTCAGGCCGGTAAGTTTTTCTACAACAACTGAAAGCAAGTAGCTCATATGAAGTGCATAAATGGTGGCGTTAAAACCTGCAAACTGTCCACCATTTCTCTATTCTTGTTGATGCTATTTCTGGTCTACCTATAATGTGTAGCAATTTCTCATCTCTTTCCTCCAAATGACATTGATCTCCAAGTATTATATTTCCTGTCTTTGAAAGTTAGTGACCTGTTCAAATTCATATATTGTCACTTTTCCTCTATAAGCAAAAAAGGACTGCATAACCCTAAAAGAAAGAGAGTTCAATAACCTTATATAATCAGCAATACAATGCCAAGTAGGAAGATAAAACCCGTCACATATCTTGTCCAACATCTTTGAATTAACCTTATTTCCTGGTTCTAGACCTTGTGAAACATCAAGCTCTTGATCCCTCTCGGCGGCATCAACCTCGAATGAAACTGCTTCAAAAATCTTGATTTTGTTCTTCAAGCTTCTGCCAAATTGGAAGAAAGAACAAAAATTTATTGGAGCGACAAAAAAATACGTAAAATATACACTAAAAAGTTATATAAAAAGAGTCGTGAATAACATACTTAGCTCTATAAAGCCCGGCTCTAGTTTTTAAAAACACACATTCACGATAACTACTATGGTCTTCAAATATCATGGGATATGTCAAGTAAGTAACATAAACATAGATTATTCCAAATTAAAACAATGAAATGCATCCTCAAAAACTAAAAATTGTATGGATACACCTGATGACAACTATCTTTTGCATCCCATATAAAAAATTCATTAAAATCTATTACTCCGTACATCTTTAAATTCAAGATATCCACATTGCACCATTTCTCAAAACATTATTTCTCTTTAACTCTATGAATAAAAGCCACAATTAACATTAAATTTACTCATCTGTTATCAATATATCATATTAACCAACCTTGTCATGCATCGAAGATAAATTTATAGGATCTATATATAACCAACCTAAGTAAGACCATAGAAAACATTTATAATAAGTCATGTACCACAAGAGCCAAGTTAATATATCGGCCTAGCCAGCAATCAAACAAAGAGTTGTTCTTAAACTGTTGAACATATGAGTACTCTTTCTATTCTTAAAAGCCCAAATACTTCAAACACCAGTATGAGGTCCAAAACTTGATGAAACTTGTGCCTCGGTGACAATTTTCATCATCATCATCATCATCATTATCATCAACAAATGCAAGCACAAGAAAACTCGTAATACAGATAAAATCAAGCCACAATTTCTGGATTGAATCACCTTATATCAACAAAGAAATCAGATGATGAGCCATATGTATGTAGCTTCCTCTTGATTATAGCATGTTTCCTTCACTATGATCCACGTAACTTCTTTGAACCAAATCATTTAACGATAATAGAACACTATCTTTCTCAGAATTATTACTTTTTTCCATCCGATAAAAACCACTAAATGGGCTCCTTTTCTCTTTCTTTGGCGAATCCTCATTTACCACCCTTTCATCCATGTTTTTTAATTTCCTTTTTTTTTTCAACTCGCAATTCCAAATTGGGTTCTTTTGAGTCATTCCAAGATTTTGATTATCCATATCAGAAACATTCTTATCTTTCCCAACTTTAACCAAGAACTGCTACAGCTCTTGTGACTTGTTTAATAGTTGATTTTGGCTATTTATAATTGTTTTTAGAATCCAATTTCACGCCAAACACATAATTCCTAAATTGCTACCTCCATCTAAAACTACTTAAGATGTCTTCATTTCAGGAACTAAGATGAAAGTTTTAAGATGGTGCATAGCACTAAAAATATTGTTCATTGTCTTTTTAAAGCTTGTGATGAAATTTAGGGGTGCAATTTGTGATACGACCCGAGACCAGCACAAAAATAAAAAGATTATAGGTGAGCTATAAAGGTTTGGGTTCTAAATAAGTCGACACAACCGACCCATTGAATTAATTGGTTAGGTTTGGGTTGACAATCTCAACCCGTTAACAACCCCTCCAACCCGTTTAAAAATACAATTCTAAAATCAAATATCATGTATTCAGTTTCATTTATATATAAAAAAACTAAGATATTTTATATTTATGTCTTAATATTCTACATAGACTTGCATACTGTTTCACGATAGTCTATGCTTATTCCTAAATTTTTATCGCGTTTCTTTAAATTATCCTAACATTCACCTAATGATATTAAATACGTACCGTTAATTCTAATTTGAGTCATAAACTGGTCAACACAACTAACCCGTTTAACACACGTGTTCGGGTTAGACTTAAACTTTTTGATACAATTAACTATATAGGCCGTGTTAAGGTTAAGATGTATGAACCCGCCAACCCGGATACAACACAAATTGACACCCCTAATAAAACTACACAAAAAATAGGTTCGCCGTTACAAAATACAACTATCATTTATTTCAATGTATACATGATGATGCCAGTTGATCATTCAGGAACTCATTCAGGAACATGACCAAGTTATCTTACATGAATTAAACTTAAATGTTTTAAATATATATCAAAGTTTGATAGAACTTTGACTTTACCCATCTTGGTTTAAGGAATGCTATTGTAGTTGTAGGATGTCTTAAAATCACAATAGTAGTAGATACTACAAATAGAATTAATCCTGTTTTTATGCCTTCTAAATTTTTGATACAGGGTAACATTACCAATAGCAGCTACCATAAATCATAAGTACATTACAATTATAACACACAAGTAACATACCTCGATTGCATCCTTATATAAAAGAATTGATTCATAATTGGGTGAAGGTATTTTTTTTTCTTAATAAAAAAAATTCACCTATAATATACAAAAGGCACAGTCAGCTTCAAACGAATCAGTAGATCGATTATATGTACTAATGAAAGCTGAATGTGACCATGATTAACTGAAACAAATTTAATATAAATCATTAAAAATTTACCTCAAAAGAAATCAATCGATGATAGAACTTTGATCACAATTGTGAAACTTAATGACCATGTCAAGATTTAATTGGAAGTTTGATATTCTAATTTTTGGATATGTATTTTTTTTCCCCTCACGGGTTGGAGAAGAAAAGGAGTTTCGGAAGGGGATGAGTGGTTTTTAGAAAAGATGGAATGAAAGCATTCTGAATGAGCCTGGTGTTCTTTTTTTAATTACATTTTTGGCTTATAATTTGAAAAAATAGCACAGAGGCCCATGTGTATTTTAATCTTTTTTATATATGTGATTGTAAAAACGTTTTTTTATAAAATTTTTGGTCAAATTAGGAACTAATTAGCTTTTAATACTTTTTTCACCTAAAAATAAAAATCTAATTAAAAAAGATATTACCAAATAAGGTATGATTTGATTTTTTTGAAATGAAAGTCCCCACTAGGGGTTTTATTTTATTAGGTAAAAGATAAAGTATGAATGCATACTATTAATAGAATACTTAAAATTAAGCCTTACAACTTCTAAAGTTATAAGTACAACAACAAATGCTACTTATAGAAATTCCCCTCATATTTAATTCTAACATACAATTAATACTACCATTAAATACAATAAATAAATCATTATGTATATTAAATACAATTAATTAAATAGTCAATAAATACAATTAATACACTTATTAAAACACCCCTTTCATAAGAAATACAAATTATCAAGCATATTATACAACCAACTTAAACACAATTCCTACATTAAATGTCACTAACACAAATAATAAAGCATATTATATAAATTTTTAAGCCCGAACAGGCAATGGGCCAAATGGGCTCGAGCCCGAACGAGCACGGGTCAAACGGGCTCGAGCCCGAACGGACACGAGCTAAACGAAATTTTTGATATCTGTAAATTTATTTTCAAAAAGAACATAATAAACCAAAATATGTTCACATATTGTACAAACCAAGCAAACTACTAAACAAAAACATAAAATAAATAATAAATAAAATAATACAAACAAATCAAAATTTCATCAAACTTTTGCCATAAAAAACTAATCAGTAAAGCTATTGCCAAAAAAACATACAAATAAAATAAATTATTAATCGAAAAAATTAAATTACAGGGTGCCCGCAGCTGCATCGTGCGGAGACCCTGCTAGTGTAAATTAATAAAACATCACAGTTTTCCCTGACAATTAGGATTGATATTTAGCGTTTGGATCTCTACATGGTGTAACATCCGGCGTATCATACATAGAGTTACGATCAAATGAGAAAAAAAGTTACTAAAATAAGATTGTGAGAATATGCAACAAATGTGGAGTTGTGATTGTTTCGACTCCTAAATGCAAATAAGAAAACTTCCTAAGAAACAATCCAAAATCTCCTTGATTCGATTTTTGCTCAACTCATTGTATATATTAGATTATATATTTTGACAATTCATGTGAGATTTTATGCATGATTTTAGAAAATGTTTTTAGCATTATTCAACAATGCAAGAAAAATGGTTTTCATGTGTTTCTTAGATGTGAATAGTTTTAAAGAAAATTCAATTGGGTTTTATAAGAATGTTTATGCAGTAAAATGTGGTTTCCCAATCTTTTAATTTTGTGCAAAATAGATTCCTAGACTCAGATATGAAGAGGTGGAAGAAAAATAAATTTTATGCAATGAATAAGTAGTGTAAATGCAATAAAATTTAGTCAATTTGTTCCATCATTCCTAATCCTAAACTCAAGTGGTTAAATAATTCACGCTTAAGGGGTTTAGTGAATATATCCGCAATGTTATCTTCCAATGCAACCTTTTCTATAGATATGTTTCCTTTTTATACATTATCCCTAAGGAAGTGATGGCGTATTTGTATATGATTAGCCCTAGAGTGTTGAACCAGATTTTTACTTAAATCTATCGCACATTTGTTATCGCACATAATAGGAACATTTTCTAACCTAATGCCATAGTCTACGAGAGCTTGTTTCATCCATAGTGCTTGTTGACATGCCTTTCCAGCGCTTACATATTCGGCTTCGGTGGTAGAAATAGCAAGAGCGGTTTGCTTCTTCGAAAACCAAGATGTTAGACAACATCCCATAAACGTGCAAATACTGCTAGTGCTCTTTCTATCTACGTAGTCTCCCGCATGATCCGAATCCGCATAGATGATGGTTTCTATGCCGGATCCCTTAGGATACCATAATCCTAAGTGTATAGTGCCTTTAATGTATCGGAAGACACGCTTAACCGCTTCTAGGTGAGAGGTTTTGGGATCCTCTTGAAAGCGGGCACAAAGGCAAACACTAAACATGATATCGGGTCTACTTGTCGTTAAGTATAGTAAACTACCTATCATTCCTCTATACTTAGTATTATCCACGGACTCACCTTCATCATCTTTTGTGAGTTTCACTTCCATAGACATAGGAGTTTTCATGGGTTTTGAGTCTTCTAGGCCAAATTTCTTAAGCATTTCCTTAATGTACTTAGATTGGTTAAAGAATATTCCATCTTCTAATTGTTTTATTTGTAATCCTAGGAAAAAAGTCTAGTTCACCCATCATACTCATCTCGAACTCATCATGCATGATTTTGGTAAATTCATCACACATTTCTTGACAAGTCGATCCAAATATAATGTCGTCGATATGTATTTGAACAATGATGAGATTTGGGTCTTTCTTTTTAGTAAAAAGAGTGTTATCTACCATTCCCATGAAATAATCATGTTTAATAAGATATGCTTTTAATCGATCATACCAAGCCTTAGGAGCTTGTTTGAGTCTATATAAAGCTTTCTTTAGTTTATAAACATAATCAGGTTTTGCGAAGTCAATGAATCCTGGAGGTTGTGCCACATAAACCTCCTCATTGATAAAACTGTTGAGGAATGCACTTTTCATGTCCATTTGGAATAACTTAAAGTCTAGGGCGCATGCATAGGCAAGTAGTATTCTAATAGATTCTAATCTAGCTACGGTGGCGTAAGTTTCATCATAATCAATTCCTTCTTGTTGATTATAACCTTGGGCAACTAACCTAGCTTTGTTCTTAGTTACTATTCCATTCTCATATAACTTATTCCTATATACCCACTTAGTTCCTATTATGGTCATGTTCATTGGATTTGGGACTAATTCCCAAACATCATTAGTCTTAAATTAATTTAATTCTTCTTGCATAGCCATAACTCAAATTTCATCTTTTAATGCTTCATTAATATTCTTAGGTTCTACTGCTGAGAGGAAACAAAAGAAATTATTTTTATCTTGGGCTTGTGACCTAAGGGTTCTTTGATTAAGACTTCCTATTATGTTATCTAATGGATGTGATTTAGATTCCTTAATATTTACTACTTCGTTATCTTCTAGGTCTATAATTTCATTATCATTTCCAGGGGTTTTGTTTTACTAACCTCAATAGCTTCATCTTCAACTAAGTCATCATCTTCTAAAGGTAATGTTTTAGGAGGTGGTGGTGTTTCATCAAATATTACATTTAATGATTCTTCTACTTTCATAGTGTGTTTGTTAAGTATTATATATGCTTTACTATTTTGCGAGTAACCTAAAAATATTCCTTCGTATGATTTTGGGTCGAACTTAGTAAGGTAATCCCTAGTGTTTAAAATATAACATTTACTTTCGAATACCCTAAAGTAGCTTAAGTTAGGTTTTCTACCTCTTAGCAACTCATAAGGAGTTTTTCCTAAAATTCTCCTAATTGATACTCTATTAATTATATATGTCGATGTATCTACGGCGTGACGCCAAATTTTTTGTGGGATGGATTGTTCATTTAACATTGTTCTACTCATTTCTTGTAGTGACCTATTCTTTCTTTCTACTACGCCATTTGATTGAGGAGTGTGAGGAGCGGGGAAATTGTGAGATATTCCATTTAAATCACAATATTTTCCAAATTGTACTTCGTTATCAAATTCCCTACCATGGTCCGTCCTAATAGATACTATTGTGCATCCTAATTTATTTTGAATCATTTTACTAAATATTTCAAATTTTTCAAAGGCTTGGGTTTTGTAACTTAGAAACCTAGTCCACGTGTATCGCGAATAGTCATCTACTATTACTAAGGTATAATGGTTTCCTCCATAGCTCCACACAGCGGATGGACCAAATAGATCCATATGTAATAATTCTAGGCATCTAGTAGTGGATACTATATTCTTAGCTTTGTGACTTGCATGAGCATGTTTTCCAATTTTACAAGCATCACAAAAGTGTTTGTCATATATTAGGTTAGACAAGTTTCTAACTAATTCCTTAGAGGCTAAAGATTGTATTTGTTGCATGTTTGCATGCCCTAATCTCCTATGCCACAAAGTGGAGTTTTCATCTAGATTTGCTAGGCATATCTTATCTTCCGGTTTGTTTCCTAGTTTCATAACATATATGCCCCCTTTCCTAATTCCTCTACCTATGACTTTTCCATTCTTAACTATTTCGCTATCCCAATCTGTAAAGGTAACCCTACATTTATTATCGCATATTTGGCCTATACTAAGTAAGTTATATGTTAAATTATCTACATGCTTGATGAGGCGAAAAATGAACCGTTTTTAGGGGGTCATTTAAGCCGGAATTGGAATTTATTTGATCAAATATTGCCCTAAATCGTTCCTTTTGTGATTTTATGTACTTTGGGAGTGAATTCTGGAAAAGGAAGCATTTTGGACGTTTTTGGAGCATAAAAGTAAAGAAAATGGCAAAGTCTTAATTTTTCTTGCTGGGAATAGTACCTGACGGCGTCAGGAAGAATTTTATGACGGCGTCAAGAGCAAAATGGATGACGACCCAGAGAAAACGTGACGGCGTCAGAACAAGGGCGTCAAGAGTAATTTTGGTGACGGCCCAGAGTAGAAACATACATGACAGCGTCAGCTATAGATCTAGGCAGTCTGAGAACTTTATTGGCGGCGAGATGACGGCGTCAGATTTTTCCTCTTGACGCCATCACCTCCTAAAATCTATATATACTTTTCTAATTTTCATTCATAAAAGAGGAACTTGTGTGGAGAATATTAGGGCCGAACTTTATAAACCCTAGCTCGTTTGTAACAGTATTTTCAAGGGTTTCCACCCCTTGAAACCCTTCATGTTCAATTGAGATAAGTATTCTTCCAATTCATTCAATATGTCTATGTGTTGTTTGAATATATCTTACACTTGTCTTGATTTTAACATGCTAGGCTAGATCTCTTGTGTGTTTGCTTAGATGTAATGAAACCTAGATGTTGATTATAGGTTGATTGCTTGTGTATATTTGTAATGGATGAATGATTTCAATGTTAGGCTTAAGAAAATTGGCAAATCTCCATTGTGTAACATGCTTGAACATCTTAAGAAACATGAACCGATGTGTACTAGGTTTTTATGGTTGTATTTAATGCATGAGCGAATTCTAGTGATCCCATGTTAGGAGCTTCTTAGCCGGCTCGACATAGGAGTGAAGTAGGAGCTTATAGGAATGGGGAAGTAAGTATGCCACCCCATGATCGGTATTAAGGAATACAACCCGTCATCCACGCAATTGTAACAAGTAATTAACCTGTAAAAGATATCTAGGGAGTAGCGAAATCTAAGTAAACACAATTCTCCCATATATTGTTCACACCACTACCTTAATTTAGTTTATTTTCATTTTAGTTATTTTATTTTGATTGCATCTTAGTTATTGGGTTAGTTGACTAGCAACTAATTCCGCCCCTCTTCCAAAAACCCGAGATTTTAATTGCTTTTCATAAAACATAAAAATACAAAAAGAATCATCCCTCACCTCTAGACCTAGTTCTTAGGTTTTCTAATCCTAGCGACACTATTCCTGAGTTGAACGATCAATCCCCCGGTACTTGTCACTATACTATACTACAACGATCAGGTACACTGCCTGGTAGGGGTTGTAAGCTGCTCGAGATCCCTCGAGAGGTAAAGCCTGGTGCAATTCCCACGCATCAAGTTTTTGGCGCCGTTGCCGGGGAATAGTTATTATCTAGGTTAGGATTTCTTTTTATTAGGTCTACTTGCTAGATTCCTTTCTAGTAAGATTTTATTTTTATTTTTAGGTTTTCTTTAGTCTATCTTATTTCTTTGTGTCTTTGTTCGTATTAGGTTGGTCTTTATGGATTTTAAGAATCGCCGTTTAGAAGTTAGCAAGAGGCTTATAGCGCATAAAAGAAGAAAGAGAGAAGTTAACACATTTAAGCAATTTACTAAGCCCCTTCAAATGAAAATTGAGTTTACAGACTTCGCTCCAACCCCTGATGAATTAAGTTACCATAGATTTCTTTTACAACACCCCTGCCCCTCAAAATATAGAAAGGTACCATGGATTAGGAGGCATAACTTTAGGAACATAAAAATTCCTTGCATGATTGGGTACATGTCTAGAGAGCATACATACATTGACTTAAAAGCACCCATGAATATTATGTCTAGGCTCTACTACAACTGGATAATGAACGAAAGGTTAAGCCCTAGAAAAGACCCTTACAACTATAATAGGCTATGTAATTTCGTCAGGAGAGTTAAAGGGGTACACATCTTTATAGGAAATTTTACTTATCAATGCGACTTTGTAATCCTAGAAGATGTTAGAGGCCTTATAGATCCACACCTAGGAGAGATGGTTCTAGGACGACCTTTTGTTGAGAAGACTAAGATGTATTGTGATCATGAGAAGGGGATAGTTCAGTTTACTGATGGGATAGAGAAGATTACTTTTATGATGCCTCACATGAAGGAAGAATTAAAAGGCATCAAGAATCTACAAATTGATGAGATTCGACCTTATGAGGTTAAGGAAGAGGGAATTGATGATGATGCTTATTATGAGAGGAGGCTAACATACTATTCAAGTTGCATGAATCTAGGCCATGAGTACAAGCGTGATGAGAATTGGGTTAGATGTTTTGAGTCGGCACAAAAGTGGGAAAGGAAAACGTAACCCATGACCTTGAGTCTAGCTACAAGACTCATAAATAAAGTAAAGCGCTTCTTGGGAGGCAACCCATGCTTTGTGTGATTTTTATTTTGTTTGATTGTTATTTGTTTCCGTATACATGCTTTATTTTTATTGTTGGTAGATCATGTTTCAAACTAAAATAGTGAAAATACTTTATTTTGTTGTTTGGATTTGTCTTAACTTCATCCAAAGGTATTTCGCAAAAGATAAGTGTAAGGGGAAACCCCAAATATGTTTTTAAGAAACAAACTTGATCATGATTCTCCACAATATTAAATGAACATGTATATTCGTATTTGTTAGAGTCAAATGCTTGCATCGAGTCATAATGATGTTTTGCAGGATTTTCCAGGAAGTAGGACCAAGTTTTTCCAGAAATTTTCTGGAAACTTAACATAAGAATTTCTGCAGGTCACTTATGACGGCGTCAGGAAGAAATTCCTGACGGCGTCACGAGTAAAAATCTGGAAATTTTAGCAGTTTTGTTTTTCTAACGGAGTCTTAAAGTTTTTGTCGAATCTTTAGTTTTATAATCTCCAGGAAATCTGCAAACATCATTCCACAAGCATTATATCTTACTTTGTTTTCTAGGATTTGTTAGCATATATAGATTGCCGCCGATTTTACGCGAGGTTGCCTTGTTTGTTTTCTCAGGTTTAATAGGTTATGTTTGACAAGAAGATGATTTATATTTTGGAAGGGAAGCTTTGATTGTTGATTATCTTGGAGGAAGATCTAACCTTGTTACAATATTATCCATACCGAGCGAATCAGGGGAGTATTTGCTTTTATTCTTTTACCTATTTCACTTTTACATTCTTTAATTGAACATTGGGGACAATGTTCATCCTAAGTGTAAGGGGAGGGTAAATGATGATACCTTATAGGATACACTTTCGCTTGAGTTTGTTTGTTTGAGGGTAGATGTGTAATAAAACTATAAGAAATACTTGTTAGTGTAATTTTAGCTCCAAATTTAAATTTTTTTACAATATTTAGGAGTGAAACTTTAGCCATAGCAAGCGTCTCATGGATAGGAGTCGTATGACTAGCACAAAACCGTATCATTCAGAAAAATTTTCCACCCAAATATGTGAGGTTCGCCTTTAGATTTGATAGGAAAAGCATTTACTATTAGTGCTTATGAGTGTACCAGTAGCATTTAGATTCTAGAACTTGCATTAGTGATGCATCCCGAGACCGCTAGTGAGACTACATTCGTGTGGTAGGATTTACTACATGATAAGAGGCATTAGGATCACCCTTGTTTTAAACCCGTATCATAATTACTTGACCATTTAAGTCATATTACTTGGCTAGTTAAGTCAATTAATTTTTCCACACCATTAGCGTACTCATTTTTAGTACACGAAACCCCTAGTACACCCCTCCGAGCCTATCTTTTCGTTTCTAACTTTAAGCATCTTACTTAAAGGAAGAATTTGTTACACCCCACTTAAATGTACAACCAAATCGCCTTAGCCTTCCGTGTATGCACTCATCTTTAGTGCATTATTGTTATTTGTTTAAACCCTTAGTTAATTATCTAATTGATTACATGGTTGCTAAGTCGAGTCATATCCTTGTACATATTGTTTTGGGACGATTGGGACTCATGGGTAAAGTACTTATTTTATGAAGTAATAGGGAAGAACATCATATTATTACCCCCCATATGTGCGTTAATCTTAAAAAGTACTCCAAGTGTTTTGATTATCTTAATTCAAGTCATTAGATTATTATTATTATTATTATTATTTTTTAAGTATGTAAAAATTCAAGTGTAAGGGGAATGTTCATTCCCTATGATGTATTATTTTGGATGGTAGGGTAAAAGTGTATGCAAAAAAAAAAAAAAAAAAAAAAAAAAATCGAAAAAAGTAAGGAAAAAAAATATATAGAAAAAGAAAAGAGAAAAAAAAACATACGGACTACCATCCCGTTTCATTCTATGTTTATTTTATGTTTTTGTTATTTTTCATTTATTAGCTTAAGTCGAGTCTAGTCTTGGCTTAGCAACGCCATATTGTACATGTAATTAACCAAGATGATTAACTCGCCACCAGTAAAGATTGACTATATCCAACAAAACCGTGTATTCCATATCCCTACACCTAACGTTACAACCCTTTTAAAAGACCTCTTTGATAGTTGATCCTAGGTGCTTACACCATGTGGTGGAGGTTTGATCCTTTCCCAAGCCTATGGTAATCTATTTTGCTATGACAGGTAGTGAGAGATGTTTTCCATTTCCATATTGTGATATATACTTTATTACACCCGAGAGATGTGAGTATCTAAACACTATTTGTGAGGTGCTAGTGTATGACCTCCGTGCTTGTCTTTGGTCTTTAGTGGAACGATTATTTGTTGTAATTACTTTTATATTAGTGTTAAATGACCCCTAACTTGTATTTTGACTAGAATAAAAGCGCATTTGCTTGAGGACAAGCAAATCTCAAGTGTAAGGGTACATGATGAGGCGAAAAATGAACCGTTTTTAGGGGGTCATTTAAGCCGGAATTGGAATTTATTTGATCAAATATTGCCCTAAATCGTTCCTTTTGTGATTTTAGGTACTTTGGGAGTGAATTCTTGTTAGCCTCGCTCTTTTATAAAGATAACGTCACACAAGTGAATTGGACTAGATTAGATACTACAGGGACTACTATTGTCAAGTAGGCAAAAATGTAGGGTAATGAGCCTATAAATACCCCTCATGACTCTCCATGAGGGGTGTGGGAAAGTGTGTGTATTGTTTCATTTATTCTTTGTTAATATAAACCCTTTTCTCCACCTTTCTCTCTCTACTTTCTCTCTCTAGAACAATGATGTATTTCGATCAACCTCGACCTCCGGAACGTGTTTCTTGGTCATAACAAGTGGCATCAGAGCTAACCGGGGGCGAATCGTGGTGTTCTTGGGTGAAAAAATCGAGTTTTTGGGTGAAAAAACGAATCTGGTACTGTTCATCAATATTTTGTCGAGTTTGAAAAATTTTTCGAGTTAGAAAAATGTTATCGAGTTAGCAGTCTGTTTATCGAGTTTGGATCCAATTTCTTATCGAGTTAGCATGATTGTTTATCGAGTTAGGATCCTGATTTTCAGAGGCTATCGAGTTTGGATACTTCTTATCGAGTTTGGATACATGTTTACCGAGTTTGGAAATATCCTTACCGAGTTTGGATACACGTTTACCGAGTTTGGATACATGGCTATCGAGTTTGGAGAAAATTTTTTTGTACCGAGTTTGAGAAGAATTTTGATACCGAGTTTGGGTTGATACCGAGTTTGGTCATGGTTTGCGTATGCTTCGTATGGTTGCCGAGTTAGGCATGGCTCAACCTTATCGCATGTCGAGTAAGGTCTCATTTGCGTTCTCCTAAGCCGAAACTCTGCTCAAATTCATATAGCTTATCGAGTTAGGAACAATATCGAGTTAGAGCATGTTTCGAGTTTGACAGCCTTACCGAGTTTGAATGGTTATAGAGTTTGAAAGGTTACCGAGTTTGATGGGATTATCGAGTTAGCAAAAAAAAAAAAAAAAAAAAAAAAAAAAAAAATTGACGCGAAAATTTGAGTAAAATTTATTTTTGAGAGGAGACTAAACGTTCAATTTTTACGCGAAATTCAAAGTTTGGTATAACGTTAAAAATTTTGACCCGAAATTCAAATTTTTAGGCCAAAATTCAAATTTTTTCGGTGAAATTTTGCGTAAAAATTTTCAAAACTCACATTTTTCTGGTAACCTTAGAATTGCATTTCATAGTGATTTACAAATTATGGGCGAGAAAATTTTCCAATTTTATTTTTGGAGGGAAAATACGAAATCACTACGAATCAACCAGATTGAATTTCAAGATTCACCAAAAACACACCACGTTTTGCTTAAACGATCCTGATCAAGAATCACAATCAAATGACAACGGCTAGTATCGGATTTTGTGATTATGGGGATAACTCTTTGTCATTTTTCTGGGTTTCAAGTTCATTTCAAGGACATGTGTACTTATTTATCTCAAAGTCTAGGGGTGGATGGATGCATGACTTTCGAAGATACTTGTTTGTGCATTCACTAATATTGATAGTGACGAAGACTTGGATTATCTAGTTTTCATAGGTCAAGGGGTGGATGGACGAAGACCTAGATTACTATCACTTAAAGGAGTTACGTTGTAGTGCTCAGTGTCACACGAAGTTGTGGATAATCAAGAGGTGATGTACGTCTTATACTTGATGGTTGGTTGGTTGAAGAGTATAGAGTACTCAGAGATTCGATGTTGTACGAACTCTCTACACCGTTCTTAGTCACACCATAGTACAAGATTAAGTCACATATCTACGGGATGTCTACTTTATTGTCAGATTTGTTATATTGGGTTGTTTCTCTAGTCAGAGGTTATTTACTAGCTGGTTGGAATTTGAAGAGGTCGCAAATAGGTTGAAGAGAAGAGAGGAGATTGTAGATAAAGAGAGTCATATCTTAGCGACATACACTCACAGAATGTGCTCCAAAAAGCTATTATGGTTTCAAAATTGCATCGGAAGTGTAAAGTACAGGTAATTGTATGGCATGTACTCAAGAATATGATGATTCCGATGACTCGCAACCATCAGGAGGGAGAAGAACATGCCATAAGAAGTAGTGTTTCATCTTCAGTACGTTGGTTGATCGAGGGAACTGTGCTTAATATCAGAGAAGTACCATGAGGTACCAAGTATGTGTTCATCAGAGCTTATTACCAACCTTCTATGCAATGTTATGTGAGTTATGTTGTTATACTACTACCAGAACGACAACCATGTTCCTACACTTTTGAATCTACTTTATCCGCTGCGAGATGAAAGAAGAGTTGTCGGTTCAGGAGGGAGCAGGAAAAAGAATAAAGGCTCACTAGTTAGGAGGGAGTAATAACTTAACTAGACCATTACAGTTGAAGTTCAGAGCTACAAAGACCTTTGCCGTTAGTGTCAAAGATCATACGCCGAAATCGTCAGAAGAGAGAACTTCAAGTCTGCCTCAGTATCTAGACTACAGAGACTCTGCGCTTCAACAACGTCAACATAGTTTACTATTGTTGCAATTTACATTTTTTATGTATTTATAGGTCTCATTGTAACCATTCACGTGTGACGATATCTTGGAGGGTGATTGTTAGCCTCGCTCTTTTATAAAGATAACGTCACACAAGTGAATTGGACTAGATTAGATACTACAGGGACTACTATTGTCAAGTAGGCAAACATGTAGGGTAATGAGCCTATAAATACCCCTCATGACTCTCCATGAGGGGTGTGGGAAAGTGTGTGTATTGTTTCATTTATTCTTTGTTAATATAAACCCTTTTCTCCACCTTTCTCTCTCTACTTTCTCTCTCTAGAACAATGATGTATTTCGATCAACCTCGACCTCCGGAACGTGTTTCTTGGTCATAACAATTCTGGAAAAGGAAGCATTTTGGACGTTTTTGGAGCATAAAAGTAAAGAAAACGGCAAAGTCTTAATTTTCCTTGCTGGGGACAGTACCTGACGGCGTCAAGAAGAATTTTATGACGGCATCAAGAGCAAAATGGATGACGACCCAGAGAAAACGTGACGGCGTCAGAACAAGGGCGTCAAGAGTAATTTTGGTGACAGCCCAGAGTAGAAACATACATGACGGCGTCAGCTATAGATCTAGGCAGTCCGAGAACTTTATTGGCGGCGAGATGACGGCGTCAGATTTTTCCTCTTGACGCCATCACCTCCTAAAATCTATATATACTTTTCTAATTTTCATTCAAAAAAGAGGAACTTGTGTGGAGAATATTAGGGCCGAACTTTATAAACCCTAGCTCGTTTGTAACAGTATTTTCAAGGGTTTTCACCCCTTGAAACCCTTCATGTTCAATTGAGATAAGTATTCTTCCAATTCATTCAATATGTCTATATGTTGTTTGAATATATCTTACACTTGTCTTGATTTTAACATGCTAGGCTAGATCTCTTGTGTGTTTGCTTAGATGTAATGAAACCTAGATGTTGATTATATGTTGATTGCTTGTTTATATTTGTAATGGATGAATGATTTCAATGTTAGGCTTAAGAAAACTGGTAGATCTCCATTGTGTAACATGCTTGAACGTCTTAAGAAACATGAATCGATGTGTACTAGGTTTTTATGGTTGTATTTAATGCATGAGCGAATTCTAGTGATCCCATGTTAGGAGCTTCTTAGCCGGCTCGACATAGGAGTGAAGTAGGAGCTTATAGGAATGGGGAAGTAAGTACGCCACCCCATGATCGGTATTAAGGAATACAACCCGTCATCCACGCAACTTTAACAAGTAATTAACCTGTAAAAGATATCTAGGGAGTAGTGAAATCTAAGTAAACACAATTCTCCCATATATTGTTCACACCACTACCTTAATTTAGTTTATTTTCATTTTAGTTATTTTATTTTGATTGCATCTTAGTTATTGGGTTAGTTGACTAGCAACTAATTCCGCCCCTCTTCCAAAAACCCGAGATTTTAATTGCTTTTCATAAAACATAAAAATACAAAAAGAATCATCCCTCACCTCTAGACCTAGTTCTTAGGTTTTCTAATCCTAGCGACACTATTCCTGAGTTGAACGATCAATCCCCCGGTACTTGTCACTATACTATACTACAACGATCAGGTACACTGCCTGGTGGGGGTTGTAAGCTTCTCGTGATCCCTCGAGAGGTAAAGCCTGGTGCAATTCCCACGCATCAATGCTCAACATTTTCAATAGTAAGTAGGTCTTGAGAGACCGTACCTTTGCCAATGATTTTTCCACGCAAGTCACTACCGAAAATAACATTACCTCCATTGTATGCCTTGTATGTAGAAAATAGCTTGCGGTTCCCCGTCATATGCATCGAACATCCGCTATCCTTGATCTATTCGTCGGGCTCCAAGTCTTTTCCTAAGCATATTTCATCGGTCGTTTTGGCTACAAGACATTTTTCGTCTCTTGGTTTTTCCACTTCTTCTTTGTCACTATCACTCCATGTTCCACTAACGAAGGCGCCTTGATAGTCATAACCTGGTGGCTTTGGACATTCGCTGACTTGCACATCTAAAGCACTTTCTTTTCCCGTAGTTATCGCTTCTATTTCTTTGGAATGACTTTCTTTCGTCTCGTGGTAATCTAGTGAATCTTCCTCGTCTTTTGAAGAATTTCTTTAATTCTCTTACGACCATTGCATATTCTTCGTCTTCACTCTCATCACTTGAATCATCATCGTCACTAAGTTTCTTTTTGGGTTTTAGAGCAAGAGATTTAGTTTGTTCTTTATTGACTTTGACCGTTTCCGAATCTCTTCTTATAATTTCTTCATGGACCTTCAAGTTGCCAATAAGTTCATCAAGTGATAACGTCATCAAATTCTTCGATTCTTCAATTGCCGTGACCTTAGCTCGTCATTTTGGATGCAATGCCCTAAGAAATTTCCTAACACAATTCTTACTAGAAAAGGTCTCATCAAGTGCTTTTAAACTTGTGATAATAGTGTTAAATTTAGCAAAAGCATTATCTATTGATTCCTCTTTCGGAATCATAAATTGTTCATATTGTTGTACAAGAAGATCTATTTTATTGTCTTTGACTTGACTATTACCTTGGTGAGTAATAAGTAGTGACTCCCAAATTTCTTTGGCGGTTTTACACATAAAAATTCTTTCATATTCTTTGCGCGGTAACGCATTATAAATTACCATTTTAGCTTCATTAGTTTTTGCTAGTTTCTTTTTCAAATCATCATTTTGTTTTTCAAAAGGTACAATTTCATCCATTTTAGTTTTCGGATTTTGTTGAGTAGGAGGAAAATCACCAAAGGTAATAACATGCCAAAGATCAAGATCTTTAGATTTCACATAAGTTTCGAATCTATTTTTCCAATATAAAAATCCATCACTTTCAAATAGTGGTGGTCTTTGCATAGATTGCCCTTCTAAATATTTTCTAGATTTCATAGATCGTTGCAAGTTTTAAAATACAATATATTTTAAAAATCTCACTTGACGTTGCTCCTGATACCAATTGTGGAAAACTAGAAGGGGGGTTGAATAGTTTTACGTCTTTTTAATTTGTTATGAAAAACTTTATTTACGCGTTTTGTTTACTTTCAAAAATGTAGATTCGATATTATGTGAATTCAAGTCTTGCACAATATAAACAACTAAAATTAAATACTAAAGCTATAATAATGTAAGTAATGAAATAAGGGAGAGATGGAAAGATTGAACCGCGAGACAAGAGATTTATAGTGGTTCGGCTACAAGGACACCTTCCTTGCCCTACTCCACTCCCCGAGCACCTAACTCGAGAGTTTTCTTCACTATGTCAACAAGCTCCCTTATGACGAAGAAAATCTTACACACCAATTTACACACCACAACTTAGTCACACCTTATTCATACCTTCTACACAACTTTTTCACACCTGGTTACTACTTAATCACACCACTACTTCTTCACATCTAGTTACTTGATTTACAATACTTCTTCTTCACACCTATCTACTTGATTTACACTACTTCTTCTTCACAACTATCTTACTTCACAATTTCTTTATCTACACACCTTGCTTATCTATCTTCTATCAAATATTCACAACTAGTTACAAAAAGAAATAGATATATTGAATGATGCTCTAACAACTTGGATGTGGAGGTCACAACAAGTTTGTAATACTTCTTGTCTTGGTAGATTGAAGTATTCTTCTTTTGCACTTGAAAGGTTGAGGCTTGGATCACTTTGAAACAAAGATTTATGTATATATGATCAAAGGATTTTAGATAATAGAAATGAAGATTTAGATCAGAAAGTTTTAGGCTGCAAAAGGTGAGAAAAATCTGTAAAATGAACCAGTATTTATAGCCAAAGAAAATACTGTTCTGGAGCGTGCCGGTCCCTTTAATTGGGGGGCCGGTCCCCTTAAAATTAAGAGGGCCGCCCCCTCCAGAAGGTTGGACATCTTTGTCCTTTTGTGGGGAAGGTTTTCTGGATTATTTTTGCCATTTTTGGTTAAAAATTTGAATTCATATATTTATAATGAATTAAACATATTCTTTTAATTCCAAAAATGTTTTATAAAAGATATAAGATGTTTTATGACATTTTACATAAAATCTAGTGATTAAGAAAATGTTCCTTTGATCATATAGTGCATTAAACACTTTGTTTATTCATAACTTAAGTGATTAAGTTGTTGAAATGAATATTTACAACTAAATACTTGTTTACGTCATAATCTCTAGTTTAATGAGTTTATATTTTGTGATTATCAAAACATAGAGATATTGAAAAATATTACTCCCTCCGTCCCATTTTTATTGTCCACTATTGACTTTTTTAGTATTTCTTCTTCAACTTTGACCTTAAATATTTTTGTGAGTGTTATATAATATTCTATGCAAAATATATAAATAGATTGAGTTTTAAGTGTACTTTTTAATGATATAATTTTTTCATCAAGTATTATATAATAAAAAAATATATTTATGGTCAAAGTTGAACCAGTTTGACTTTGACAATTCAAACTGGACTATAATTTTGGGACGGAGGGAGTAATAATGTTTTTAGACATTACTTATATCAACAGTTTTCAACTCCATAAGCATGTCATATGCACCAAGATGAGTTAGATTCCGTTGGATTTCTAAGTCCATGGTCATAAGCATGAATGCAACAATGTCCTTTGATCCCTTGACCCAAGCAGTGTGAGCTGCAATATCCTCGGGTAGGACTAGGTGTCCAGGAGCTGCAACAGGTGCAATTTTCCTTATCTTTAGCTGACAGGATAATGTGAAGCTGGCGATACCAGTCAATGAAGTTAGGTCCAGTGAGTTTTTGTTTCTCAAAGAAACTCCTGAGTACCGAATTGTTTCCAACTGAGGTAGTCATCTACAATTAATAAAAGTTCAAATAATTAGTATTTTCAATCATTAAATTCTAAATAGAATTAACTACCCAATTAATTACTAATTAAGACTAAGATCCAACTTGACCTCCCCTTATTACCAAAAGTCTGACCAATGTGTAAACAAGTGGGGCGTTAATTGCATAAAATGCAACTCTTAAACTTATGAGACTGATCATAGACAAGTAATAATGTCATGAGCATGTTTAGTCTCATCTTATGTTTCGGGTCCAAGGTCTGACCAAGCATACTCAAAATAAGTCGACCAAGCAAAAACGTGCAAAAATCGCCAAAGGTCTGACCAATGAGCAAAATTCTCCATGGTTGTAATGGCCCTAAGGTCTGACCAAAGAGACCAAACCAAATGCACGTGTTCTTGGTTGGCTGGTATAGACAAAATTTACACATAGGGTATATACATAAATGTGGTAAAATCATGTACAAAGAAGCATACAAAACAACTTTGTAGCACTTATTTTAAAAACTTTTAGTAATGACACTGTAGTGAGCATCATGGTTCGCGGTAGCTCCAATCGAACTCGCAAGGAAGCGGAGGACCAAGTCAGCGCGACGCATGTATCGGAAATCCTTTAGGTGTGACTGTACGCACCGCCTTATACCCCCTTATAGTTTGTTCTAGTGGGTGAGCCGTACTTTCCAAGTGTTCTATATTGTCCAGTTTTTAATTTCATGAAAAACTTGTTTCAATTATTTAGGTCACTTAATTTTATAAAAACAAAATTTCCACGAATCAAAAATATCAGGTCACAATTGAGCATGGTATTTTAGGCGTGTAAATTAAGACCATATTAATGTCATGATTTCGATATGTATTATTCCATATTGCATGCAATTAGTTGTGTAAAACATATAACAATTATGCTAATAAGGAATCAAGTACATAAACAAAGACATTAATCAAATACATAAAATCCGAGTTCTCTTGCTAGTGTTCCCCAAAAGGAGAACCATAAGACCCTCACTAGGTTTTCATCTCAGTACCTAGATCGCCCCATCCACCACATAAAGTAAGTGAGTGGGTCTTATGGCCGAAATTCACACATAAAATAATCATGATTAAGTAATTAACTTTTAATTTGCTATTTTATGTATCTAATTAACCATTAATTTTAATTCATTTGCATCTAGGTAGTTTTTATTAATTAATGACCAGTATTGCATGATAGTTGTCAAAACAAAAATAAAACGAATAACTAAGTTAGATTTCATGCAGTCTTTTCGCGTGTTTATTAAATCGTGTAACCCATAACCACCAAACGAGTTGGCTCGTGATGCCACTGTTGGGATTTATATATCAAGTTAATCATTTAATTACGAGTACGCAACGGAAAATGGATCTAGTTTGCAATTATGGTTAACACATAAAATAAATAAAACAAAATAAAAGGGTATGCGAAAACTAACCCTCGTACTCACCAGCAAATAAAACAAAGTAGCAAATGTATACCACCTCTACGGTTGCTCACACAAACACGTCAACCAAGTACGTTAGGAATGCTAGCTTAACTCACCGTATACCCAAACACCAAGTGTAATAGCCCGAAAATGGAAGAGAACCAAAACAGCCCAAAAACTAGTTCTGTCCGACAACGCACAGAACGGGTGTTTTGTGTTTTCTTCTAATTGCCACTTCTTGACAATCTTTTAAACCAAAACCTAAACCTTTGTAGAAGTTATAGGAATAAATCACACCTACTAGAACACCTTGGATTGATTAGAATGCAAGTGAAAGTTTGTATGAATGAATTCGAAGCTTATAAACCCTGGAATCGGTTTATAACTTCAATAGGGTAGGGAGATGGATTAAGTGCAGAAATTTTGTGTTTTGTTGTGATATTAGTTGTCCAAAAATGAGTTGGGGTGCGGGGTTTATATAGCCTCCAAGCCCTACTCATGATAAGACTCAAACCTACTTGTGATAAGGCTAAAACTTTTCAAGTTTAAGTCTTATGACAACTCCTGCATCTTCTTATCTGCAAGAATGAACCTAGACACTTTAGAACTCTTCTAGATCCTTCCAATGACTGGAAATAAGATTAGGACAATCATAGGATCTTGGCTAGGTCATTTCTTGTCTTAAGGTTTACAAATAGAAGCTTACGTGAAGTATTAACACACTCTATGTGTTTTAACGTGTGTGCCCCCAATAGACTCACACATTTCTAATTGTATATTGCTAATCTAACTGTAAAACCCTAAAATCTGAAACATTTCAAAATTACCAAAATGCCCTTATAACTTAAAAACTAAATAAAAAAAAACTTAAATAAAATACCAAATAAATCACAAATACTTGGAAATAAGTAACATATGATAAATATTATTTTTTGGAGCATTTGAGATATTTAGAACTTACATAAAAATTGTGCCACGCCTAAAAGCCTTAAACAAGTCCAAAATGAATAAAAATGTTGTACGAAATTATTTAAAATTGAAGATATGCATAAACTAATTATGGAAGGTGTTAATTCTGATTTCCCTCATTTACTTCACCCCTAAAACCGGCCCTATAACCCCCGCCTCATCCATATATTTATTTGTTACCTAATTTCATTTTATAACATTTTCAAAAACCCTAAAAATCTCTAAAATACACATGGCGGATAAAATTTTTTTACAAAGGTGTTTAGCATTTTTCTTGGGTTCATTCTAAAGTTTAGAAGGTGGGAAAAATAGTGGTGAAGGTAGGAATTGATCGTGGTTCATGTGCACTCAGTTTTGTTCGAAAAATACAAGCCGAGAAGGAGAAATTCCTATATCCTTGTTCCATTCGGTTTCTTGACTTGGGATATTTTTGTATCACTCTTCTTATCACATATATTCTGTACAAAATCATAAAAATGATCCATGCATGAATTATAAGGCATACGAATTAAAAAGAATTAAAAACCCTAAAAATTTGAAAAATTGTAATCGGCCATATATGAATTTTGGGAACCTCATATATATTTTTAGAATTCGTAATATGACCTATATGATCTTTAAAAATTGTGTTCAAAATTAATTGAGGCTTGGAGCCATGGTTTGGAAATTAGTTTTGTTTTTGTTTATTCGGATTATATTAAAAAGAAGAAAGAAAATAAAATAAGTGAAACCGAGGCATGAACAATTAGGTTTAGGGTTTTAATGAATGTTTTTGATGAAAGTAATGATGTTTAAGGTTTGTGTAATTATTGGAAAATTAGGGTTTTGAATTGTGTAAATTATATTAAAACCGAATTGTTTTTGAAAATTAGAGGGGGTGTTTTGTAATTTTGTGAACTGAAGGGTTATGTTGGAAACATCATTTAGAACAGGTTGGTTTAAAAAAAAAAATTGGTATTAGGGTTAAAGGTGTTAATTCTGTAATTAAAAGGATTAAAATGGAATTATATGTAAGTATTAAATAGAATTGTATTTTATTTAAATAGAGCGACCATTTTTGTAAATTCTGAAAACTCATTGTCTAATCTGGAAATAAATATATTTAGGGTCTAAGGATGTAAATGTGATAATTAAATTGGCTTGTATGTAATTTTGATAATTAAAGGATATAAATGGTTAATTATATAAATAAATGTATATGTTTTGTAAACAATTAAAGTAGAGGGTGTAAATGGTAAATTCTGGAAACTTGAAGGTTATTCAGTACTTAAAATATATTAAAGGGTATAATATTCAAGTTTGGTAATTTATAAGGCTTACTTGTAATTTCTAATAATTATAAGGTATAAATTGTAATTACATAATTTAAGGGACTAATCTTGTAAATTTGGAAAGTTAAGGGCTGTTTTATATAAATAAAATATTAAAGGGGCTGATTATGTAATTTTGGAATAAATAGTGGCTTAAGGTGTTAAATGGAAATTAATATGGTTATATGTGTAATTTAAAGGACTTATTTGTAATTATTGCAACTAAAGGGTATAAAGTGTAATATTTGTAAACTTGAGGGTTTGATATATTTAACTTATGTATAATTTGTGTAAAATGTGAAAACTTGTGATATTTACATAATAGACCCTTAACTATGGCATATTTACATTTGAAACCCAAAAATATGGAAAGTGATTTAATTAAACCCTAAACTTATTATGACTTGCTAAAATGAACCCTAATTCCATTATAATGTTTAACAAATGATTCAACTTGCATTTTGATACTAAATCTTACTAATTATGGAAACCTGCTATTTATGGAAACTTACTAAATCATGAAACTTTCTAAAAATGGAAAACCTGTTAATTTTGAAAATCTGCTAAATATGGAAAGTTTCTAAAAATGGAAAGATAACATAAAAATGAGGAATCTGATTTGAAATGAACTATTGAAGAATTCTCGACTTCTAATTCGTCTAGGTTCTGCGAAGAAGGAGTGTTTCCTATTCCTGTTTGATCTTTTCTTGTGTCTGCTTTGTCGTCTGGTTAAGGTACAGATATTCTGACCTTCCTTATATGTTTTCTCATGACTTTTGATCCTTGATTATAATTCTCTATCTTGATATGATTCCTTTCAGCCTCTACTATTATTCCCTTGATACTTGATATAATTCGTCTGTTATCTTGTGACACGAATATTCGAATCCTTTGATAATTTGAAGTTTCATTTGATAGTATAATTTCGTATGAAGACCCTTTTAAAAATATAACCTGATGATTTTTGAGAAAAACTATTTTTGAAATGATTTATGTGATTACGATACGATGCCAGTTTTATATGAAGGTTTTATGATTTTTATGAAATGTGTTTTTAAAGGATTACTTTTACGATAAAAAGGTTTTAAATAATTTTCTAAAGTCCTTAATCTGTTTTATTCTCTAATATTTCTCATGACTTTCTTTAACATCTTTTGATTATTTAACTTCAAATTTTGAACCTTTGTTATGAACCCTTTTGCTATTATGAATCTTTGATTTGAACCTCATGATATGAATATTTGATTTGGACCTTCGACTTGAACCATTGCTAAAATCCCTTTGTATGATCTATATTTGATCGATCCATTTCTGTTATGATTTGCTTTGATATTGTTGTATGCTATATTCTATTTCTTATAGCATTCCTATGCAATTATATGCTGCCCATTATTTGATTAAATTGTAGCCAGTCATGGGGAGTCCATGGCCTTGCCACTGATGCACCAGTGGTATTGACACTATCTGTGGAGGTGAGTTTTTGTCCACAGCGTTCCCTATTTTGCTATAGCACCATGGCCATTATTATCATTGTATGTATGCTTAGCTTAGAGCTTGGTATATGTATATTTGTTTTTGCAGGGAGCGTATGGATGCATCATAGGTACTTTGTTTTGTTTTGAATTTGGTGAATGGGTATGTGTGTGCAATACACTCCATTTCACATTTTGTACATCGAGCTAGCTACTCTATGTACAATTTGATATATGATTGTTTGGCATTTCTGTTACTTCTACTATATATGTGATCCTTGTTGTTCTAACTTGTGACAACTGGCAAATTAGGGAGTTATTTTGAAAACCCGCATCACGTTAAAGTTCGTTTATAAATTTATGTTTGAAAGTTTATTCGTAACGAACTTGTGAAATTTAAATTGTGGTTGACAATATTTAAATTTTTATGGAATCGAATTTGGATTATCGATGTGATATGAATTTATTTTGAGATTTTCATTTGGCACTACGTTGACTTCGGCACTAGATAACCTAACGAAAATTTAATGTTTTGGATTTATGGTTCGACTATTTATTTATTTTTTAACGTATCGTGAGTTTTAAAAACATTGGGAACGAGCTCGGTTGAGAGTGTCGGAATATTCTGAAAAATTACGGGTTTGGCCTTGCGTTTTGATAACTAGCCACTTACCCCCTTAACATTATTATTATTATTATTATTATTATTATTATTATTATTATTATTATTATTATTATTATTATTATTATTATTATTATTATTATTATTATTATTATTATTATTATTATTATTTACAAAAAAGAAAGAAAGAAAACTACATATGGTCCTTGTGGTTGGGGCCGGTTCACACACACAACACAAACACCCTCACCATTTTCACTCTCTCTCTCTCTCTTGATATCATCTCCCTCACCAAGACCCTAGCCGCCGCCCAAATATCCGGCTGCCACCACCACACCGCCACTCCCACGACCACACCACCACCACAAATATACTTCTCATCTCATTTCCTTTTCGATCCACCATCACACACGCCCTTTAACCCCTTATTTCATCCCGTATAATCACCAAAATCATCACCACTTTCTTGTTTTTGGAAGTTTGTCACGTTTTGAGTCTTAAGAATCAAAGGTGAGACGAGTTTCACTCGTATTTTTGATAAAAACGTGACCTAGGGTCACGACTTAAAGAAATTCGTTTGGGTTATGGATTAAAAACATGAAATACAAGTGGGTTTTTGAATAAAATGTAATGAAACAATAGTTTGGTATCCTGGTTTCGTGCTTTTGGAGGTTGTCGAGGTGAAACCGAGAGCTCCAAGCTCTCGGCTTGTGTTTTCCCTTTAAGTTTTTGTGGAGGTTTTGATTCTTGGTCTTGTGTTGTTGTCATCGAGGGTATTGGTGATGTTTTCTTGGATATGTTTGATTTTCGGCCAAGGATTTACATGATATTGATGTTGTCGGATTGTTACCATGACCCTTGGGTCGATTTGGTTTTGTGTCAAGCTCAGATGAGCTAGCCAAGACCATGATGGTCTCGGGTATGACCTCTTGTGTTCCATGTGTGAGCCGAGACTCCAAGTGAGTCCCTAGACTCGGGGTTTGACTTGGTAGTCGACCTGAATGACTTGATTTAATCGGTGACTTTATTTGGTGACTTGATATATTTTTCTTGTTGGTTATCATTGTTATTATTGTTGAGGTATATTACCTTGGACGTTGTTGATATTGTTGTCGTTGCTCGGGAGCCGAGAACGAATTATATAATGACTTTTGTTGTGTGTTGACGAGTATGAAATGGGGATCGATTGTGAGACGGTCACTTAGAATGACGGAGATAGGTTAGTCGGGTGCCGTAGTCGGACCCTATTGTTGTAGCACGTGATATGGGACTTGATTGACGGAGATGGATTACTTGATTATGATTGGTTATTATTACTTGGACATGGACAATGAGCCGAGGGTGATGACTCGGACATGTGACCATCTATATAACTCGATATTTATTTATAATCAAAAATTAATTATAAAAGCTCTTAATAATATTATTAATAATATATACGTTTATATAAGTATATAGACGTGAAAACATATATATAACTATATAAGTGCGTATATTAAAGATAAAACGATCACGAGTAATATTATAATAACGTGACGATGTATATTATACTATGAAAGTAGTATAATAAGTGTCGGGAACGCTATTATGAATAAAACAATTATAAATGCCGATATAATTATAACGTTGGATAATTATATGAAATGAAATATTTTTTAGAAAATAAAATGCGAAACTTACGAGTTATATGGGATCATTGTCACTTGAGTCCAAGTGGGCCATATTATTCGTTTTTATGGCTTTTGTGCTTGTCACGGATGTGTGACGTTAATACATCCATTTTCTATAACTACGTAACTTATTTGATCGACGGATTAAATAGGATCTATTTAGTTATATAAAATGAGTATATTACTGGGCATTGTATCCTACGACGCCCATAGGTTGTGGTATGTGTACAGAAATAATGGATTACTAAATATCTCGTGAGGTTTACCAAATTGACGAGTTTGGTAAGTTTGACGATATATTTAGGGAATCTATTAGACTTTGGTATTTACGATATAGTACTCAACGTGCTATGTGATTTAGGTTTTGGGTATAATCTTGGAATAATATATTAGGTAAATAAGTTGTGGAAGGATACCAAATCGAAGGATTTGATAAACTTCGATGAATTATTTAAATAATATATTGGACTAATATTAGACCCGTAGGTTGTTATTATTATTTCCGTTGCTTGTGATTTCTTGGTTTGAGTTGAGTCGACCCTCCACCCGCATGGATACCAAACGCCAAATTCCAAACTAATACAAGAATAATATGAGAAATGGATTTTTGGAAAATAAAAAGGAATACGTTCGGGATTGGGAATATTTGATTTTGAGGAAATAATTCTGAAAAGAGTTTATATTGTTAGGAAGTGCCGAGTCTGTAGTTGCCGTCATTTGAGTTGCTATACCTCTTACTTCTACCGTTTTCTTCCTGCTGATATCTGGACATGAGGTGAGTCATAGCCCCACTTTACTCTTGAACTTTGTTTTCAATACTTGGGGTGAGAAACGTGCAAATTATTTTATGTGGACTATTATCGCTTTTGTTTTCTCAAAACTTGCTATGCTTATGGAACTAGGATATTGCATCAACCTTTGTCACATAGTGAACCATCGCGTGTGGACTAGATTTGGTTAGATGAGTTACATCAACCCTAGTCACATAGTGAACCATCGCGTGTGGACTAAATATGGTTAGATGATGAGAATGGCTTATTTGAGGATTTTGTGGTTGAACTATAGTGTGCACCTATAGGATTTTGCGTTGAGGATTGAGACCTAGTCTAGCTAGAAAGCGTTTTGCGTATATGTCCACTTGATTTGATATTGAATATAAACGTATGATCTCACCAGCGAAAGCTGACTTTTAGCACGTTTTCTCAGGTAATTAAGTAATGACTTTGGATGCTTGGATTGGAGGTTTGGCTTGGCAACGCGGTTAAGGATATATTTTTCTAAAAACTATGATATGTATTTGTGGACCTACTTTTATTTCTTTTGGGCCTTACTTTGGATAAATTTGGGATGAATGTAAACTTTAAAACCCCGTTTTGGTTGTGTTTTACTTATGTTTACTTTATCTCGTCTTTCATGACTTGGAATAGATACCAATCCCCGTAGCACCCCGAAAGCTTGTTGAGTCTTCCGCTGTACCAAATTTTGGGGGTATTACATATTGGTATCAAAGCCAAGGTTATAGAGAACTAGGTAATAAACACCTAAACTATAACCGATTTTTATAGAAAACGATCCTCGACCAATGCCCGCCAGCCCGCCAAGCCGAAGCATCTTCGATTATATTGAGGTATTATGAGATAATGATTAGAAATGAGATTTTCGAGATGATTTGAGCTTATGGGATATATTGATTATGTGATATGATGACGTTTTGAGGAATTATATGGCTTAATTGTTTTATAAATGTTTTAGTAATGCGGTATTTGAAAATCTTTATTTGAAACTATATGATTGGGATTTTTATGATGATTTTGATACGATATTTTGAGTTTCGTGGTTTAGCTGTTTTGAAACACTTACACCTACCCTACGCCGTTGTCACAGACTATGACCTCCCGTACGTTCGATGTTACTGAGGATATTCTTGCTGACCCTTTCCGCCCAGCACAGATCACCATGGATCCTGATGATCCCTACAGGATTGCCATGCATTCAGCTACTTCATCACCGACAACAGCTACTTCTGCACCACTTGCTGCATCTACTTCTCAAGGACCCTCATCTTCTTTAGGGCTCCCTGGTACTTCGAGACAGCTTACTCTTCATCAGGCTTTGGCTCGTGTGGCTCCACACTTTGCCCACCGAGCTACGGCACGCATGTCTGTGCGCCCTTCGCCACCCATGCATTTTGATGCTCACGCTCTTCTGTCAGATGCACCACCCACATAATTGCGTCGTCGTCCTAGATCACCTACCCCATCACCACACGATTCACCTGTTCGGAGACGACGATTGATGGTGTACTCCTTAGATAAGGAGGAGGAGGAGGAGTACGAGGGTGAGGAGGAGGCTAATGACCCTCAGGAGGCTGAGCAGGGGATGATGACCTACAGGAGGGTGAGGAGGAGGATGATCCTCAGGAAGAGGAGATGCCAGATGATGATGGTTTGCCAGCACATCCAGCTCATGCTGAGGAGCCCGATTCTCCGATACATCCATTAGAGCCGGTTTCACCTGATCACCCATTCTTGTTTGATTCACCACCTGGTAGTCCCGTGGCGTTGGACGCGCCATCTGAGATTTCTGCTGAGCATGCAGAGTTGGGTGAAATTGGTAGGATGTGGACTCAGATTACTGCACAGGGCGAGAGGATCTCGCGGTTGTCTGACCGACTTGAGATGGTTATTGGAGAGTTTATTGCTGAGTTGAGAGTTGATATGACCACTGTCGTGGGCAGGACGACAGCGATTAGGAGAGGCATGATGGAGATTCATGAACAAATTTAGAGCTTACAGAGAGGTTTCATCACGGCTCGCGAGGCAGATCGCAAGCTGTGGCAGAGAAACACCGAGTTGGAGAAGGAGGTAGCAGACCTCAAGAGAGATAGCGATACTCATAGTGTGGAGTTGGGATCATTGTGGAGAGAGCTAGATGGTTTGAGGCAGGAGTTGAGGAGCCTACGCCAGCATAGTGGCTAGATATTTGGATTATGTTGTCATGTTGCTTTCTAAACTGAGGAGTGTTCGGTTAGAAAAGCTAGTTATCTTATTTTGATGTATTCCCGTTGGTTGTTCGTCTCGTTTGGAACAATTAGTGTCTCTTATGTCTTTTGTAGTTGGAACGATGTCTCGATCGCTATTTTTATGGATGATGGTTATTATTATATGATGTTATGTGATTTTTGGATGTTATGGAAATTGAGTTCCTATTCGTCTTACCGATGTCTTGTGGTGTATTGTTGATATTTTTCCGATGTCTTGACTCCAATTATCCGATTCTTATTAAGCGTATGATAAGTATTATTGGAGACTCATGAACCTTGTATTATGTTTCAGATTAATGGCTGTACGACGAAACCCTGTCAGAGCTACCCGAACTGGAACTGCCGCGACTACCCCTGGTCGCCGAGGACGCCGTCCTACTCGAAATGTTGAAACCCCTACTCCTGATAACCTGGACACCACTAACTGCAACAACAGGAATCAAAATGTCAATGTTCAGGGATACAATGATCATGTTCCACCGAATGCACCTACTGTGGATCAAGCAATGATCAATCAACTTGTGGAGCAACGAGTTGCTGAACTACTAGCTGAGTCAAATCATTCCAACAACTCTGCTAGAACTTTTCCACCTGTTCGTACTAATGGATGTAACTACAAGGAGTTTCGAATCTGTGGACCCATTGAGTTTGGTGGAACTGAAGGAGTGGTCTCAGGTGGATAGAGAAAATTGAGTCAGTGTTCAATGTCAGCAGCTGTGCGGATAAAGCAAAGGTAAAGTTTGCTTCTTTTACTTTCAAGGATGAAGCATTAACTTGGTGGAACAATTACCGAAATTCGGTTGGGAGTGAAGTGGCCTATGCCATGACTTGGGAGCAATTTAAGTCTTTGCTGATTCAGACTTATTGCCCAAGGAATGAGGTTAAGAAATTGGAGATTGAGTTCTGGAATCACAAAGTGAAGGGTACCGATATGGCGACTTACAATCGTCATTACCAGGAGTTAGCCTTTCTTTGCCCAGATATGGTTAAGACTGAGACTCAAAAGATTGAGCGGTATACCGATGGGTTGCCTGTGGCTACAAGGAATGATGTGATTGCTGCTAGACGAGCATGTTGACATAAATAATGTATGAAAACGTTATTTATATTTTTCGATATCTCTATATTTTGACGATCACAAAATGTAAACTCGTCAATCGTAAGATTACTACGTAAACAAGTATTAAGCTAGTTTATACAACTATATCCAACTTAATCACTTAAGGTATGGATAAACAAGTGCTTAATACATCTTATGATCAAAGGGATATTTAATTAACTAATACAAAGTTTATTTAAATATATAAACATATTATATATTTTTGAAAAAAACTTTTGGTAATAAAGAAAAATGTTTTAATCATACTAAATATATGATTTCAAATATTTAACCAAAATCAGTTAGTTTTTCACCAAATAAACTTTCCCCACTAAAAGACAAGCTTTCTGGCCGTTACAGTTGGGCGGCCCCCTTAATTATAAGGGGTGGTCCCCTTAATTTTAAGGGGGCCGGCCACGATTTAAGGGGACCGGCCAGGCTCCCCTGTCAGAAAATGTCAGAATTCTTCTCCTATAAATACCACCTTAATTCTGGAATTTTTCCCCACCTTTTGCACGAAATTTTCAGATCTATAACTCTCTAAACATCATCTAAAACCCTTTGATCATTTGTATATTAATCCTTGTTTCAAGTGATTCAATTCCTCATCATCCATTCTCATCCAAAGTGCAAAAGAAGAACACTCTTTCTACAACCAAGTTCAAGAAGTGTTGAAGAGTAGTTGTGCATAGTGTATATATATTCATTTGTGAATATTGTGTTGTGCTTGTGATTAATTGTGTAGAAGATATAGAAGTTGTGTAGATAATAGAAGTTGATAAGTAGTGAAGTAGGTTAGTTGTGAAGATAGGTGTGAAGTAGAAGATTGGTGTGTAGAAGATAGTTGTGAAGAAGATTGGTGTGTAGTATATTGGTGTGAAGAAGTTGTGTAGAAGTTGTGATCAAGTTGTGAAGTTGTGTGGTGTGTAAATTGGTGTGTAAGGTTTTCTCCGCCAAAAGGGAGTTTGTTTACATAGTGAAGAAAACTCTCGAGTAGGTGACTCGGGGAGTGGAGTAGGAACAAGGAAGGTGTCCTTGTAGCCGAACCACTATAAATCCTTGTGTTGTGGTTTGATCTTTCTAACTCTTCTCATTACTTATTTATTTACCTTTACTATATTAGCTTTGTTAGTTAGTTACTATACAATTGTTCATATAGTGCAAGTATTGAGTTCACATAAACTAGAATCAAAGTTTTTAAAACAAACTTGTGTTTACAAATTTAAAAGGACGTAAAACTATTCAACCCCCTTCTAGTTTTCCACAATTGGTATCAGGAGCCACGTCTAGCAAGATTTTTAAAATATATTGTATTTTAAAACTTGTAACGATCTATGGAATCTGAAAAATATTTAGAAGGGCAATCTATGCAAAGACCACCACTATTTGAAAGTGATGGATTTTTATATTGGAAAAATCGATTCGAAACTTATGTGAAATCAAAAGATCTAGATCTTTGGCATATTATTACCAATGGTGATTTTTTACCTATTCAAAATAACCCCGAAACTAAGAAAGATGAAATCGTACCTTTTGAAAAACAAAATGATGATTTAAAAAGAAAACTTGCTAAAAATAATGAAGCAAAAATGGTTATTTACAATGCGCTACCACGTAAAGAGTACGAAAGGATCTTTATGTGTGAAACCACAAAAGAAATTTGGAACTCTTTGTTAATAACCCACCAAGGTAATAATCAAGTCAAAGATAACAAAATAGATCTACTTGTTCAACAATATGAGCAATTCACGATTCCGGAAGAGGAATCAATTGATAATGCTTTTGCTAGATTTAACACTATAATCACAAGTTTAAAAGCACTTGATGAGAATTTCTCTAGTAAGAATTTTGTTAGGAAGTTTCTTAGAGCTCTTCACCCAAAATGGCGAGCTAAAGTGACGGCTATTGAAGAATCGAAGAATTTGTCAACGCTACAACTTGATGAATTAATTGGTAATTTAAAAGTCTACGAAGCAATAATAAAGAAGGACTCCAAAATGGTTAAAGGGAAACGAGAGCAAAGCAAGTCAATCGCCTTGAAAGCTAGAAAGGAATCCAACAACGAAAATAGCTCATCTTCCGAAAGCGAAGACGAAGAATATGCCATGGCCGTAAGAGATTTCAAGAAATTCTTCAAAAGGCGAGGAAGATTCGTTTGACAACCACACGATGAAAGAAGAACATCTCAAAAGAATAATGATGACAAGTATATCAAGAATGAGAGAAAATGTTTCAAGTGTGGTGATCCGAATCACCTTATTGGAAAATGTCCAATGATGACAAGAGATCAAAATCAAAGAGCGTTTATTGGAGGTGCTTGGAGTGATAGCGATGAAGATGAGAAAGAAACAAAAAAGGAAGAAAAATGTCTCATGGCTAAAACATCAAGTGAGGTACGTTCCGAAACCGAATATTTTAGTGATGAAAATTTATCATTAGATGAAAAAGACTTAGATAGTGAATACAATAGATTATGCAAACTAGGACAACAAGTTATGGCTAAAAACAAATCACTAAAATACATAAATAACAAATTAGAAAATGAAGTACTTGAACTAAAAATTAAAATACATCAACTTGAGAAAGGTAAAGAAACTTTTGAAGAATGTAAATCATGTCAAGAGCTTAGAAGTGAAAACAACAAACTTAAGGAAGAAATTTGTAAACTTGATAAATTTGAAAATAGTAGTAACTCACTTAGTAAAATTATAAGTATTCAAAGAATATCCGGAGATAAAACCGGTCTAGGTTTTAACTCAACCGAAGCCTCAACAAGTGAAGTTAAAAATGTTAAATTTGAAAGCGAACTCTGTTATAGATTGTTTTAGCTCGAGGTTAGTTAGACCTCATCTAGGGATTAGACAATAATAATGATTAGTAACACGATACGCAGCGGAATAAACAAAACATCATTATTATTGCTACAAGGTTTCTTCGTCATCATCTCTACTCTAACATACACCAAAGTCCCAATGCTACGTGATCAAGTGTAGCATGGTTACACTTTAACAGCGATCTAAGATCATTGAGGCTTAACACTAATCACCTAACCTAGGCATTTACATAAGCATACTCACGCCCTAGGTTTACACACACACCTTTACTAGGTTTTACATCTTGTACGTACATTAAACCTATTCCCTGTATTCTGTTTATATAATACAGAATTAGGGTTACAAGAATACTACGAAGGACTAAAATATAAATCTTCTTTTGCAAGCAAGTCCTTCTCCATATTTTGTAGTTTTCCTCTTAGTCTCCATAAGTCCCTCATCTTTCAATCTTTTGTCTTATCAACTCTAATATAATTCCTAACAATCTTCCCCTAGTTGATATGACAAAACCGAGTATATGAAAGATGTCGTCTTCCCCTTAAACCGTGCATATCATCAAGGATCTTCAAGTTGCAATCTTCAAACTATTCTTCTTCCCCTTTTTGTCATCATCAAATAGGGGACAAATGTGAGCTCTGATACCAATTGATAAGATCGTTTATAGCTCGAGGTTGTTTAGACCTCATCCAGGGATTACACAATAATAATGAATAAACACGATACGCAGCGGAATAAACAAACACATCATTATTATTGCTAACAAGGTTTCTTCGTCATCATCTCTACTCTAACATACATCAAAGCCCCAATGCTACGTGATCAAGTGTAGCACGGTTACACTCTAACAGCGATCTAAGATCGTTGAGGCTTAACACTAATTACCCTAGACGTTTCCCATAAAATGTCTCTACACACACACACACCTTTACTAGGTTTACATTGTGACTCACATGAATGAATAAACCTATTCCCTGTATTCTCTTTATATAATAGAGAATTAGGGTTACAAATACTACGAAGGACTATATTGAAATAACTTCTTTGTAAAGCAAGTCCTTTGTCTTTTGCATTCTTCACTTTGTCTTCATAAATCCTTTATCTTTCATATTTGTCAATATCAACTCAAAGTATAATTCCTAACAAACTCAAAGAACTAAAACCTTCAAAATCTAATCCTGAGTATATACTCATAAATGATAAGAAAATACATCTAGCTTGTAATGAAGAAATAAAACCGTTTTATAAACCATCTTTAAAAACTGAAGTAGGATCGTCCAAAACTAAAACAAGATCTAAAACTCCACCACCTAGGAAACCGAATAATTCTTACAATAGACCTAAAACACTCAACCAAGAGTAAACCAAAGTAGACAAAACTTTAACAATAATCAACAAATGTGGAACTTCAATCCATGGGGAATGTTTCCACCATATATGCACCCAAGTCAAATACAAAACATGTTCGGGACAAACAACTTTGGTCAAATGAGACCATGGGGACCAACGTGAAAACTTTCGCCATTCATACATGGAAATCTTTGATGTCACCCCGTGTTCGGACTTTCCTTTGAAGATTTTGAAGTTTAACGCATTGAAGACGAAAGGTACACATTTCCTTTTATTTCCTTGTAAACAAATGCATGCTTAGTTTAGTATCTAGCTTTTATGTGATTTTGATTGGTTCATTATTCTCTCTAGTCTTTACTTCTATACATATATATACTTATTTACTTATACTATATCTATATCTATATATATATATATATATATATATATATATATATATATATATATATATATATATATATATATATATATACACTTAGCTATATCTAGGATCTTATAACCTAGAAAACTCATTTGTTGATTTTCTAGAACTAGAAATTGTTCGTTTACGAACCTTTTCTTTTCCCCATTTGCCTTATTGAACTTTAATGTTCAACAACATTCATGCTGATGAAGAGAGATGAGTCGAAAAATCTATGGATGAAACAAACTCCCGGCTTCCGTTGCATTCGTCTCCTTCCTTTATTCTCGTCTTATAAGCCCATACTACATACATATATATATATATATATATATATATATATATATATATATATATATATATACTTATGAACCTTCCACAACGTTCTCGTGTACTTGACAACTTGATAAATTTCATCCGAAATGATCAAGAAAATTTAATTGGCAAATTGTCGATTAAAAGTGTCAAATAATTCCTTTCGTGCGAATACCCTCCAACGTATTTTTGATTAAATATAAATCTAATACATACATATGAATAATTTTTTGCTCTTTCCAGAAACCAAAATCACAAAAATCGAATTTTGGAGGGCGGCCCCCTTAATGTTTAAGGGGACCGGCAGCCAAATGTAGGGCGGCCCCCTTAATGTTTAAGGGGACCGGCCATCTGATAGTTCAAACCCGTTTTTCTCCTTTTTCCTTTTGCCAAACACTCCACTTTTTCATACTTCCCTTCCCTTGCTTCTGCTGTGACGAAAACCAAAACCCAAAAACACCTCAAATCACTTCCAAATCACATATTTCGGGCTAATTCGCAAAGGGCAAATTCATCTAACACAATCACCATTACTTATTGTAAGTTTTTCATAACACATTTCATCTAATTTCATCTTATTTGATCATACTCATGATTATGCATGTTTTATAAAATTCGTCAAATTTCACAATTTCTTTCGAATTAAGCCTTAAAACTCCATAACCAAATGCTTCCCCTAGGATTAGGATGATTGATCAACACTAGAAACTAGTTATTATAAACTATCATGTCGAAATTTTTTGAAAAATTTCATACACTCCTTTTCAAAATTTTTAGTAAACTCATTGTTGAATAATGATTTGAAAACGTGTTAAAACTAATCACATTATATTTTTGTAACTTGTAAAACTTGAAATTACATTTTTTGACTAAGAAAAATTATATTGGTTCACAATATAGGGGTGTTTGGATTATGTCCAAATATTATCGAAACATAGTCATTATAATTTTTATAAAACTTTGTTATAATTATAAACCTAAAAATTGCTAATCGAACTCGTCAAGATATATAATTCATATATATATTGACATACTAGGGGTATAAGTCAATAGTTAAGGAAGCGTTTGGTTTATTACTAAAAATGACATTTTTAAGTAAAAATACAAACCATCTTTTTCAAAAACAAATCACATGCATAAGAAACTCGCAAGAAATAGCTAGTTTTACAATCTAATGTAAATCTAGTAAATTTCATGATATATTAAGATGTTTAAAGGGGCGTTTGGATTTGTCCATAACTACTCATTAAACATCGTAAAGTATATCTAGAACGAGTTAAAAACAATATTAAGGAACATGGTAATCTACTTCTTAGGATTAGTAACGAAGTATGTTTACGTTCCAACATAAGCCTTAACAATAAACATATACTTTTATCTTTCTTTATATTTATTTTGGTCTTTTTGTATTGTTGATGTGTTTAGGTGAAAATGCCCAAAGCAACTACCGAAGATCTTTCTCACACTAAAAACTACATTCCTAAAGTTTCCCAACTCCCTACCACATCTCCTTCCATTGGACTTATATATCGTCAAATTGAAGATAGAAATGTTCATGAAGGACGTGTAGTAGATCTTGCTTTTGCTCAATCCGAGTACATAAATCGCTTGTTTTCAAGCATCAACTTCAATTGTCTTTATGAAATAAATGAACCTATCATTCCTCGCTCCATAATGGATTTCTATAGCCAAGTCACCGTCCAAGCCAATGATCTTGGTTTCATCACCATCTCTTTCATGATTCAAAATGAATTTATCACCCTAACTCTCGAACAATTTGGTCATATCCTCCAAATTCCATTTAGAGGTCAAGCCGTTTTCTCAAACGAGTGGGACCTCGAATCTCTTAATCGCTATCGACCAACCTTTGGTCCCTATCTCGACGAAATTCCTCATCCCGACGAAATTCGTCAAGTCCTTGGTATAGAACGTGCCACCACAAGCCAAAAAATAAAATCCAAAAACGTTCAAATCTCTCCATACCAACTTCTCCTCAAGGAATTAAGCCCTCACATGAAGCGTTGGGAAGAACTCATTCGTGAGAATGCGTTTGGTACTGGAGGTCACCGGGACCATCTCCCGGCGAGCCTTGCTCACATGTTGTATTGTATAGCTGTCGAAAAGCCGTACAATTTGGTCTACTTCTTTATCAAACGGATTGAGTGTGCTAGAAAAACTCCCAAAGCCAACCTTCCATATGGAATGTTCCTTACTCGTCTCTATCGTCATGTTATCGAGTACTACCCCGATCTTGACAATAGTATCCATGAGTCCATCTACCCCACTCTACGTTCTCTCGCTCTAAAACAAGCTCGACGAACTCGAAGTGACAAGGGTAAACCTCGTCGTCATAGCTTTCATGGATCATCTTCAAGTCAAGACGATGACGATGAGGAGGAAAACATCCATGATGCTAGTACCCCTTCGTTTTCTGAGTTCGTTGACGATTTAGAGGATCTTGATTATCCCAACTATTCTACCCCATCTCCAAGTGATCAAAATGAAGAAGTGCTTCATGAACGAACTACCGAGATGCTTAGAAGACAAAAGAGCTTGCACGAAGAAGTTAGAGGTGGCTTCAAATCTATCGGGAAGACTTTGAAGGGTATCTTCGGGAAGAAAAAGAAATGATATGCTTGGATTATGTTTGTTAAACAATATTTATTTTTATGTCTTGTGTGCTATTTGTCCGAAGTATATTCGGAAGTACTTGTTATTTGGATGTTTGTTTAGGATGCTAACTTGATGGTTTTTAATATATGTTTTTTAATGCATGCTTCTCTTAAACTATATATATGTTTGCATGATTAGTTAATGTTTAAATAAATATATGGCATGTATGCTTTCTAATAGACCAAAACAAATGTGAAATGTCCAAATAGAGCTTGCTGCAAATACAAAACAGAATACAACATTTTTCCAGAAAATTTTTGAAAAATTTTGGTTTCTGGGTCATCAGATGGGCGGCCCCCTTAAAATTAAGGGGACCGGCGTCCATTTAAGGGGACCGGCCATCTGAAACAGTTTTTACACTGTTCTCTTTTGCATCTTGTGATCCCTTTTGCTAGTCCCAGCTACCATTTCCCTTAAAAACTAAACTGATTTTGGAATATAACATTACAATTTCAAATTAATTCCACTTCTAAACATGTTTTTCCCACTATATAATCTCCATGCATGTTTAATTCACATTCCATCATCCTCAAACATTCATCAAACATCATCATGTCATCACCAAGAACCACCTATTCAAACAATGCCAAGAAACAAAAACTTGTCATCATTCCACCCAAACAACTCTTCATTGATCTTACAAATGAAGACAACACCACTCCATCTCCACCACCTCAATGTTCATCTCCTAGTGCACCAAATGCACCCTCCAAAACACCTTCAACAAATGGAAACTCCACTTCCTCCATACCATCCACTTCATCCATAAATGACTACATCAACACCCACTTATCTCCTCCAACAATTGATCAACCATCACAACCTACCAATGAAAACACAACTCTTGAACTCACTCTCTCATTATCACCATCAACACCTCTTGATGCACATTTCTCATCATCTCCTATCAATCCACCAACCTATAACCCCGTCCCATGGAGCTTACTTGAAGCTCATGGAGACACTTGCCTTTGTTGCATTCACAACCGAACAATTGTGTTCGGATTAAGAGATGAGATCCAATACATGTTTTCTCATATTGAAAAATTGTTGCATCAACCACCAACAATAAACACAACACCTCCACCACCATCAACAAACACACCTCCACCATCACCATCTCCATGTTCACCATCCATTCTTCCCAATTAAACATGCTTGGTGTTTTTACAAATAAAATTGTGTTAAACCTTTTGGATGGCAAGCTCTAGAGAGGACTCTCATGTTTGAGCCTTGGTTTTCTTTTTATTTTGGTGATGATTCTAAGCCTTTAAGGCTTTTGTTAGTTGCATTACTTGTTATGGTTGTTAATGTAATGCTTGATGTATCTTTTTCATATTATTAATGTTACGGTTATGTTTAGTCTCTACTCTTGCATGCTATATACATATATATGTTGCTTGCCACTAAATATTTTTGCAAGATATCCATATCTCGATTCCTTTTGGCCTCAAAACGAGGGGGAGTATACTTCGAGGGGGAGCTTACATCAACATGGGAAAACCTTTTTGATGCTAACAAAAAGGGGGAGAAGTGATATAAACTCACAATAATACTTGAATATATATACTAATTTTCGATTAATGAATTTAAATTTTGTAATCATCAAAAAGGGGGAGATTGTTGACATAAATAATGTATGAAAACGTTATTTATATTTTTCGATATCTCTATATTTTGACGATCACAAAATGTAAACTCGTCAATCGTAAGATTACTACGTAAATAAGTATTAAGCTAGTTTATACAACTATATCCAACTTAATCACTTAAGGTATGGATAAACAAGTGCTTAATACATCTTATGATCAAAGGGATATTTAATTAACTAATACAAAGTTTATTTAAATATATAAACATATTATATATTTTTGAAAAACACTTTTGGTAATAAAGAAAAATGTTTTAATCATACTAAATATATGATTTCAAATATTTAACCAAAATCAGTTAGTTTTTCACCAAATAAACTTTCCCCACTAAAAGACAAGCTTTCTGGCCGTTACAGTTGGGCGGCCCCCTTAATTATAAGGGGCGGTCCCCTTAATTTTAAAGGGGCTGGCTACGATTTCAGGGGACCGGCCAGGCTCCCCTGTCAGAAAATGTCAGAATTCTTCTCCTATAAATACCACCTTAATTCTGGAATTTTTCCCCACCTTTTGCACGAAATTTTCAGATCTATAACTCTTTAAACATCCTCTAAAACCCTTTGATCATTTGTATATTAATCCTTGTTTCAAGTGATTCAATCCCTCATCATCCATTCTTATCCAAAGTGCAAAAGAAGAACACTCTTTCTACAACCAAGTTCAAGAAGTGTTGAAGAGTAGTTGTGCATAGTGTATATATATTCATTTATGAATTGTGTAGAAGATATAGAAGATATAGAAGTTTTGTAGATAATAGAAGTTGATAAGTAGTGAAGTAGGTTAGTTGTGAAGATAGGTGTGAAGTAGAAGATTGGTGTATAGAAGATAGTTGTGAAGAAGATTGGTGTGTAGTATATTGGTGTGAAGAAGTTATGTAGAAGTTGTGATCAAGTTGTGAAGTTGTGTGGTGTGTAAATTGGTGTGTAAGGTTTTCTCCGCCAAAAGGGAGTTTGTTGACATAATGAAGAAAACTCTCGAGTAGGTGACTCGGGGAGTGGAGTAGGAACAAGGAAGGTGTCCTTGTAGCCGAACCACTATAAATCCTTGTGTTGTGGTTTGATCTTTCTAACTCTTCTCATTACTTATTTATTTACCTTTACTATATTAGCTTTGTTAGTTAGTTACTATACAATTGTTCATATAGTGCAAGTATTGAGTTCACATAAACTAGAATCGAAGTTTTTAAAACAAACTTGTGTTTATAAATTTAAAAGGACGTAAAACTATTCAACCCCCCCTTCTAGTTTTCCACAGAGCAAATATTCATGAGGCCATCACAATCGCTCAACAATTAATGGATTCATTGGAATTGGAAGGAGCTGATAAGGATAAGATTGGGAAGAGAAAGAGAGACCATCACTCTAAGGATAATGATCACCGAAACAAGCGACAAGCTGTTGCTAAGGCTTATGCTATTGAGGATGGAGATAAGAAGAACCAAAATGGTGATGCACCCAACTGTGGTCGTTGCTACCAGAATCATTCTGGATGATGTAATGTAATGTGCCAGAATTGCTCAAGGAGAGGACACACAGCTAGGGATTGTAGGGCTCGACCCCTTGCTATGGTTCAAGCTACTCCCGAAGTGAGAAGTAAGGCGGATGTTACTTGTTTTGGGTGTGGAAAGAAAGGAAACTATAGGAATGAGTGTAGAGGATCGTGGAACCGAGGAAATCAAGGATCGGGTGGTAATGGGTACAATCATGGAAACCGTGGAGCTGGAGGAAATCGTGGACGTCATGACAATGGGGACCAACGTGTGGAAGCAGGAACTGCTCATGGGAGAGTGTATGCACTTGGAAACGAGAGAGGAGAAGACCCGAACGTCGTTACTGGTACATTCCTTCTCAATAATCGTTATGCTTCCATACTATTTGATACTGGTGCCAATAGAAGTTTTGTGTCCACTACATTTGCACCCTTATTAGAAAAACCCCCGATGGCCTTAGGAATTGGATATGATGTAGAGTTAGCTAACGGAAACATAGAAAGGATTAAAACTATCATTCGCGGTTGCACGTTGAATTTCTTGAATCACCCTTTCAACATAGATCTTCTACCCGTCACATTAGGAAGTTTCGATGTCATCATTGGCATGGATTGGTTGTCAAAGTATCGTACTCACATACTTTGTGATGAGAAAATCGTGTGTGTGCCTTACGGCAAGGAGATTCTAAATATACAAGGAGATCGAAAAGGTTCAAGGAGCCCATCCAGATTAGCTGTCATTTCTTGCACTAAGCAATCGAAGCTAATGGAAAAAGGATGTTGCCTTTTCTTAGCTCAAATCTCTGAGAAAGGAGGGAAGGAGAAGAAGGAAAGATGCATTGGAGATGTGTCTATAGTTCTTTCCAGATGTATTTCCCGATGATTTTCCGGGAATCCTGCCAACTAGACAAGTGGAGTTTCAGATTGAGTTAATACCTGGTGCTGCACCCGTGGCATAAGCGCCATATTGAATTGCACCTACTGAATTGGAAGAGTTGTCGAAACAATTGGCGGAGTTAGCCGATAAGGGATTCATACGACCAAGTTCTTCACCTTGGGGAGCCCCAGTTTTATTCATGAAGAAGAAGGATGGATCGTTTCGTATGTGTATTGATTACCGAGAGCTAAACAAGTTAACGGTGAAGAATAGATACCCGTTACCAAGGATCGACGACTTGTTCGATCAGCTTCAAGGGTCAAGTGTGTATTCGAAGATCGATCTAAGATTGGGGTATCATCAACTTAGAGTTCGCGAGGAAGATATTCCGAAAACGGCTTTCAGAACCCGTTACGGGCATTACGAGTTCCAGGTGATGCCGTTTGGGTTGACTAACGCACCGGCGGTATTCATGGATCTCATGAATCAGGTGTGTAAGCCTTACTTAGACAAGTTTGTGATCGTGTTCATCGACCATATTCTAATCTACTCGAAGAGTGAGAAAGAGCATGAGGAGCATCTGAGGCTCATCTTAGAATTGCTCAGGAGGGAGAAGTTATATGCCAAGTTCTCCAAATGTGAATTTTGGATTCCGATGGTACAATTTTTAGGTCATGTGATTGATAGTCAAGGAGTTCATGTAGATCCTGCTAAGATTGAAGCTATTAAAGATTGGGCTGCACCGACAACCCCAACTGAAGTTCGTCAATTTTTGGGTTTAGCCGGTTACTACCGAAGATTCATTGAGGGATTTTCAAAGATAGCAAAGCCGTTGACCAAATTGACTCAAAAGAATGTTAAATACGAATGGGGAGATAAGGAAGATGAAGCATTTCAATTACTTAAGAGGATGTTGTGTAGTGCACCTATCTTGGCATTGCCTGAAGGCAGCGAAGACTTCGTTGTCTATTGTGACGCTTCTCATAAAGGTTTGGGAGCTGTGTTAATGCAACAAGAGAAAGTGATAGCTTATGCTTCCCGACAGCTCAAGAAGCACGAGAAGAACTACACCACCCATGATTTGGAGTTAGGTGCTGTGGTTTTCGCATTGAGGATATGGAGACATTATTTGTATGGTACCAAGTGTGTTGTTTACACGGATCACAAAAGTCTACAACACATCTTGAATCAGAAAGAGCTCAACATGAGACAACAACGTTGGATTGAGCTGCTAAGCGATTATGATTGCGAAATTCGCTATCATCCCAGGAAAGCAAACATCGTTGCTGATGCTTTTAGCCGAAAGGAGAGAATACCACCGCTACGAGTTAGGTCATTGGGAATGACCATCGTATCGCCGTTACCGTCTCAAATATTAGAAGCTCAAACAGAAGCGTTGAAAGCAGAAAACCGACCTGCTGAAAATATATTTGGGATGGCAGAAAATGAGAAGGGTTTTGTTAAGCATTCTGATGGAATACTGTGTTTTGGAGACCGAAGTTGGGTACCATTGTATGGAGGAATTCGAGAGTTGATTATGGATGAGTCGCATAAGTCAAGGTACTCTATTCATCCTGGGTCTGACAAGATGTACCAGGATCTGAAGAAGTTATATTGGTGGCCAAACATGAAGGCAGATACAGCGTTGTACGTTAGTAAGTGCTTGACATGTTCGAAGGTTAAGGCCGAACACCAGAGACAGTCAGGATTATTGACGCAGCCAGAACTCCCGGTTTGGAAGTGGGAGCGGATTACGATGGACTTTATTACCAAATTACCGAAGACAGCTAGTGGTTTTGACGCTATCTGGGTAATTATGGATCGATTAACTAAGTCTGCTCATTTCCTGGCGATTAGTGAAGATGATAGTGTCGACAAACTTGCGAGGTTGTATGTGAAAGAAATTATTTCTCGTCATGGTGTTCCGATATCGATTATTTCTGATCGCGACAGCCGTTTCATGTCAGCATTGTGGCGATCACTTCAAACCGCTTTGGGGACGAGACTTGATATGAGTACTGCATATCATCCCCAGAGCGACGGTCAAAGTGAGAGGACTATTCAGACTTTGGAGGATATGCTTCGTGCATGTATAATAGACTTTGGTAAAGGCTGGGAGAAGTATCTACCCCTTGCGGAATTCTCCTATAACAATAGCTACCACACAAGTCTTAAAGCTGCACCATTCGAAGCTTTATATGGTCGTAAATGCAGTTCACCTATTGGTTGGGCTGAAGTTGGAGATAGCCAATTCACAGGCCTCGAGCTTATATTGGAGACTACTGAGAAAGTGACTCAAATTCAAGATCAGTTACAAGCTGCTAGAGATAGGCAGAAAAGTTACTCCGATCAGAGACGTAAACCCCTAGAGTTCCAGGTTGGAGACAAAGTGATGTTGAAAGTCTCGCCTTGGAAAGGAGTGATACGTTTCGGGAAACGTGGTAAACTCAACCCCCGCTACATTGGACCATTTATTATTTTGGAAAGAATTAGGCCCGTGGCTTATCGGTTGGAACTACCACAGGAATTGAGTAAGGTTCACGATGTATTTCACGTGAGTAATTTGAAGAAATGCCTTTCTGATGAAACACCGGTGATACCGATGAAAGATATTTGAGTTGATGAGAATTTGAACTTTGTGGGAGAGCCGATTGAGATTTTGGAGCGAGAGATTAAGTGACTCAAGCGAAGTCGCATTCCACTCATCAAGGTTCGTTGGAATTCCCGTCATGGACCAGAATTTATGTGGGAACGTGAGGATGAGTTTCGAAAGAGATATCCGAAGTTTCGAAAGAGATATCCGAAGCTTTTCGTTTCGTAGATGGATGAGTTTCGAAAGAGATATCCAGAATTTATGTGGGAACGTGAGGATGAGTTTCTTCTGAGGCTGGGAGGATGTGACAACTGACAAATTAGGGAGTTATTTTGAAAACCTGCATTACGTTAAAGTTCGTTTATAAATTTATGATTGAAAGTCTATTTGTAACGAACTTGTGAAATTTAAATTGTGGTTGACAATATTTAAATTTTTACGGAATCGAATTTGGATTATCGATGTGATATGAATTTATTTTGAGATTTTCATTTGGCACTACGTTGACTTCGGCACTAGATAACCTAACGAATATTTAATGTTTTGGATTTATGGTTCGACTATTTATTTATTTTTGAACGTATCGTGAGTTTTAAAAACATTGGGAACGAGCTCGGTTGAGAGTGTCGGAATATTCTGAAAAATTACGGGTTTGGCCTTGCATTTTGATAACTAGCCACTTACCCCCTTAACATTATTATTATAATTATAATAATAATTATTATTATTATTATTATTATTATTATTATTATTATTATTATTATTATTATTATTATTATTATTATTATTATTATTATTATTTACAAAAAAAAAAAGAAAACTACATATGGTCCTTAAGGTTGGGGCCGGTTCACAAACACCCTCACCATTTTCACTCTCTCTCTCTTGATATCATCTCCCTCACCAAAACCCTAGCCGCCGCCCAAATATCCGGCTGCCACCACCACACCGCCACTCCCACGACCACACCACCACCACAAATGAACTTCTCATCTCATTTCCTTTCCGATCCACCATCACACGCGCCCTTTAACCCCTTATTTCATCCCGTATAATCACCAAAATCATCACCACTTTCTTGTTTTTGGAAGTTTGTCACATTTTGAATCTTAAGAATCAAAGGTGAGACGAGTTTCACTCGTATTTTTGATAAAAACGTGACCTAGGGTCACGACTTAAAGAAATTCGTTTGGGTTATGGATTAAAAACATGAAATACAAGTGGGTTTTTGAATAAAATGTAATGAAACAATAGTTTGGTATCCGGGTTTCGTGCTTTTAGAGGTTGTCGAGGTGAAACCGAGAGCTCCAAGCTCTCGGCTTGTGTTTTCCCTTTAAGCTTTTGTGGAGGTTTTGATTCTTGGTCTTGTGTTGTTGTCATCGAGGGTGTTGGTGATGTTTTTCTTGGATATGTTTGATTTTCGGCCAAGGATTTACATGATGTTGATGTTGTCGGATTGTTACCATGACCCTTGGGGTGATTTGGTTTTGTGTCAAGCTCGGATGAGCTACCATGATGGTCTCGGGTATGACCTCTTGTGTTCCATGTGTGAGCCGACACTCCTCCAAGTGAGTCCCTACACTCGGGGTTTGACTTGGTAGTCGACCCGAATGACTTGATTTAATCGGTGACTTTATTTGGTGACTTGATATATTTTTCTTGTTGGTTATCGTTGTTATTATTGTTGAGGTATATTACCTTGGACGTTGTTGATATTTTTGTCGTTGCTCGGGAGCCCAAAACGAATGATATAATGGCTTTTGTTGTGGAGTTGTGTTGACGAGTATGAAATGGGGATCGATTGTGAGACGGTCACTTAGAATGACGGAGATAGGTTAGTCGGGTGCCGTAGTCGGAACCTATTGTTGTAGCACGTGATATGAGACTTGATTGACGAAGATGGATTACTTGGTTATGGTTGGTTATTATTACTTGGACTTGGACAATGAGCCGAGGGTGATGACTCGGACATGTGACCATCTATATAACTCGATATTTATTTATAATAAAAAATTAATAATAAAAGCTCGTAATAATATTATTAATAATATAAACGTTTATATATGTATATAGACGTGAAAACGTATATATAACTATATAAGTGCGTATATTAAAGATAAAACGATCACGAGTAATATTATAATAACGTGATGATGTATATTATACTATGAAAGTAGTATAATAAGTGTCGGGAACGCTATTATGAATAAAACAATTATAAATGCCGATATAATTATAACGCTGGATAATTATACGAAATGAAATGTTTTTTGGAAAATAAAATGTGAAACTTACGATTTATATGGGATCATTGTCACTTGAGTCCAAGTGGGCCATATTATTCGTTTTTATGACTTTTGTGCTTGTCACGGATGTGTGACGTTAATACATCCATTTTCTATAACTACGTAACTTATTTGATCTACGGATTAAATAGGATCTATTTAGGTATATAAAATGAGTATATTACTAGGCATTGTATCCTACGACGCCCATAGGTTGTGGTATGTGTACAGGAATAATGGATTACTAAATATCTCGTGAGGTTTACCAAATTGACGAGTTTGGTAAGTTTGACGATATATTTAGGGAATCTATTAGACTTTGGTATTTACCATATAGTACTCAACGTGCTATGTGATTTAGGTTTTGGGTATAATCTTGGAATAATATATTAGGTAAATAAGTTGTGGAAGGATACCAAATTGACGGATTTGATAAACTTCGATGAATTATTTAAATAATATATTGGACTAATATTAGACTCGTAGGTTGTTATTATTATTTCCGTTGCTTGTAATTTCTTCGTTTGAGTTGAGTCGACCCTCCTCCCGCATGGATACCAAACGCCAAATTCCAAACTAATACGAGAATAATATGAGAAATGGATTTTTGGAAAATAAAAAGGAATACATTCGTGATTGGGAATATTTGATTTTGAGGAAATAATTCTGAAAAGAGTTTATATTGTTAGGAAGTGCTGAGTCCGTAGTTGCCGTCATTTGAGTTGCTATACATCTTACTTCTACAGTTTTCTTCCTGTTGATATCTGGACTTGAGGTGAGTCATAGCCCCACTTTTACTCTTGAACTTTGTTTTCAATACTTAGGGTGAGAAACGTGCAAATTATTTTATGTGGACTATTTTCGCTTTTGTTTTCTCAAAACTTGCTATGCTTATGGAACTAGGATATTGCATCAATCTTAGTCACATAGAGAACCATCGCGTGTGGACTAGATTTGGTCAGATGAGTTACATCAACCCTAGTCACATAGTGAACCATCGCGTGTGGACTAAATATGGTTAGATGATGAGAATGGCTTATTTGAGGATTTTGTGGTTGAACTATAGTGTGCACCTATAGGATTTTGCGTTGAGGATTGAGGCCTAGTCTAGCTAGTAAGCGTTTTGCGTATATGTCCACTTGATTTGATATTGAATATAAACCTATGATCTCACCAGCGAAAGCTGACTTTTAGCGCGTTTTCTCAGGTAATTAAGTAATGACTTTGGATGCTTGGATTGGTGGTTTGGCTTTGCAACGCGGTTAAGGATCTATTTTTCTAAAAACTCTGATATGTATTTGTGGACCTACTTTTATTTCTTTTGGGCCTTACTTTGGATAATTTTGGGATGAATGTAAACTTAAAATCCCCGTTTTGGTTGTGTTTTACTTATGTTTACTTTATCTCGTTCTTTCATGACTTGGAATGGATACCAATCCCCATAGCACCCCGAAAGCTTGTTGAGTCTTCCGTTGTACCAAATTTTGGGGGTGTTACATAACTTCTTTATTGTTATTGACTTATGCTTTCCTTAGTTCATTTGCTTACACTTATGATTCATTTCATTTTCCTTTGATTCATTTGATATTCCTTATACGTATTCCCTTTGATCGTGTTCTGTTGATTCTATCATATGTTCCATATTCTTTGATATTCGTCTCAACAGGTTTGCTTGGATTCATTTCGGATTCACTTTCGTTTCCCTTTTGTTATTAGCTTTTGTTTGTTTATATCTATTCACTGAGCTTTCGTAGCTCAGCCGCATTTCTTTTCCTGCGGCAGGTTTAGTAGGAAGCTGGGTTATGAGTGGAGAGTACTTGGACTTAGAAGACTACACTTTATAGCTATATTCTGGATTAGAGATGACTAGAAGAGATTCGTACCTCAGACTTAGTATTTCTTTGTTGTTTTCTTTTGTAACCTTGTATTTCAGATTATTCCTTTGTAACCTTTGAAATTCTTTTGTATTATTTATGTTGTATGTCTCTGTATGCTTTGATATGACAACATAATGTAGTGCTTCTACCCTTATAGGGTTGGGGTGTTACAATTATGGTATCAGAGCCTAGGCTGCGACTTGTAATACATAAAACCTGGACCTGTGAGTTTTGGACCATTAGGCTTCCACTGTAGGAACATAGGAGAACACTTTGAGAACTTGCTTTAGGATTTCCTAGTATGAACTTAAGTTTTGAGCGGTGAGGAATGGATAGACTATAAGGCATTTGTTTAAGTATCATTGCTTCCACATCACTCTGATTCGTGCCTTGCTTTTAGTTAAGACTGTTAAGGTCAATTTTTTTTTGAAGTTTGGAAACAGATATATTGCACCACCTAAGATTTTTAACCTAATGAACTTTGAAGGCATTGAGAATTGCATAGTAATGCCTGACCTTATTTAATCCTTATCCTCAGATTCCGTCTCTTACTTTAATATTTTTGTTAATCATTTTGACGCCCCTTCGTGCATTCTGAGAATCTCCATGACGATCATGTATTTGATACATTTGGTGATTTGTCTCTTGTCTTTGATAAGCATCTGTAAACCTTCTGACGCTATTTGATTTTGTCTTACCCATCTCTATCCCTATGAGAAGTCTTGTGGTGTTTAACCACGAGTATAAGAATGTTTCCCCTCACTTTTGAACGATAAAAATTGCTATGTTGACCTGTCTTTCTTTGGAAAGTTAACTTCGATTTTAACCTGATATGGATTTGGTTGATTGAGCATTCAAGATGCAGACAACTCTCCTACTATGTCTCACCTTTGGCATTTTGAACAAGTTTGAACTACCAACCATGATTTTCCAATTGTTAAACTTTTTGCTATCACTATTACTCTGCAGACTCGTACGTTATTTTCACGGTTATGAAGTTTTCTTATCGTCTATTTTGTAAACTGAAGGATGAAGCTCACCTTGAGAATTATTTTGCAATCCGAGCGTTCTCGATATGATCCCTGGATGAACCGCCAAGGTTACACCGTAGTGTAAATTTTGGAACGACGTGATGCAGAGGGATTGTCTGGTCATCATGTAAGGATGTCTTTGAGAAGTGTTGGAGAACAACATTAGTTGAATTGAGAGAATAGAAGGAGCAGCAACAAAAGAATAGAGAGTGGTTTTGTATGCCTGAGTGTATCTTCGGAGTACTTCCATTTCATTCGCGAGAAAGAAGGATGGTGGTAGGAGATTTGTATTGATTACTGGAAGCTGAACCGTATTACTGTTAGGAACCATTAATTCTCCATCTTGAAATGACTATGTATCCGTTCAACTTTAAGATGCGAAGTTTTCCTTCAGATGGGATTATGACTTGAAGTTATTCCTGGTATTGACTTTTTTTTTTCATAATGACTACTATGACGGTTAGTGATGCTAATAGTATTAGCTAATGCTCTGACTATTTGTAAACCTGATGAATTGTGTCTCTCGTGAGTACTTAGACAAAAGGTCATTGTATGACTTATTAGTACATTCAGAGACAAGGAAGAACATGAGAATCATTTTCGCACTTTGTTAGAAATTTGACGATCATTTGTGTATTTCAGAAGTTTGATATTCGTTGAGACAATGGCATTCTTAATTGAGGATATTGCTATAAATCCCGCAAGATTTGAAACTATCACCAAGTGACCAAGACCGACAACAGATTAGAGAAGCTGGAATCTTTTGAACTTTGTAGAAGAATTTTGGGAGATGTTTACAACATGCGTTACCGTTTATGAACTTTGTGAGCAGAGGGAAACAGTTTAATTTTGGGACGCTTCAAGAAGAGACTTGGTTATGAACGTATACATCATGCAAGATGATTATTTATGTATCAAGACAACTAGAAACGTATGGGAAGAATTATTCGCTGCATGATCTGGAATTGACAACAGCGGTGGCTACCCTAAAGAGTGGAAGACATTACTTACAAGACGGCGAACAGAAGACAAAAATCTAGTCAAGATGGCGAACCTGGAGCGGATGAGGACATGCAGTCTCATTTCCCTATTCACCTTGATTTTAATAAGATGAATGGAGAGCGGAAGCAGATTGGATGATGAAGAGATTTGAAGATTGTGCCAGAGATTCACATTACTTCATCACATTCCAAGAAGAACTGTCGAAGGCTTGAGGAACCAGACTCGAGTTTATGATTCCTTTTCACCCTATGACCTGATGGAAAACCATAGACAGACTACTCGAGCCTGGAAGGAACCTTGAGATGTATGTTTATAAATGGATTGACGCTATTGATGACGTACCTTACTTCTGCTAGAAATTCGAGGATTTCTGTTACTCTTAGGAGTAGTTTCGTTTTCCTTTTCCTCTTGGTTATTGATACGTGGGAATTGCGCCCTCACAACAGGTTTTACCTCTCAAGGGATCTCGAGAAGCTTACAACCCCCACCAAGAAGTGTACCTGATCGTTGTAGTATAGTATAGTGACAAGTACCAGGGGATTGATCGTTCAACTCAAGAATAGTGTCGCTAGGATTAGAAAGCCTACTAAACTAGGTCTAGATGTGATGGATGATTCTTTTTGTATTTTTATATTTCATGGAAAGCAATTAAAATCTCGGGGTTTGAAGGAGTGAGCGGAATTAGTTGCTAGCCAACTAACCCAATTAACTAAGATGCAATCAAAATAAAATAACAAAAATGAAAATGAAACTATTATACTAATGTGGTGGAAATAATAATGAGAGAAGTTGTGTTTACTTAGATTTCATTACTCTCTAGATATCTTTTACAGGTTGATTAGCTTGTTACAATTGCATGGATGACGGGTCATATTCCTTAATACTAGTCGTAGGGCCGTGTACAATATTCCCTAACTCTATAAGATCCTACTTCACTCCTATGTCGAGCCGTTAGAAGCTCCTAACATGGGATCATTAGAGTTCTCTTACGCATTAAATACAACCAAAAATCATAGTACACCTCCGATCATGTTTCTTAAGACGTTCAAGCAAGTTACCAATGGAAGTCTGCCAGTTTTCTTAAGCCTAACATCGAATACAATCATCCGTAACAATTATAAACAAACAATCAACCCATAATCAACATCTAGGTTTCATTACATCTAAGCAAACACAAGAAAGATCTAGCCTAGCATGTTAAAGAGAAGACAAGCGTAAGATATAATCACACAACACATAGACATATTGAATGAATTGAATAAGTACTTATCTTCAATTGAACGGTTGAAACCCTTGAAAAGCTGTTAAAATTCGTCTAGGGTTTATTCCCTCAAAGTTGCACACCTAATGAATGAAAATTGGAAAACTATATATAGAGTTTACACCTTGACGGCGTCACGTTATAGCTTGTGACGGCGTCAACTCGCCGCCATGATGAAATTCGTTGATCCAATTGTGACGCCGTCATGTAGGAAATCACTCTAGGCCGTCACTAGTATTTGGACCCAGACGGCCTTGGTGACGCCGTCAGGTCAATAAGCTTGAAAACTCTCTGGGCTGTTACGTTATAAGTTCCGCATCCACCTCTTTTGTAACTCTTGACGCCGTAACTTGTAGAACCTTGACGCCGTCGGGTACTGTTCCAGCAAGGAATTTTGAGACTTTGCCATTTTCTTCACTTTTATGCTCCAAAAACGTCTAAAATGCTTCCTTTTCCAGATTTCTCTCCAAAAGTACCTAAAATGACAAAAGGAACGATTTAGGGCAATATTTGATCAAATAATATCGAATTCGGGCTTAAATGACCCCATAAAAGCGGTACACTTTTTGCCTCATCAGTTATGTTGTTTGATTCTGTTACGTCATTACTAGTTTCATTTGTTTTGCCGACATCGTTCCGTTATTGATCTTTGACCAGGGTAAACCCTAGGATTTAGTTGGACTATTAGGTGGGTTGTAGACTTTGATTCACGACTTGAGGTAAAGTATGACCATCATGAGGGCATATTATGTGAGGTTGGTATTATGACGCCTGATCAACGTGATAATACTAACGTCATATAAGTGCACTTATGGTGTTCATCGGATATCTTGAGGAGTGCCTTACAAAAGACCTAGATTTCTGATTCTGTTAGTGATTATCTGCGATTAGTAAGACTTTAGGTTCATTCTACCTATGCATATTGCTCTGCCTTTGTTCGTTAGATATTTGGATAAGGTAGGACTCTCGTTTTGCATTCTGTTGACCTCCGTATATCTTTTACCAATCTTATGCTACTGGTATAGCTCTTTACTATTTAATACAATTATTTGATCTAAACTTTTGTTTGTATCCCATGTGTTACTTCAAGAAAGATTCAGCTATAATCCGTTATATGTTGCATTAGCCTTTTGACCAGATTCAACCTGATTTGTCTTTTCTGAGGAATCCGAAGCTACTTTGTTTGGATCGAGTCATGAGAAACAAACTATTTCCGTCCGTTTAAAATTCTGTGGAGAACTGGTCCGAGTGAGTAAATCGTTTTCGTTTCTTTTCGCGATTTGATACCCCTCTGTTTGAATTTCATACTTCAAATTTCGAGGATGAAAATTTTCTTTTAGAGGAGAAGAGTTGTAAAACCCTAAAATCTGAAACATTTCAAAATTACCAAAATGCCCTTATAACTTAAAAACTAAATAAAAAAAACTTAAATAAAATACCAAATAAATCACAAACACTTGAAAATAAGTAACATATGATAAATATTATTTTTTGGAGCATTTGAGATATTTAGAACTTACATAAAAATTGTGGCATGCCTAAAAGCCTTAAACAAGTCCAAAATGAATAAAAATGTTGTACCAAATTATTTAAAATTGAAGATATGAACAAACTAATTATGGAAGGTGTTAATTCTGATTTCCCTCATTTACTTCACCCCCAAAACCGGCCCTATTACCCCCTCCTCATCCATATACTTATTTGCTACCTAATTTCATTTTATAACATTTTCAAAACCCTAAAACTCTCTAAAATACACATTGCGGCTAAACAATTTTTCCAGAGATGTTTATCATTTTTCTTGGGTTCATTCTAAAGTTTAGAAGGTGGGAAAAATAGTGGTGAAGGCTAGGAATCGATCGTGGTTCATGTGCACTCAGTTTTGTTCAAAAAATACAAGCCGAGAAGGAGAAATTCCTATATCCTTGTTCCATTTGATTTCTTCACTTGGGGTATTTTTCTATCACTCTTCTTATCACATATATTCTGTACAAAATCATAAAAATGATCCATGCATGAATTATAAGGCATACAAATTAAAAAGAATTAAAAACCCTAAAAACATGAAAAATTGTAATCGGCCATATATGAATTTTGGGAACCTCATATATATATTTATAATTCGTAATATGACCTATATGATCTTTAAAAATTGTGTTCGAAATTAATTGAGGCTTGGAACCGTGGTTTGGAAATTAGTTTTGTTTTTGTTTATTCGGATTATATTAAAAAGAAGAAATAAAATAAAATAAGTGAAACCGAGGCATGAACAATTAGGTTTAGGGTTTTAATGAATGTTTTTGATGAAATTAATGATGTTTAAGGTTTGTGTAATTATTGGAAAATTAGGGTTTTGAATTGTGTAAATCATATTAAAACCGAATTGTTTTTGAAAATTAGAGGGGGAGTTTTGTAATTTTGTGAACTGAAGGGTTATGTTGGAAACATCATTTAGACCAGGTTGGTTTCATAAAAAAATTGGTATTAGGGTTAAAGGTGTTAATTCCGTAATTAAAAGGATTAAAATAGAAATTATATGTTAGTATTAAATAGAATCGTATTTTATTTAAAAAGAGGTACCATTTTTGTAAATTATGAAAACTCAGTGTCTAATCTGGAAATAAATATATTTAGGGGCTAAGGATGTAAATGTGATAGTTAAATGGGCTTGTATGTAATTTTGATAATTAAAGGATATAAATGGTTAATTATATAAATAAATGTATATGTTTTGTAAACAATTATAGTAGAGGGTGTAAATGGTAAATTCTGGAAACTTGAAGGTTACTCAGTACTTAAAATATATTAAAGGGTATAATATTCAAATTTGGTAATTTATAAGGCTTACTTGTAATTTCTAATAATTATAAGGTATAAATTGTAATTATTTAATTTAAGGGACTAATCTTGTAAATTTGGAAAGTTAAGGGCTGTTTTATATAAATAAAATATTAAAGGGGCTGATTATGTAATTTTGGAATAAATAGTGGCTTAAGGTGTTAAATGGAAATTAATATGGTTATATGTGTAATTTAAATGACTTATTTATAAATATTGCAACTAAAGGGATTAAAGTGTAATATTTGTAAACTTTAGGGTTTGATATATTTAACTTATGTATAATTTGTGTAAAATGTGAAAACTTGTGATATTTACATAATAGACCCTTAACTATGGCATATTTACATTTGAAACCCAAAAATATGGAAAGTGATTTAATTAAACCTTAAACTTATTATGACTTGCTAAAATGAACCCTAATTCCATTATAATGTTTAACAAATGATTCAACTTGCATTTTGATACTAAATCTTACTAATTATGGAAACCTGCTATTTATGGAAACTTACTAAATCATGAAACTTTCTAAAAATGGAAAACCTGCTAATTTTGAAAATCTGCTAAATATGGAAAGTTTCTAAAAATGGAAAGATAACATAAAAATGAGGAATCTGATTTGAAATGAACTATTGAATAATTCTCGACTTCTAATTCGTCTAGGTTCTGCGAAGAAGGAGTGTTTCCTATTCCTGTTTGATCTTTTCTTGTGTCTGCTTTGTCGTCTGGTTAAGGTACAGATATTCTGACCTTCCTTATATGTTTTCTCATGACTTTTGATCCTTGATTATATTCTCTATCTTGATATGATTCCTTTCAGCCTATACTATTATTCCCTTGATACTTGATATAATTCGTCTGTTATCTTGTGACATGAATATTCGAATCCTTTGATAATTTGAAGTTTCATTTGATAGTATAATTTCGTATGAAGACCTTTTTAAAAATATAACCTGATGATTTTTGAGAAAAACTATTTTTGAAATGATTTATGTGATTATGATACGATGCCAGTTTTATATGAAGGTTTTATGATTTTTATGAAATGTGTTTTTAAAGGAGTACTTTTACGATAAAAAGGTTTTAAATAATTTTCTAAAGTCCTTAATCTATTTTATTCTCTAAGATTTCTCATGACTTTCTTCAACATCTTTTGATTATTTAACTTCAAATTTTGAACCTTTGTTATGAACCCTTTTGCTATTATGAATCTTTGATTTGAACCTCATGATATGAATATTTGATTTGGACCTTCGACTTGAACCATTGCTAAAATCCCTTTGTATGATCTATATTTGATCGATCCATTTCTGTTATGATTTGCTTTGATATTGTTGTATGCTATATTCTATTTCTTATAGCATTCCTATGCCATTATATGCTGCCCATTATTTGATTAAATTGTAGCCAGTCATGGGGAGTCCATGGCCTTGCCACTGATGCACCAGTGGTATTGACACTATCTGTGGAGGTGGGTTTTTGTCCACAGCGTTCCCTATTATGCTATAGCACCATGGCCATTATTATCATTGTATGTATGCTTAGCCTAGAGCTTGGTATATGTATATTTGTTTTTGCAGGGAGCGTATGGATGCATCCTAGATACTTTGTTTTGTTTTGAATTTGGTGAATGGGTATGTGTGTGCAATACACTCCATTTCACATTTGGTACATCAAGCTAGCTACTCTATGTACAATTTGATATATGATTGTTTGGCATTTCTGTTACTTCTACTATATATGTGATCCTTGTTGTTCTAACTTCTTTATTGTTATTGACTTATGCTTTCCTTAGTTCATTTGCTTACACTTATGATTCGTTTCATCTTCCTTTGATTCATTTGATATTCCTTATACGTAGTCCCTTTGATCGTGTTCTGTTGTATCTATCATATGTTCCATATTCTTTGATATTCGTCTCAACAGGTTTGCTTGGATTCATTTCGGATTCACTTTCGTTTCCCTTTTCTTATTAGCTTTTGTTTGTTTATATTTGTTCACTGAGCTTTCGTAGTTCAGCCGCATTTTTTTCCTGCGGCAGGTTTTAGTAGGAAGCTGGGTTATGAGTGGAGAGTACTTGGACTTAGAAGACTACACTTTATAGCTATATTCTGGATTAGAGATGACTAGAAGAGATTCATACCTCAGACTTAGTATTTCTTTGTTGTTTTCTTTTGTAACCTTGTATTTCAGATTATTCCTTTGTAACCTTTGAAATTGTTTTGTATTATTTATGTTGTATGTCTGTGTATGCTTTGATATGACACCATAATGTAGTGCTTCTACCCTTATAGGGTTGGGGTGTTACACTAACTTCCATATTCCAATAGAATTTTGGTGTTGTATAATGTTAGATTGATTGTAGCATCGGTTTGCTTTTCGAGTTGGACAGATAGTGGGAGATAGTAGGGCAGACAGTGACTCGGTGATGGTGGTAAAATGATTGGTAGGGATGGGAAGGTGTGTCGAGATGGGAAGTAGTGGAGATGGAAATGGCAAGGAATTTGGCCATGGCGGCTTCACGTTTGGATATGTTGTCGGCCAGGGTGGCCATAGATTCTTGTAGGGAAGGTTGGTATCGTCTTGGAGATATCGAGTAAGTCAATGAAAGCACCATTTGATATGACTAAGGTTGGAGATGGTCAATATCTAAACTATACTACTCTATGAAAATTAAGTAGTACTGTAATTCAATGTAAACATACGAAACTTTGGAACAATTCTCTCTTCTTTCTTCTTGTTGATTTTCAATGCAAAGTATATATATATAGTAATCAATAACAACTACTTCCTAGGCTCTAGGACACATGAATGACAACATGAGAACATGGGTGACTCTACCCCTACTTACTAGACTTTAGGATTAATGACCTATAGGGTTGTGTTATAAGAACCCCGTCTAAGGGGGTAGGCCTGCACCAAACTGTCAAACCCTCCTTAGTGGGAGGGTACTATTTTTCAGCTTTTGTACTTTTTTTTGTCTTTTTTTTATTTTTTTATTTTATTTTTTATTTTTTTTTTTGTCTTTTGCTGTTTTTTTTTCTTTTTTTTTCCAAAGTAACAAAGTGCAGTTTTTGTCCAAGTCCATTTTTTTTCAAAGTTACAAAATGCAGTTTTGTCCAAAGTGCAGATTCACACAAACACAAAGTGCAGATTCACACAAACACAAAGTAAAACATGAAGTGAAAACCAAAATCAAAGTTAAAAACATTCGTCATCGCCTTATAGGCTCATATTTTTAGTAAGGCTCAGATTTGAAGGTTGCGAAAAAGATAAAAATATATCTTTGCCATCCATTCGGTTTTAAAAACCATTCGTCATCGCCTTAGTTTTTTTCAAAGTTACAAAGTGCAGTTTTGTGCAAAGTGCAGATTCACACAAACACAATTGCACACAAGGGTTGTGTTATATAGAACCCAACAAAGGCATGGTTTATCCCCAGATTGCACAACATAATCCACAACAAAAATTCCACAACAGAATCCACAACAAAAGCAGATTCCACAACTTCCACATGAATCCACAACAAAAGCAGATTCCACAATTTCCACATGTTTCACAAGTATCACAAGAAAGCAGTATCACAACAAGGCTGTCAAAACTCACAAGCTCAACAGTAAGATTCTACAAACTGCAGCTTTGCTAGATTATAAACAAAGCTCAATCAACAAAGCAGTATCACAACAAACACTACAACCATTACAACAAACAGTACAACCATATCAAAAAACACTACACCACAGAACCACCAACCATATCAACAAACTGAGATTCCAAAAGTAAAGGTTCATAATCTCCATTATAAACAAGTGCCCCCTAAATAATAAGCAGTATCACAACAATAACAAACCACAAAGAAGCAGATTGCACAAGTGAAAGCAACTCTCAATCAGTATCACAAATATATATATAAACCCTATATATTGTAAAGGGGTGGGTTATAATGACCCTCTCCATTTGGATATATTAACCCTCCCTATTCTAACAAACAATTTCTTTGCAGATTGCACACAAGTGAAACACAAGCCGCAAGTGACAGCTGCAATGTCTAATTCACCATTTAATATACAAGAGGTAACATTAGGCTCAGATTAAATTAAGTTAGTTTTATCATATATGGCTGCAACATCAAATGTTGCAAAATATTTTTTTTGCCATCCATTTGGAAATGTCACGCCAAAATCAAAACTTTTTTTTTTAAATCATCATCGCCGTATCTCAGTTTTTTTAAAACAAACTGCTTAAATCAAACTGCTTATCAAGTTTCATAAGCGAAATGCTTAAACCAAGTTTCAAATCTGCTTAAAATAACAAACAGCTTATCAAGCATATAAGTAGTTTCATCACAAACTGCTTATCAAGCATATTAGAGAGGGTTAATCTAACCAAATAGAGAGGGTCATTATAGCCCACCCCCTAGGTTATGTTATGAGAACGGGGTCAGAGCACAAAACCACATAAGCACATACATGTGGACTGGGGGGTAGGCCAGAGCAGGTATTCATACCACTCAAAGGTGGCAGATCAAGGTGTTAACCTACCCACAGCCACAAGTATTCATCACAACTGTTTAAGTAGTTTCAACACCATCATCACCAAACCCTAATTTTTTATATCTAATTAGGGTTTCGTAAAAATTGGGGATTTTTAAAATTAATTAGTAAATCTTTCAATTAACATAGGTTAATTGAAAGATTTCAAGTTAATTTTAAAAATCCTCAATTTTTTTACAAAACCCTAATTAGATCTAAAAAATTATTTTATTAACGTATAACCACCATCACCACAGATATCACATATCATAACCATCATAAAAAAAACCCCCAATTTTTTACTAAACCCTAATTAGATCTAAAAAATTAGATCTATTTTTTTTAATCGTTGGTAAAAAAAACCAAACAATCACCACAGATTTCATGTTAGTTTCCCCCAAAAATACCAAACCCTAATTTTTTAGATCTAATTAAGGTTTCGTAAAAATTGGAGGTTTTTAAAATTAATTAGTAAATCTATCAATTAACATAGGTTAATTGAAAGATTTCAAGTTAATTTTAAAAACCTCCCAATTTTTTCCCCCAATTTTTTTACGAAATCATAATTAGATCTAAAAAATAGATCTAAAAAATTATAGAAAACCCCCCATCACAGAAACCTCCAATTTTTTACGAAACCCTAATTAGATCTAATAAATTAGATCTAAAAAATTATTGAAAACCCCCCATCACAGAAACCCCCAATTTTAAAACCCCCCATTTTTTTTTACGAAACCCCAATTTTTTTATAGAAACCCTAATAAGAAACCCCCAACTTTTTACGAAACCCCAATTTTAAAAACCCCCAATTTTTTTACGAAACCCCAATTTTTTTTACAGAAACCCTAATAAGAAACCCCCAATTTTTGAAAACCCCCCATCACAGATCACCAACAACATCACCACTCACCATAAAATCCATAACAGATCACCAACAACATCACAAATAAGAGTGATTTTAGATCTAAAAACATTTTTAGATCTAAAATTGAGAGAGAAAAAGAGAGAGCAGAAGTGAGATAGAGAGAGAGATTAGCGTGTGTGTGTGTGTTAGATGTGTGATAAAGAGAGAGAGAGAGTAGCGTGTGTGAGTGTGGACAACTGTCCCCCACTTAACGCGTTTTTTTTTTTTTTTTTATATGTTGTAAAAGTTAAGTAAAAAAAAGGTATTAGTTATATTTTGATACGGGGGAATCGCACCAGGTTTTACCTCTCGAGGGATCTTGAGAAGCTTACAACCCCCACCAGGCAGTGTACCTGATCGTTGTAGTATAGTATAGTGACAAGTACCGGGGGATTGATCGTTCAACTCAAGAATAGTGTCCCTAGGATTAGAAAGCCTAAAAACTAGGTCTAGAGGTGAGGGATGATTCTTTTTGTATTTTTATATTTTTACAAAAGCAAATAAAAATCTCGGTTTTTGGAAGAGTGGGCGGAATTAGTTGCTAGTCAACTAACCCAATAACTAAAGATGCAATCAAAATAAAATAACAAAAATGAAATGAAATCTAATTACTAGTGGTGTAAACAATGATGGGGAAAATTGTGTTTACTTAGGTTTCATTACTAGATATCTTTTACAGGTTGATAGTTTGTTACAATTGCATGAATGACGGGTCGTATTCCTTAATACTAGTCGTAGGGCCATGTACAATATTCCCTAACTCTATAGGATCCTACTTCACTCCTATGTCGAGCCGTTAGAAGCTCCTAACATGGGATCATTAGAATTCTCCTACGCATTAAATACAACCGAAAATCATAGTACACCTCTGATCATGTTTCTTAAGACGTTCAAGCATGTTACCAATGGAAATCTGCCAGTTTTCTTAAGCCTAACATAGAATACAATCATCCGTAACAACTATAAACAAACAATCAACCCATAATTAACATCTAGGTTTCACTACATCTAAGCAAACACACAAGAGATCTAGCCAAGCATGTTAAATTGAAGACAAGTGTAAGATATATTCAAGCAACACATAGACATATTGATTGAATTGAAAGAATACTTATCTCAATTGAACATAAGAGGTTTCAAAGGGTAAAAACCCTTGAAAAAGCTGTGAAATTCGTATTAGGGTTTTTCCCTCAAATTTTCACACCTAATGAATGAAATTTGGAAAACTATATATAGATTTTACAGGTTGACGGTGTCAAGAAGAAAATTCTGACGCCGTCAACTCACCGCCCATAATGAAATCGGATTGCCTAGATCCAGTTTTGACGCCGTCATGTGTAATTTTGTTCTGGGCCGTCACTAACATTTGGACCATGACGGCCTTGGGTGACGCCGTCATGTCTTTAGTACAAAACTCTTCTGGACCGTTACGGAATTTATCCACTTCCACATCTTGTATTGCTCTTGACGCCGTCATGTAGAATTTTGTGACGCCGTCAGGTACTGTTCCCAGTAAGGAAAATTAAGACTTTGCCGTTTTCTTCACTTTTATGCTCCAAAAACGTGCAAAATGCTTCCTTTTCCAGATTTTATTCCAAAAGTACCTAAAATGACAAAAAGAACGATTTAGGGCAATATTTGATCAAATGAATTCGAATTCGGGCTTAAATGACCCCCTAAAAATGTTTCATTTTTCGCCTCATCAAATACCCTTACACTTGAGATTTGCTTGTCCTCAAGCAAATGCGCTTTTATTCTAATCAAAATACAAGTTAGGGGTCATTTAACACTAATATAAAAGTAATTACATCAAATAATCGTTCCACTAAAGACCAAAGACAAGCACGGAGGTCATATACTAGCACCTCACAAATAGTGTTTAAATACTCACATCTCTCGGGTGTAATAAAGTGTATATCACAATATGAAAATGGAAAACATCTCTCACTGCCTGTCATAACAAAATAGACTACCATAGGCTTGGGAAAGGATCAAACCTCCACCACATGGCGTAAGCACCTAGGATAAACTATCAAAGAGGTCTTTTAAAGGGTTATAACGTTAGGTGTAGAGATATTGAATACACGGTTTTGTTGGACAAAGGCAATATTTACTGGTGGCGAGTTAATAATCTTGGTTAATTACATGTACAATATGGCGTTGCTAAGCCAAGACTAGACTCGACTTAAGCTAATAAATCAAAAATAACAAAAACATAAAACAAACATAGAATGAAATGGGATGGTAGTCCGTATGTTTTTTCTCTTTTCTTTTTCTTAATTTTTTCGATTTTTTTTTCTTTACCCTACCATCCAAAATAATACATCATAGGGAATGTACATTCCCCTTACACTTGAATTTTTACATACTTTACAATAAACTAATCTAATGACTCGAATTAAGATAATCAAAACACTTGGAGTACTTTTTAAGATTAACGCACATATGGGGGTAATATATGATGTTCTTCCCCATTACTCCATAACATAAGTACTTTACCCATGAGTCCCAATCGTCCTAAAACAATATGTACAAGATATGACTCGACTTAGCAACCATGTAATCAATTAGATAATTAACTAAGGGTTTAAACATGTAACAATAATGCACTAAAGATGAGTGCATACACGGAAGGCTAAGGCGATTTGGGTGTACATTTAAGTGGGTTGTAACAAATTCTTCCTTTAAGTAAGATGCTTAAAGTTAGAAATGAAAAGATAGGCTCGGAGGGGTGTACTAGGGGTTTCGTGTACTAAAAATGAGTACAACGCTAATGGTGTGGGAAAAATTAGTTGACTTTACTAGCCAAGTAATATGACTTAAATGGTCAAGTAATTATGATACGGGTTTAACACAAGGGTGATCCTAATGCCTCTTATCATGTAGTAAATCCTACTACACGAATGTAGTCTCACTAGCGGTCTCGGGATGCATCACTAACGCAAGTTCTAGAATCTAAATGCTACCGGTACCCTCATAAGCACTAATAATGAATGCTTTTCCTATCAAATCTAAAGGCGAACCTCACATATTTGGGTGGAAAATTTTTCTGAATGGTACGATTTTGTGCTAGTCATACAATCTCCTATCCATGAGACGCTTGCTAAGGCTAAAGTTTCACTCCTAAATGTTGTAAAAAATTTTAAATTTGGCGCTAAAATTACACTAACAAGTATTTCTCTTAAGTTTATTACACACCTACCATCAAACAAACAAACTCAATTGCAATAGTATCCTATAAGGTATCATCATTAACCCTCCCCTTACACTTAGGATGAACATTGTCCTCAATGTTCAATTAAAGAATGTAAAAGTGAAATAGGTAAAAGAATGAAAGCAAATACTCCCCTAATTCGTTCGGTGTGGATAGTGTGGTAACAAGGTTAGATCTTCCTCCAAGAAAATGAACATTCAAAGCTTCCCTTCCAGAAAAATAAATCATCTTCTTGTCATACATAACCTGTTAAACCTGAGAAAACAAACAAGGCAGCCTCACGTAAAATCGGCGGCAATCTATATATACTAACAAGTCCTAGAAAGCAAATTAAGATATAATGCTTGTGGAATGAATGTTTGCAGATTTCCTGGAGTTTATAAAACTAAAGAATTAACAAAAACTTTAAGACTCCGTTAGAATAACAAAACTAGCAAAATTTCCAGAATTTGTACACATGACGCCGTCAAAAATTAATTCCTGACGCCGTCAGAAGTGACCTGCAAAAATTTTTACGTTAAGTTTCCGGAAAATTTCTGAAAAAACTTATGTCCTACTTCCTGGAAAATCTTGCAAAACATCATTATGACTCGATACAAGCATTTGACTATAACAAATACTAATATTCATGTTCATTTAATATTGTGGAGAATCATGATCAATTTCGTTTTTAAAAACAAATTTGGGGTTTCCCCTTACACTTATCTTTTACAAAATACCTTTATATGAAGTTAAGATGAAGTTAAACAACAAAATAAAGCATTTTCACAATTTTAGTTTTGAAACATGATCTACCAACAATAAAAATAAAGCATGCATACAGAAGCAAATAACAATCAAACAATTAAAAATCACACAAAACATGGGTTGCCTCCCAAGAAACGCTTTTCTTTATTTACGAGTCTTGTAGCTAGACTCAAGGTCATAGGCTATCGTGTATCACTTATGCTCACATACCCTAAGGTGAGCCATCTTATATTCACCTCATCTTTCTTATAGTCATCACTTAGCTCTAAACATCCGCGATAATACCTTTTATTCTTCTCATGAGGATATTTAAGCCCTTTTCTTTTGTCATTCTCACTTAGCATTTCTAGGGGTGGATACCTACTACATTTCTCCATTGAAAAATCCTTGAACCTAGGGTGTGTACGGGGCATTTGGTAAACAAAATCTTCATCCCCATCCGAGAATGTAATTAACCCTTCCATAAGTTTTTCATCAAGGTTGGTTAACCTTTTGAAGGGTTTCCCAAAAACGACTTGGGTTAACTTACTATCGATGAATTCTCATAGATTCTCCATAACCACGAACTCAACAAGATAAACAAAGCTCCCTACAAACACATGCAATGCCATTGCCCTAGCAATAATATTATTTCCTTTGTATTCTAACTCTTCTACCATAATTTTATTGTATTCACTACGTGAGATTATGTTCATTGGTAGAGATGAGTTGAGGTAGGCATCAAAGCTCCTAAATCCAATCTTACAAGGAAATTGCATATTAAATGTGCTATCATTCTCAATCCATGTTCTAGGTTCGACATACCTAAGAGGGTCCACTTCATCTTTCATCCTATCCTCATTAATTACGTCACCGTCATCTAGGTCCTCATCGGAGTCCGAATAGTAGAAAGGACTAGCCCTATGGTCATCATCATGGTCAGACTCCTCCATCTCAGAATTATTGTCAAAGTGATGGTTAGGTGAGAGGTTAAGTGGGTTCTCATTTTCCACAAGAGGGATTGGGGCAGGCATTTGGAAAATCCTACGACGAAAAACACGAATAACAGGGATCAACGATCAATGCTATTGTTATCCATCGAGATAGTTTACGAACAAAGGAAACAAAGAAATAAGATAGACTAAAGAAAACCTAAAAATAAAAATAAAATCTTGCTAGAAAGGAATCTAGCAAGTAGACCTAATAAAAAGAAATCCTAACCTAGACAATAACTATTCCCCGGGCTGCGGCGCCAAAAACTTGATACGTGGGAATTGCACCAGGTTTTACCTCTCGAGGGATCTCGAGAAGCTTACAACCCCCACCAGGCAGTGTACCTGATCGTTGTAGTATAGTATAGTGACAAGTACCGGGCGATTGATCGTTCAACTCAGGAATAGTGTTGCTAGGATTATAAAGCCTAAAAACTAGGTCTAGAGGTGATGGATGATTCTTTTTGTAATTTTATATTTTTATAAAAGCAAATAAAAATCTCGGTTTTTGGAAGAGTGGACGGAATTAGTTGCCAGTCAACTAACTCAATAACTAAAGATGCAATCAAAATAAAATAACAAAAATGAAATGAAATCTAATTACTAGTGGTGTAAACAATGATGGGGAAAATTGTGTTTACTTAGGTTTCATTACTCCCTAGATATCTTTTACAGGTTGATAGTTTGTTACAATTGCATGGATGACGGGTCGTATTCCTTAATACTAGTCGTAGGGCCGTGTACAATATTCCCTAACTCTATAGGATCCTACTTCACTCCTATGTCGAGCCGTTAGAAGCTCCTAACATGGGATCATTAGAATTCTCCTACGCATTAAATACAACCGAAAATCATAGTACACCTCTGATCATGTTTCTTAAGACGTTCAAGCATGTTACCAATGGAAGTCTGCCAGTTTTCTTAAGCCTAACATCGAATACAATCATCCGTAACAACTATAAACAAACAATCAACCCATAATTAACATCTAGGTTTCACTACATCTAAGCAAACACACAAGAGATTTAGCTAAGCATGTTAAATTGAAGACAAGTGTAAGATATATTCAAGCAACACATAGACATATTGATTGAATTGAAAGAGTACTTATCCTAATTGAACATAAGAGGTTTCAAAGGGTAAAAACCCTTGAAAAAGCTGTGAAATTCGTATTAGGGTTTTTCCCTCAAAGTTGCACACCTAATGAATGAAATTTGGAAAACTATATATAGATTTTACAGGGTGACGGCGTCAAGAAGAAAATTCTGACGCCGTCAACTCGCCGCCCATAATGAAATCGGATTGCCTAGATCCAGTTTTGACGCCGTCATGTGTAATTTTGTTCTGGGCGGTCACTAACATTTGGACCATGACGGCCTTGGGTGACGCCGTAATGTCTTTAGTACAAAACTCTTCTGGACCGTCACGGACTTTATCCACTTCCACCTCTTGTATTGCTCTTGACGCCGTCATGTAGAATTTTGTGACGCCGTCAGGTACTGTTCCCAGTAAGGAAAATAAAGACTTTGCCGTTTTCTTCACTTTTATGCTCCAAAAACGTCAAAAATGCTTCCTTTTCCAGATTTTACTCGAAAAGTAGCTAAAATGACAAAAAGAACGATTTATGGCAATATTTGATCAAATAAATTCGAATTCGGGCTTAAATGACCCCCTAAAAATGGTTCATTTTTCGCCTCATCATATTTGTAAAAAAAAAGTATGTAAACATTTATAAAAAAGTTGTTATGTAAAAAAAAAGTTGTTTTGTAAAAAAGTTGTTATGTATGTATCATTTGTAAAAAAAATAAAAAATTGTAAAAAAATTATACCTGTTTTAATTTATTTTTAAAAAAGTATCATTTGTAAAAAGTTATTAAAATAATTTGTTAAAAAAAATAGTTATAAAAGTATTTGTAATGTATTTTGTTAAAAAAAAATCAGTTGTAAAAATATTTTGTTAAAAAAAATGAGTTGTAAAAGTATTTTGTTAAAAAAAGTATGTTATAAAATTTGTTATGTATTTTCAGGTTTTCGGTTCTCACGAGCAAGTAATTGAGTGGGTGAAAATATAGCTCGGGAGCTAGGTTTTGTCATTGTTAAAAATAGAACTAAATCAGAAAATGGTCAGATGTACAACGTCAATTATAGGTGTTTAAAGGGTGGGAATTATGAAGCTCAAGGTAGTGGAAAACGGAAAACCAAAACATCTAAAACCGATTGTCCATTCAGATTAGTTGCGAAATATCATCAAACACAAAATTATTGGATTTTGAGGGTGAAGGATGATAGGCATAATCATGATATGCTAGAGTCATTGCATGGTTTGCCTTATGCAATGCGATTAAAGGATGATCAGTTCGGTGTGGTCAAAGAGTTGATGGAATATAGAGTACGACCACGTAATATACATTCGACAATACAAGGTCGTAATCCGGATAATATGTCTAGCGTTAGAACTATATATAACGCTCAAAATAAGATCCAGAGAGCCAGATTAGATGATAGAACTCCAATTCAAGTCCTTTACTCGCATTTGATGGATTCAGAGTATACATATTACCCTAGGGTAAATGAGCATAACGAGCTTGAGGAGCTATTTTTTGTTCACCCCACGTCGTATGCTCTATGGTGTACATTCCCTGAAATCATGCTGATGGACTCCACGTACAATACCACGATGTTTAAATTGCCATTGTTGGAAATTGTCGGATTCACTTCAACAAAAAAAACATTTTCAATGGCGTATAGCTTTTTAAACAGTGAAAGAGGGCATAATTTTCGATGGGTATTGCAACGTGTGAAGGATGTCATAGACGAAAGATATTACCCACGTATTATCGTCACTGACAGAGATTTAGCATTGGTTAGGGCATGCAGAGTAGAATTTCCTAATGCTCACAAAAGATATTACCCACGCGTTATCGTCACAAAAGATATTACCCACGCGTTATCGTCACGAAAGATATTACCCACGCGTTGTTGAAATTATATTTGGGCAGCACACAGTCCAACTTAGACAGGTTGTTTAGTTCGATCGATAAGATTCTCATTACGCAAGAAAATGCGATAAAAAAGAGTTTTAATAGAAGCATCAACGATAAACTAAATAAGTGTAATATACCACTATTTCAAGAATTGTGGTATAAAATTTCCAAACATGCTTTCAACCTCATGTACAAAGAACTCCACTTGTCGATCACCGTAGAAGACTGTAGCCATAAGTTGTGGACAATTTTCGGACTACCATGCTTTCACGAGATGCAATACTATGTATATCAAGATAAGTATATTAAATTTATAACTATCAAGTTGTTTTCCTCATTAATATCAGTAATTTATACAAGTCACTTTTAATGAATTCAGGACGCCCCATTCCACTGGATGAAATTGATATTTTTTTGGAGAACCCTATCTGTTCTATGGCCTGTTATCAATAGGCCACCGGCTGAAGATGGCTCTTCCAGCGAACCTGATGATGATGATGATGATACTTCGTTTCAAAATGACGTGCGACAATTCAAGAATATTTTTAGCAAAGCAATGTCGTTTGTCAAGAAAAATATGTTAACGAAGTTGAGAGAGATATACCAGCCTGAATCTGTTGAAACACGTAAGCCTGCTATTCAGAAAAATACCCGTGGACGTCCGAGCGCAAAGGACAAAAAGGGCAAGGCTACAAAAGTCCCGGACTTGAATGAAGTCCCGGACTTAAATGAAGTACCAACCGTAGATCATCGAAGAAGCACAACTTCAAGATCTACACAAGTCCCGAACTTCAACAAAGAACATGCAAGACATAGTTCTTACACGGGTCCTAGTGTTTAACAGAAAATAAGACACAGGTTTTACATTGGAGATGCAGAAAGCGAATACTTTATGGACCAGATTCCAATGATTTTCCATCCATACATAATAAGTGTATATAATGTGGTAGGTGATGGAAATTGTGGGTTTCGGTGCGTTGCCCACGGTATTTGTGAAGACCAAAATAGGTGGCGCGAAGTTAGACAGATATTATTGCAAGAGTTAGACCTACATAGGGAGGTTTACACAAGTATGTTTACGGAATTTGCTATTCAGTAAACTGGTTCGGTAATGGATCTGCACCGGTAGATTGCTATATGGAGATGTCAAACACGGGGTTGGTTATTGCATCATGGATTAACCGACCTGTTGTATTGATATCCCGGCGGGATTGGAACACTTGTTTTCTACTTTTTAATGGTCCTAACTTCTCACAAAGAACTGACCCCCTTGTAATAGCCTGTGTGAGGCCAGATCGATGTGGTCACTACGTTTGTCTGACGCTAGATAACGATTTTCCACTTCCGCATCTCCACCCACAATGGAGGAGGCACACATCCCAAGATGCATCACAATGGGAAACATTATATTCCCATCGACTAAACTTGTTGTAAATAATTATACAGACAAACCATTGTAAATGATTACTGATTTATGTTGTAAATAATAGAGATACCCACAAAACATAGTGAATGATTACTGATTTATATTGTAAATAATTATACTGACAAAACATTGTAAATGATTATTGATTTATGTTATAGAGTATGTTGTTTGAGAAACCTTTGAACTCAAATGTTTATTTATGTAATTCGAATGATTTTTTTTTATTATTGCAGAAACCTTTAAATTAGTAATAACATTATTGATTGATGTTGTAAATTATTATGCAAATTCTTTGGTCAGGTGGAACGCAGAAATCATTTCTTTTGTCGATGTGAGAGAGGATTCATTATAGAAAGGATATCCCGTACAAAAGATACTTATGGGATACCGTATTATGCATGTCCTTTATCAAAGGTAAATAATCATACGTTTGCTTAGTTATGTAAATATGTATTTGTTTAGTTATGTAAATAATCATATGTTTGCTTAGTTATGTAAATAATTTGTTTTTTAAGAATACATTTCTTATAATTTTCTTAACATGTAACAGCCAGGCACAAAGGACTATGGGTGTCGATACTTCATGTGGAAGGATGAATTTCAAAGGACGTACTTTAATCAAGCCTCTTCTTAAACGCAGTGCTCAAACTGCGTTGCGAAAGAAAATAAGATTGACCAGCTTGAAGCAAGAAACAAGCTGTTGAAGACAAGAATAAAGACGCTGGAGATGGAGTTAGAATTGGCAAGGAATCCTGAGGATCACGTTTGTCAGTTGGGTGCAAGGCTCCATGATCTTTTAAATGAAATGAATAATCTTCATATGTCATAGATGTTGTTGTTTTTAAATAATGTGTTAACATTGTTGTTTAATTTAATAATAACAGTTGTTGTTGTAGTTATTTAATGTGGTAATATTAACGTGTTATTGTTCTTGTTGTTAATTAAATAAAAACACATTAAACGTTATTATTCTATTAAACGTTATACAAAACATTATACAAACAAAATAATATATATATATAAAAAAAAAAAAAAAAAAAAAAAAAAAAAAAAAAAAAAAACTGTTTACATAGAGAGGGTCATTATAACCCACCCCAACTAATAAGATAAACATGTGAACATGCATATGACTAAGAATTGGTCTCCATATTAGCATGGAATTCGGTCCCATGAAGAGGAGGTGACCAAGTCAAGACTTATTCGAAAACTAACACTCAAACTAAAGGAAACTTGATTTTTCACTTGTACTAGTAGCCAACGTATCATCCAGTCTCCAGTTTCCAGCTAGATATTAAAAGGTATCTCATAAGTAGGTTCAACATTCCTACCAAAAATACTACGACCATATGTGGCCGTCATTAAGTCTACGACAAGAGGAAACTGCAAGGCCACAAAAAAAGTAATCGTTAGGCCTGTCAATGCCCCGATTGGGATAAGAAGCGACCCGTTATTTTGTCCAAATACAACGAACAATGATGCACCAAAAGCTATGATCATGGTTGTTGTTGAGATGAACAATGTGACCAAGCCAATTATCAACTTTCTGGGTAACTTGTAGAGAAAGTCTTCTTCGGCAAAACGTGCGGTGAGTATCGACAAGAACATCAACAATGAAATAACAGCTGTGAATAATGATATAGCGTTTGATACCGCAAATATTGTGAAGGCAGGGTTGTTAGTAAAAATGGGCACCCCTGTGTCCTGATTGTTGCCTCCGGGAACTGTAATAGCCGCTGCAAACACAATGGTTGTGATTAGAGCAGCTGTAATGGTATATGACTCTGCAGTAGACCTCATCCATTTTTCACCATCGGACACCAATGCCTTGTGTGTTCTTGTAAATACCATTTGAGGTGTCTCTTCAAATGAGTTCTTTTCCGTTATGTTTAATGGACACACAAATTTTTCAACTTCCTGTAAATATTACAATATACATGCTATTATTCACGTGTAAAAAAAGCATTTTGGAAGCATTTTTAAGTTTCAACAGAGTTGTAACATTTAAGTCATCAGAGATTCCTACCTTATACCATTTTAGCTCATATTGTATTTGTAAAGCCGCCCCTGATATAAGATTCAGTTTTTCACTTGGTGCCAGTCTTGCAGCCAAATGCAAGAGGTTATTCCTGGAGGCGTCTTTCATTGTTTTATAGACATTTCTGTGTTCGCTCATATGATATAGTAGGTTGTAAATCTTTTCCGAACGATTTATCACAGCATATTGAATAACGTTGTGACCATCTTCGGTTTCACTCCAAAATGCATTTGGAAAATGATTCACAAGCATTTTAACAACATCCAATGCATTCAGTCTTGTGGCCTCGAGAACCGGATAGTTGTAATACTTCTTGTGATCGCTGGAATGTTGTATCAAATCACATGCATGCTCTAATACTTCGAAAGCTATATCACGCTTTTGAAGTCTTTCTTTAACGAATGGAAATACTCTAACCTTAAGAATTGGTGTATCTTTAAACTCTACAAGATAAAAAAACTGGTGTACATGAAATTGGTTTGAGATACCTTATTATAAATTGAAAAGGTAATTTAAGAAACATGTAGTGATGGTAGGTTCAATAAAAAAAAAATAAAAAATAAAATAAAATAAAATAAATTAAAATAAAATAAAAAATCTAACCTGCGGCTATTCTTTCCCAAAAACTGAGCTCGCATGGGAAGTTTTGAGCTATAGCCATCAACACAGCATCACTATCCAAGTTATTGCATCTCCAAATGATTAAATTCCTTGCCAAGTCTGCATATATTGTAAAGTTAGTATATCTCAGTTTAGTAATTAAGTTTTTTATACTGTATCTTGAATCTCTAGTGAACAGATAACCACTTACAAAAATCTTTGTTAGAAATAGCAAGTTCGAGAAGCTTGTCAGTAAACAGAGTACGCACATTTGCTAGATATCCTTTATTTTCCAATTCCAACAAACTCCAATAAAAATTGGTATGCATATTAGAAAGAGCTACGACAAGCGGTGTTTGACCCTCTTTGTCAGTTTCGTACAACATGTTAGGGTAGTCGACTATCAAGATTTCAGCAGCATCAATGTTGCCAACAGTTACAGCCATATGAAGCAGTGTACTTCCATCCGAATTCTTCAAATCCGTTAGGTCTATGTTCTTCGGAGTCTTTTTCAGCATTTCCTTAAAAAATTCTAAATCCTTGGAAGTACCCACTGCTACATGGAGTGCTGTGTCACCATTATTTGTGACTATGTCTGACAGAAACTTTTTCTCTATCCAAAACATCATTCACCAAATTTATCTTTTGTTTTACTATACACTCATAGAGCTTTTTGTGGTACCTTGGTATCTTTTCTCTGTTTGTTTCTCCTGCGCCATGAATTAGAATTCTCTTTCTTAGTATATATATTTTCTTTGGTTACGAAGAGATAAAATACTAAAGCTCAGAAGAATGAGCGCTTGACCACTAAAATATATATTAAAATCGTTTACGAGGAAGAATAACGAGCTAGACCACTACTAAATTATATGATTGATTTAATCGACCAAGATGAAATCTCTTTACTTTATTTATTCCAGTAGTTGAATGGTACGACGGTTATATCTATATACTATTATTGACCCCGAACCAAATGTTTTTTTTTTTTTAGTGCAAAGGTGAATTATATTACTTCCAAACTTATGTACAATCATAAGAATAACAACATTCATGATTTGGACATTCCCCAAATCATTTGTACAAACAAACACTAATACATTTGATATCTGTTGCAACAGATATAACAGTAATACAATCATCAATCAGACTTATTCAATCTAAGTATACAATTTCTTCTATTCATCAATCTTCATAGAACTTCTCATATTGCAACCTGAATTCACCTTATAATATGCACTTTTCACCATCCAGCTACATTTCCAATGTACCCACCATCAAAGATCACTCATCCAACATCCACAGTAATCAAAGATGGTTGAGTAACTGGCATCACTGGGTACCCATAACCCTTCCATTCAAGAGCTCTTCCAAGTAACCTACATTTCCATCTCTATGAATGGCCTCAGTTACTTGGAAACACATTCCTTGAGGGAAGCCAACCATTACCTCCTATGGTGGTGTATTGATTGGACCAAGAAGGTTCATCTTGCACACCTCTCTATTCCACTCATCATACACCACCCGCCCCAGCCACTTACCCTTCACAGTAATCAACCCTACTTTATGGTACATTTCTCCAATTTAGACCTCCTTTTTTCACCATATACTCACTATTCCCTCCCAAGGCCAAACAATGAGACTATAGGTACTAGAAGGTACATTCACATTAGAGAAACTCCAAGATACAAGGTGTTGAATCACTGTAGTGGCCTGCATATATTTGTGTTACTGAGAAAGGCTTATCCCAAACACTCCTTAGATAGGCAGTGTAATAACAGAGTTTACTAGAACCAAACAGATTCATCTTGAAAATACTAACCAATATGTTTATTCAATCTACTTCACTTCCCAGACTTCAAAGGCTTCTTGAACACTATTAGTTTTGAGCACCTTAAGGCTTGAAAGCTTGAGTCTTACATTATTTTCAATGACTGAGCAGAGTTCCTCCCATTTTCTTTTGTTATTTTGAAATAATCTTCCATTTCTTTCTTGCCACAGAAAATAGACACTGGCAGCATAACAAAGCTTCTGAATGATGTTCCAAATGCTTTTCACACTAGTTAATGCTATCAGCTCATTAAGTACATCCTTCCAGCTATTATCCAAACACTGAATTCTGCTTTTCCTTCTCATATGTTGCCATACCAAACTAGAGTAATTGCATGTGAAGAAAAGATGATCATGATTATCATGCTCATTGTTGCAGAGAGAACACTTCATACTCATATTAGGATACAATTTCAAAATTCTGTCTTTAGTAGGTAGTCTTTCATGCATCAAGAGCCAAAGAATAAAAGCATGTTTAGGGATTAGGTTAGAAAACCAAACAACATTACACCAGGGAACTTCCTCACCTTGAAACCTCAGATCCTTCCAGGCTTTGTTTATACTAAACTTTACCAGTGACTTCTTTTTATGCAACCATTTCACCTCATCTTTTTTACTAGGATGCAGAACAATGTGAGAGGCTTCAATAAGCACAGGGTATTGGTCATACCAATCCACAGGAAATTGCAGGTGACCATTAGAGTACAATTTATTAACAGTATCATCATTAAGGAAATCGGCATTATAAATCTGTCTTCTTGTAACAAACTTGTCAATGGGGCCTCCTTCACACCAAGTATCATGCCACACATTAGTTTCCTGACCATTGCCCAAACAGTGCTTGATAAAAGGTCTAACTATATCTCTGAGGCTTAACAGCTTATTCCATCCCCAACTAGCCATATTATCATTATCAATTTCCCAAATACTTCTTCCTTTTAGTCTGTAAATGTTGACCCACTTTACCCACAATGAATCTTTCTTGCTTGCAACATTCCATAAGTGCTTGATCATCAGAACATTTGAAACCCAATCCTCCCTGTTCTTTAGGTTTGCAAATACTTTTCCAAGCTATCTTTGCTTTTCCTCTGACTTTTTCACCTTGACTCCATAAGAAATCTTTAAGTAACCTGTCAATATCATTGGTGACTGTTTTGGGAAGAAAGAAAACATTGGCCCAATAGTTTTGCATAGCAGCTAAAATGGAAGCTATTAACTGCATTCTTCCAGCATAAGACAAAAACTTGTTTTTCCAATCATTAATCCTGCTCTTGACCCTTTCCACAAGGTTTTTGCAATTAGTAACACTTAGTCTTTTGGTAACAAGTGGCACTCCCAAGTATTTAACAGGCAATCTACCAATAGTGAAAGGAATGATCTCCAAGATGCTCCTTTTTACTTCTTCACTAATGTTGCTACAAAACAATGTGCTCTTATTCATGTTTGGGTGTAACCCTGAACATTCACTGAATTCCTTCAATGCTTGTTTGATTACCATTATAGAATTAGAATCACCATTACTAAGAATCATGAGATCATCAGCAAAGCACAAGCTAGTTATTTTCAAAACTTCACAACCTTGATGATATTTGAACACACCAGACTGTCTTATCTTCCTTTGCAGCATCAGTGTTAAGACTTCCATGACAATAGTAAACAAATAAGGTGAAATGGGGTCCCCCTGTCTTAAGCCTCTCCCACCTTTAAAGAATCCATGGCTTTCACCATTTACACAAATAGAGAATGAAGCAGTCTTGATGCATATCATAATCCAGTTAATGAATCTTCTTGGGAATCCAAAACCAACCAGAACTTCTTCTAAAAAAGACCAACTCACAGTATCATATGCCTTCATTATGTCAATCTTGAGAGCACATTTCTCTTTACCATTCTTGCTTCCATAACCTTTTAGGAGTTCTTGAGTGATAAGGATATTGTCGGTTATACTTCTACCATGTATGAATGCACTTTGGTTTTGGCTAATGATCCTGCATAATACTTGTTTGAGTCTATTGGTAAGAATTTTGCTTATCAGTTTATAGATCACATTGCAACATGCAATTGGTCTATAATCTGACACCTTTAAAGGATCTTTGACTTTAGGAACCAGTGATATGATTGAAGCATTAATCTCTCCCAATATTTTCCCTGAACTAAAGAATTCTTGAACTGCATTACAAATGTCTTTTCCCACTATTGACCAAGCAACTTTGAAAAATTTTGTTGTATATCCATCTGGGCCAGGAGCCTTGCAATCATCAATACCGTTAAGAGCTTCTTTTATCTCATCAACACTGACCTCAGAGCACATAATTTCTGCTTCAGTATGGGAAACTTGAGTGCTAAATAGTTCACCAGCATTATCAATAACTCTTGTGTTTGTACTAATCCCAAGGAATTTTTCAAAATGTTTAACAAATTGCAAAGGAACATCCTTACCTTCATACCTCTTCCCTTCTTCATCATACCTCTTCCTGAACCAAATGTTAATGACCCTTATACGCTAAGGCTTTATTTTTATGTGAGTGGCCACCAACAAAAGAACGTGGGTTCAAGTTTTATTAGAAAATTTCATGAGATATATCGTGAGACACGTCCTACAAAAGTGTGAAAAAGTTGCCCTTCTTTTAAAAAATTCAAAATAGAATATTTATTTTTCAAAAGATCTAATAATAAAGAAAAATTATAATAAGAAGAATGTGAACGATTTATCACACATTTTAAATAAGAGAGAAAAATTTAAAAGAATATATATATATATATATATATATATATATATATATATAACGATTTATCACACATTTTAAATAAGAGAGAAAAATTTAAAAGAATATATATATATATATATATATATATATATATATATATATATATATATATATATATATAATTTTTTTAATTACCAAATGCTTTTGGTCGAGTGGTATATGAGATACCCACCAACCTAGAAGTCTCGTTAAAGACAATTGTGAGATATATTGAAAGATATTTGGAATTGAATAGGGTATGAAAAGAATTGTCTTTAAGAAAAAATCTATTTTTATAATTGCATTTGTGGTTACTTTTCACCCATCTCATTAATTTTATGGGCAATTTCATATGTGCTCTTTTTAAATTTGGAAATTTCATATTTAGCTAACCATTTTTTAAAAATATTGTACATTATGCATTTAATCATTTAATAATTTTTTTTAAGTATTTATGACATTAATCATAGAAGCAAGGAGAAATATGAAATTCATCCTTAATTTTATTTCCTATTAAATCCTAGCTCACAAAATATATAAATGAAAAAAAAAATGCAGTATGATTCATAAAAAAATGTACCTATTGCTTGTTGAAGAATTTTAGGACCATAAATACATTCTAGTTCATCCTACACATCTTTGGCAGTGAAATCTACATTTAGGTTCTTGGATGTGAGACGTTTCATAACATACATTGTTACTTCTTCAGAGAGAGTACCAAGAATCCAACTTACGACTAGCGCATCCGATCGTATCCATGCCTCCATGTCTTCCATTTTTGCGTTCTCATTCCCCTTCGGACTCACAAACTTGCCATTGATGAAACCAAGCATATCATGACTCGTCAAGAAATAAATCATTTGTGTTTTCCACACGTTGTACTTGCCCCTGTTACTCAACTTCACACTAAAAAGACTTGGGGTACTTATTTGTGATGGGTATGGGTAACTTGAATTCGAACTCGAGCCTGCCATATTTATTAATTTCTTCTTATTTTTCTCTCTAAGTTTTATTTGATCTAACTTTCCTTCAATCTTCTTGACATTTATAGAAGATCTAGTCTATTTATTTCTGCTGACATAAGCCATGTTAAAATTGCTTGCCTCAGCCATCGTGAAGATTATTACATCATACGATTGCTTGGTTTCTAAGCATAAAATGTGTTGTGTGTATGCATTAACTAAAGTTGGTGTATGTTATTTATGATGTATTTAATGAGTTAACTAAAGTTGGTGTACGTTATTTATGATGTATTTAATGAGTTCAGTGAAGTAGATGAAATAGCTAGTAATCTCCATTTCGTAAACACATACGGAGTAGCTGATATGCGTATGATACACATGCAAAAAAGGATTATGAAAAATTAAAAATGATCATAAGAACTGATCGTTAACAAATTAATAAAATATTTGTTGTATATTTAGAAAAAATTAAAGAGATAATATCTTTAAAGAAGTTGTTGCTAGTAACAGAATAAGAAGAAATCTTAAAATGAGAAAGATAAGAAATAACTACAAAATACATATTAGAGATACATCGACTTAAATTAGATACATCTCTAATCTTTTAAATACACCATAATATATTTTCTAGTTAAAAATTAGATGCATATACATATATTAGATGTATTTCATCAAGTTACACGAATCCTATGTATTTTTCGTCAGTGGCAGGTCAAATTTGTTGCTCGTACTATTTTGCATCGTTTTCACTTTAAAATCACTTTCAAAACTAAGTAGGATGCATCTAAATGAATAGAGATGCATCTAATTAAAGTCGATATATCTCAATTATGTGGTTATAGTTATTTCTCATTCTTCAAGTTTTATTCGATCTCACTGAGTAACATCCAGTTTGAAAAGATATACACTCCTATACACACGATCATATTTTGTAAACGGTTATGAGCAAATAAAAAATGAATATTATAAACTAGATCAAATAAAACAAGGGTAAGAAACGTATAACAAAATATGTATAAGTAAATTAATGTTACTTTATACAAAAATGGAAACAATAAGACTAAAAATGTGTTTAAAAATTGTCTGGTGACAGGGGTTAGCAAATCCCAAAGATCAATGATAAAATGAAAAGACCATTAAGTAAATGAGAAATAACATCAACGATAATATACATAACAAGTTTCAATAGATGAAACAAGACATCTGATCTAGTTGGAAATGGCGATCATCTTCTCCATTTTAGGGTCAAATCCCACCAATCTTCTCCTTTAAACGTCCTTCAATTCTGCCACAATCCAACCACAAAATCAAAATCCATCACATACCCATTTCAATCCAACCTAAATCAACCCCGAATCACCCCAAACCCCCCAATTTTTAACACCTATATTCCTTTTAATTTCTCACTCAAATTTAATCAAAAACTCATTTAAACCCTTACACTTAATCAATGGAATCTCCAAAACAAAATCCTGTGTCTCTTATGGGCTCACAACGATCAAAGGAGGATGAAGTTCAGAAGATTTCTACATCTGTGTTTGTCACTAATTCCCTATTCAATTTAACGCCAAGGATTTGTGGAATGCTTGTAAGCAGTACGGGTACGTTGTAGATGCCCTTATCCCTAATAGAAAATCAAAAGCCGGTAAAAGGTTTGGTTTTGCACGTTTCATCAAGGTCTTTGATGTGGAGCGTTCGGTGAATAATCTATGTACGGTGTGGGTTGGTCATCACAAAATTCATGCTAACGTTGCTAGGTTTGGGAGACCATCTTTGAATAATAATAGTAATAAATTCTGTAAAAACTAGAAGGGGGTTGGATAGTTTCTCCGTTTATGTTTCTATTGCAAAGTTGCTAGATTTTCTAGTTGTGTGATATCAAATTAACTAGATGTAAAAGTAAAAAATATGTAAAGAAAGAGTAAAGTAAAGACCACAACCAAAGGAGACGCCGACATTTATAGTGGTTCGGCACAAAGCTCACTCTTCGTCCTACTCCACTCCTCGAGTACCAGACTCGAGATTTTTCAATCACTATGTCAACACACTCCTTCAGGTGGAGCAATCTGTACACTAGCTTACACCAAGTTTAATGACACTAAGCAAAATGTCGAGTCCTAATTCTAGCTAGAACCAATCTACACCGAAGCCCACGTGGCCACACGAACAAGCACTCTTGTCCCACTTAGATCGACACACGATCCAAGTCTTCACACGAACGAGTACTCTAGTTCACTTGAATCTACACACGATTCAAGCCTTCACACGGACTTCACTAAGTCGAAATCTTCACACTTGAACCCCCTGCAACGGCTGAGAACCTGCAGCAAACGGAACCCCCTGCGCAACGTGAACCCCCTGTGGAAACAAACCTGTCACCCCAAACTGAACCCCATGTGGTAGACCATGAACTCCTTGAGCAACATTATGACCTGCCCCCTTTGGTAAACCTTGAACCCCCTGTGGAAACACTTGGGCCGAATAGAGAGGCTGGGATTGGTATTGTAGTTGAGCCGATCCATAAGGATGGTTATTCATAGTATAAGCAACATGAGATGTATTGGTAGTATAAGCAACAGGAGGAGTAGTTTGGCTAGGCGTAGAGGTAAACCCTAACTTAGCCAACAATTGTCGCAAGGTATCCATATCCGACATAGGAGATGATGAACCGGAAGTACGAGGGAGTAAAGTAGACTTACCATGAACACCATTGTGAAGATACCGAAACGCCTCACCAAAACGACAATGACCTTTAGCAAAAAGAAAACAAGGTTTGTTCACTTTTTCCAAATGATTAGATGAACGCCGAGCATTATTATTTTCCAATAAGACCATAGGAGAAGCAGATGTAGCATCCACAAGCGGGTCTTGAACCTTAGATGTCATACGCATCTCTTGCGTGGTCAATACAGAACGAACCGTCTTGAGATCGGGAAAGGGTTCCCTACTAGTAATAACGGTAGAAATCACATCGTACGTGTTTGGCAAGCCTTCAGGTGCAAACGTAACAATATCATCATTGCTAAGAGGAGAACTAATAACATTTAACACTGAAGCAATTGACTCAATTAATTTTCTGAAAGTATGCATCAATTGTTAAGTTCCCAAGCTTCAAATTCCGTAGCTCCGCCTTCAAATCCATAGCTCTGGGGCGTTTATTGTCTTGAAAAACCGTTGCAAGAGATACCCACGCCTCTTTAGCAGTTTAGGGATTAATAACAACTAACCGCTTTTGAAGATTCACTGCAAGTGTGGAAAAGATCCAAGACCGAATAATTAAATCAATCTTTAGCCATTCCGGATCCCTAGTTGGTGGTGAATATGGTGTAGTAGAGGAGTATTCAGGTGGATCAACAAGATGGTCCAAGATGTCATAGCCATGACAAATGTGAGAAAAATAATACACCCATTGGGAGTAATTCATCTCATCAACATCAAGTTTGATGGGAACAAAAGTGGTTAGGTGATTCATAGCCATTAGTTTATCCAATAAAGTGAGGACAGGTGGAGCGGGAGTTGTATCCGTAGTCATGGTGATGGTTTAATCGAATTTTAAAAACCTAAAAGTCAATAACCCGAAGTCGACTTTTAAATGTTAAAAGTCGAAACCCTTTGACAAAAAAACCAAGTCACAGCATATGTAATTCACTTTCAATAATTATTCGAAACCCTTTGACGAAAAAAAAACCAAGTCACAGAATATGTAATTCACTTTCAATAATTATTAAATTAATGAAAGTAATAACGACAAACGAAGGAACTTCACTTTTAATCACATGCAGTCGTTATTAACAAAATTGCTATTCATCACCCTTGTAGTATTTAAACGTCAATGTTTAGGATTTGTATGTATCAATCGAACAATAATAATCAGAAGAAAAACAAAGTAGGTCGACAACTCACAAGGTCGACAAACAAATCAAAATACACCCGTCGACAACACACTATTGGTCGACAAACAGGAACAAAACAGAAAAGCAAACAGCGAATGTTAGTGTATGTGCGGAAGCAAAAGATGTTTAGGATCGATTTGTTAGGTATGATACCATGTAAGATTATGTAAAACGTGTATATTGATTGAATCATAATGTTCGGTTACATGAGTATATAAAATAGGATAATATGGGCCAAGATACATCACGGGCCTAATCCTAAGCTAATACTAATTCTAACTGTCTAACAGTAAAGATGTAAAGAAGAGATGAAAGAGTAAAGTCTCTTGTGACGAGACATGGTTAGTGGGACTTGAAGTCCGTACATATGAATATGTAAAATTATTGGATATACATTGATCTTTATGAGAAAGTGAAATTAAATTATTGAAATTTTTGTATATAAAGAATAACTAATGGCATGCAATACTTTCGTAAAGACATGTAAATAACCATAAGGAGATATGCTCTCATGTGGTGGATCCATTAATGTATATAATATTTATAAATCTGGCAATATAATAAGTAATCGATATGCGTCTAAAAGATAAATGAATAGAGCTCATGTAATGTTGAGATTTTTAATGCTTAGAGCATATAAGAAAAGCTCTCGAGATACTAATTGATCAAATTGAACCATAGTAAAGCAAATATTTCAGTATCTTCAAGGTATAAGAAATGTGGGTTTATATTTCACTAACCCATCAAATACAAGTTTAGTTGGTTTTATAGATGCATGATATATGTCTGACCCTCACAGATGCAGGATATATATTTACAAGTGGAGGAACTGCAATTTCATAGGGTTCAATAAAGCAGACAATCTTAGCAACTTCATCCAACCATGTAGAAATTCTGGCGATCCATGAAGTAAGTCGAGAATGTGTTTGGTTAAAAAGTGTGATACAACACATACATAGATCATGTGGTATTTTTTTTAAGAGAATGAGGTACCAATAGTTTTACATGAAGATAATGCAGTATGCATTTCTCAACTTAAAGAAGGTTATATCAAGGGCGACATGACGAAACATATTTTACCAAAATTCTTCTTCACTCATGACTTACAGAAGAATGGTGATTTTATTGTTCAACAAGTTCGTTCAAGCGACAATTTGGCGGATCTATTTACAAAAGCACTTGCTACCTCAATATTTAGGAAACTAAGTCACAACATTGGGATGCGTTGACTCAAAGAGCTCAAGTGATATAGTCATCAGAAGGAGATAATACGCGTTGCACTCTTTTTGTCCTCAGTCATGGTTTTGCACTCTTTTTTCCTGACAAGGTTTTTAATGAGGCCACATTTACTAAGCGTATTAACAATATAGACATCCAAAAGGGAGTGTTATGGATAATTATTAGTGGATGTCCATATAACTCATAAATGGCCCATAACCCAAATAGCTATTATATATATCTTTTGTAATCTTTGATTTTATGATTAATTGAAGAATACTTTTCATTCCCTTGTGTATAACATATTTTTGTATTTTACGTTGACCTTTTTAAGAAACTGTATAAACATAAAACAAAAATATTATAGTCCTTTTTGTGTGAACCGTTGGGCTCATGCTTATTGGGCCTACAAAATTCGACCGTTAGAGAACGAGTATGTCATGATAGTTGCACTTTTTGTCTTTTGCTTCTATTTTTTTTTTTTATCAACAGTCTCATACACGCTCCTTCATGCCGTTATGTGTGAACTGATGTTATTTTTCTTCACATATCCTATGTAAATAAATATATATCACTGTTAACAACAACATTATTGTTATTCATAAACACAAAGAGAGAAACTGAAGAGCGAGTGAGGAACAGCCATCAAGGCTTTGTTAAGGTAACAACTAACAACACTTCACTTACATTGTACTTCTTTCGCGAAAAGCTTTTCGGGTTTTTTTTACGATTTTGTTAAATAAGTCACAAAGTTTTTAACTAATACCGAAACTTACGGAAAATATTTATTAAGGAGTACAAACGAAGTTAGGACATACGAGAAATGCACTTTTTTTTAAATAGAGGGGAGCTATGTTAGCAAAAAATGCTGTTTTAGTTTAAGGGTGTTTAGGATTGCTTATTTTTGTGCTTAAGTTTTTGCTAATAAGCCAGTTAGAAATAAGAGTAGGGAATAGTGCTTTAATTTGCTTATATGGTGTACAAAAATGCAATTGTACACGAAAGCGATAAATGGTTTAAAGTCTCAATTTGATGAATTTTAATCAAGGGTTTTAAGTTAGACACGAGGTAAGAAATAAGCACTATGAAATGTGCTTAAAAATAAGTAATCCCGAATACCCTCTTTATTGATGGTACTGATTTTGAATATTTGGTATGATGAAGGCGAAGGCGAAGAAGAAATGGAGGGAGTGAAGAGTAAGTTGTCAGCACAATGGTGGTGGTTTGACAGTCAGAGTAACGCGAGTCCTAGGAAATCGCCATGGTTGCACTCCACTCTTTCGGGCAAGTTTTTTCTTTTTCTTTTTTTCGTATTTCATTATCTTAGTTGTGTTTTTGTTTGAAATTAGGGGTTTGTAGAGATGATGTATGTTTAAATTAGACATTAGAAGTTAAAGTAAGGTTTTGTCATATGTGATAGCTATGAATATTAGTGTTGTTGTTTGTAGGGAGTGTTTGGGATTGCTTTCTAGATCTGCTTATTTGATATTGCTGTTATATGATAGAAAGTTGCTTATTCGAATTGTGATTTGCTTATTTTAAGGGAAAATCACAAAAATATCCAACCTACAATTTTCTTTTCTTTTTTTACCAAAATGACATGATATTTCATCTCGAACCAATCTTTTCATTTTACTTATCAGTTCTTTCTCTCTATGTCCATATAACATCAGTTTTTTATTCACTTATGTCTCAGTGTTATTCCATTTTATCATTCATACCTTGCGACCATTGTTTGCCTTTATTCCGTTTCTATTTTCACATTTTTAGAACTTACTTGTGAGTTTAGGCACTGGTATGTAAACTTATTTTATGAAAATTATACAGGGTGTAATCCAATAGATTTAGGCTTGCTACTTTGCTAGTGTGGGATACTAGTAGATTTATGCTCTCTTTACCATGCCTATTCAAAAGTTGCAACAGAAATGTGATTCTCACAACATATTTATGTGATTCTCAAAGTTAATTGCTTTGCCAAGTCGATATAAAGTTATTTTCACCACATGACTAAAGTAGAACCACAGATTTACAGAATTATACGAAGTTTGTTTTAAACAACGTCTATATCTTTGTGTCTGCAATTTGAGTATGAGATTATGAACCAATTAGATTACTAATTTGTTTTCTAAAAGTTATATGATTTGGAAAATAGAAAATGTTGATAGTAGAGTGGGTCAGAGTGGCCGAGTTGGGTAAAGGTCAAAACGGGTAATTTTTGGTAAGGATTGAAACAGGTGGATTTGGTTGACCCGAAAAAGTTTTTGTCCAAAAGTTTACATTTTTCATCAGTAATTAGTGTATCAAATATGTTCAAATTATTATTTAGTTATCTAAAAGTTTTCATGCACTAAAATACAGTTTGGGTGACTTTTGTCCCAATTGACTTGTTTCATTTCAAGCCTATACTTGTTTGATTTCCTCCTTAAAGATAGAACATAACATGAACTGACCCATTCATAAAGTGCCAAATATGCCAAATTCTAATTGAGCTTATGACAACAAGAATTAAAAAAACTGACTCTTAGACTGATATAACAGAGTTGGATGAGAAGACGGAATCAATGCTCAAACTGATCGAAGAAGATGCAGATTCATTCGCAAAGCGTGCAGAGATGTATTACAAGAAACGACCAGAACTCATCAACATTGTTGAGGATCTTTATCGAGCCCATCGTTCATTAGCAGAAAAATATGATCAAGTCAAATTTGACAGCGGTAACCGCCACTTGATCACTCCATGGACATCATGTCCTTTACCTTTGTCAAAATTCCGAAGTACCCACTCAATAAAAGATTTAGATAAGTCATATGACAGTTGTTCTGAGTCTAAATTCCGAACTTCCCCATTGATAAAAGACTCAGAAAAATCATATGACAGCTATTCCGAGTCTTTTGACTATGACCATGATTATTATGATTCGGGTGAATCTGTGGTTCTTGATGATCTTGAACTAGAAGTAGATGTGCAACAGAATGAAGAAACCGAAGAGTTAAAGCTAAACCATTTTGATGATGAAAAGATGAAGTTGATGGAAGAAATTGAAAAGTTGAGAGACGAAAACAAGGCTCAAAAGGAGCAGCTGATTCAAAAAGATGAAGAGAAAAGAGAAGCGATACGACAACTTTGTCTTTCAATGGATTTGCTGAAGCAAGAAAATGTGAGTCTCAAATCAAGAATTGCTAAAGACTATTCCAAGAAGCAAAGCATCAGCAACAAAAGTAGCAGTCCGTTTGAGTTTTATAAACTGAAAGGGGCAATTTGGGGAATGTTATTTACTGGTGAAGATGCTACCGTTGTTCCTCTTTAGAATTTCTGCTGAACTCGCCCAAGGTATATTTTGCCATATTCTTGATATTCTTTCTAAATAAGGTTCATACGCTCTAACGAAAAGTATACAGTACAAAATTTCTTCGTCGTGACAGTGTTGTTTTAGAAATCTGTTTATAAGCCCTCCGGTTTATCTAGAAAAAAAAAGTACATGTGTTCAAAAATTGTTATGTTGGGTCATTTTGGGATTGTTAGTGCTGTATTTTGATGTAGCTAGCTAGAATTTGTGTTCGGTCATTATGGGCCGGTCTTTATTTTTATTGTTCGAAAATTGTCTAGTGCTTCTTTCAGTATAAAGGTCTTGTAGTAGATTGGTATTATTCATGTTCAGTTGTAATGGGTCATTCTTTGTTATACTTTATACAATGCTTAGTTAAATTTAAAGTTGTTCTAGTATTTATGTATTGTAATTTGTATATATGTTTGTAAAGCTTTGAAGTTCTATCATCTTGATTATTTCCCATGTCTTGAAAATCTTGAGCTGAAAAATGAAATCATTTTTTTTTTGGTTGAAACGGTGAAATATATTACTCCAAAAAACATTATGTACAATATAAACAACATTTAAGGGGCAATCGACAATTCCCAAACACCCCTTAAAGCTGCCTAGATACAACAAAACCGACTGCAACAAACAGTCTGCTACTCCAAACTCGATACAATGCTAAATGGAAAAAAACACAATTTAGAATACCATTGTCACTAAAGGCATTTCTAATTCACCAGTTTCACCTAGCACCTTAGGATATTCCAACACTTAGATTACATTTCCTTCTTGCAAGATTATCTTAAAGACAATTTATAGTTCCATCCTTACAAAAGACTTCAACATCCTATCACAAGGGGGACTCATCAAAAGTGTAGAATCACTAAGGGCAAGCGCAATCCAATCAATGGCTACATTTCCAGAATCTAACATTACATGTCCTGAATGAACTGGTATCACCAACTGATAGAGCTCAACCATATATCTAATAACAAGCTCTATGGATATCTTAGAATCTAGGACTACATTTCCTTCTAGCAAGATCACATTGATGACTGTATGTAGCTACCACCTCACACACAGCACCAAGGTCCTATCACTAGCAGGCATCATCCATGATTTTAAGATCACATAAAGCTTCTACCAAATACCCCCAAAGGATCCAAGCACATTTGATAAAGTAGTCCCATCTTGCATGATTCACCCTATTTATCACAATATACAAAGAATCCCAAAGAACATATTGTTTTATCCCACAATACTACAATCCGCCATCCTGTACATTCCCATGACCCATCATTCCCAGTGAAATCATAGTTGATTAAATGCTAGTGTCGTCCTTGAGTGCAGGCAAGGTGGGTGACCATATAGGGTCCCCGAATTCCATAGGCCCTTAAATTTACCTCACAGATTATCATTATATAAATAGACATGTAGTTTTCTTAAAAAATGTTAGTATATATTACAGTAAAAAGATAAATTATGTGATATGATCTCTAAAAAGCTCTTAAAGGCTCAATAGTAAACATTATGTGATAGGATCGTCCGTGAGTCCTCGGAGAAAACGAAACAATCATAATTATTGTTGTTAACTTAACCATCACGTCCCCACTGTCTCATACTTCATTTTATTCTCTCATCATTTCTTTCATTCTTTGCACTCGATGATTATTTTTTATATATTTACTTTTGAGTTTTCAAACTAAACCAGTTTAACGTTATTAAAAAAAAGCATTACAAGTTTAAGAGGTGTAATACAATAGTAAAAGTTTCTTTATCATCAAAACTAATTTGAACTATTAATTATTTGAATAAATTTGGTTACATTTTCATAATTTGTACTTTATATTTTAGAGCAAATTGACTAAGAATTGCTGATTGTAGATTTTGCATTAAAAGATACGAGAGAGATGGTGCTTTTAGCGTAGTTAGTTGTACTATATCTAATGAAAAGTTTAAACCATCTATTAACATTGATCTTTGAGGGGCTCACTATTGTTTTGGTCACGGGCCTCCGAATTCTCGGGTATGACCCAGTTAAATGCTATGCCATAAGTTTTCTGCATCATGGTTTTGAATGGTCATTTTCTTTGTTACTTAAAGTTTTGTCTTCAAACATATTTAAACTCTCAAGTAAATGTTCTAACTTGTAAAGCTTCAACGCCAACGCCATGGTCATTTGGTCATATTTTGTAGAATGTACTCATGTAGATCGCTTTAATAAGCCTTGAGCAACTACTCTTAATTCTTTCCTTGATCAGCCTCGGAGAAAAAAGGCAAACAAAGTTGATAAAGTCATACACCATAGCTTCTTAATCATGCTTTTGAAATGGCAAAGAAAGAAACATGCACTTCTAGAAAGAGATTTGAACACGCAACCTAAAAGGTTGCGGAATGTTCATTTAATCATGGTTTTGAGTAAGCTTAGAACTACTATTTTTGAAGACCATAGCTTGTATAAGGAAACTTAAATGACTGAAATACAGCTTCTTTATCAATAATCATGATTTTGAAATGGCAAAGAAACCAATAAGCAACATTTTTTAAGGATTCAAACTAACAACCTACTAGTAATTATTGTAGGACATCACTGGATAGTTGGATGCCCACTACATTAATGATCACTTGATCATGGTTTTTAGCTTCTAGTGCAAAAAACTAGTATACAACTAAAAAGATAGCTGGTGCTTGGCAATATAATAATGGTTCACTTGTTATATAATTGCTCAAATGATTAACAAATTATCATGCTTTGCTTAGTTCAGTCCTTTAAATCCCATAAAAGGGATTAAAGAAATGAGAGAGACTGCTAAAAAGACATGCTTTTTATTTACTTTTGAATATACTTAAAAAAAGACAAATCTTATCACATGATACAGCAAAGCAACATGACCTTAAGAACCTAATAATAAATTACATAAAATAATTATATACTCCTTGCACAGGTAAGGAAATGTGAAATCTACAAACAGTGAGTAAAATTACATAAAAAAAAAAATAATGTAAAAAGACAATAATTTTGTTGCTCTTCCACCAATGATTCCAACTCCATTCACAACATAACAAAAAAGTACCTTAATTGACCCTCAAATCATGTCCAAAATGACCTCAAAGACACTGCAAAGTGATGACCACCACCTTTAGATGACACCCTTCAAATCATAATGTGAAATGACCAAAATGCCTCTAAAGAAACAGCCACAACTTTAAATAACACCCTTTATATCATAAGCTGAAATGCCCAACATGCCCCTAGGGAAATAAGCCCAGCCTTCCAAGAAACTGAAGATGAGTCAGGAAGTGAGCCAGTTGGTGAGAGAGCCATAGTGTTGGGTCCAAAAGTTGATATGTCATCAGGGTTAGGAGGGCTAGGACTAGAAGGAATAGTTGGCAGTGAAGATTCACTAGGTGAAAGTCCACTTCCACTAGGTGAAGGAAACAAAGGTGTGATATCAGGAGATAAAGCAGGAGAAGGTGAAGAAAGTGGTGGTGATGAGGAAATTGTTGGTAGTAATGCAGGTGCTGCAGAGATAGTATTGGCTCCTATTTGTGCAAATGATACATGAGAACAAAAAGATAGTAATAAAAGGCAATGAGCCATAAGTACTAAGGTGAGTGTTGAGTGTGCCATTAAATGATGAGTACCTTGAATCAAGTTGTATTCAAGAAAGTGTAATCAATGTGTTCTTTTTTAGTTGTATAGGAATAGATAGAAAGGCAGAATGTGAAGAGTGGATGGTGATGAGTGATGAGAGAGAGCTAGGTGTAGGTTATATTATGCAATGAATGTTGGAATGATTGATCAAGGAATCATATGAGATTGGAATGTGGGGATATGTAGTTTGTCCAACAAAGTAACATGTTTGTTGTGTAATTTTTAAATCCCATAATCAATAATATTGTTGTAGATAAATATGTCAATTATTTTTACCCGAATAATTACTCCCATCGTCTGAAAATAATTGTCATCCGACAAATATACACAATTTAAGAAAAACATATTATTACTACTTTCTATATCCCACTTTTAAGGACGTAAAAACACACATACAAACACATATACGTTTTCGCACCCTCTGAATAAATCACATATTTATCCATGGCCGGAACTTGAATCCACAACCACTTCATTAGTGACTTTAACACGAATATTCACTACACCAAAGGCTGCACATACAACATTTGCTTGGTGAAACTCTTAATAACATGAACCATACCTTTTTCGTCTAACATTTTAGTTGTCCTACGGAAAAGGGGGGATGATTCGTATGATACCAACCTTGATGCATAAAACAACATTGCTCATTGATGGTTATTGCAAAAATATGATGATCGATAAGAACTGTTTACGGCTAAGGTTGGATGCAGTAAGGGGTCTCGATCGAGTTGGACGATCGATTCCCAGTCGATCTCTTTGCTGCCACTAATCGATCGCATCTCCTTTTTTTATCATGGTTGTGAACTCGACCGACTCACATACACACATAAAAACAAAGGGCCCACTTTTCAATTAATATTATTAAGGTCGCCTTTATTGGGCACCCAATCGCATGTACTTCGCTGTAAAGAGAAAACTGACGTGACAGAAAAAATGAGAGCAATTGGATCCCTTACTGGGCGGCCTAACTTTTTCATTTTTAAGTTGTTTAAAAGAAGTACTATATTCTATTTATTTATTTTTTTGGAGCGGCGGATTTATTTCAAACAAACACTAGCAAGAAGCTAGAATTACAAAGAAACAAGATTAGGGTTTTTGAGCCAATCGACCCAATTAAAAGACGCTTTACATCTATAACGACACCAATAGTATGATCTAGAAACGACATCGTCAAAAATCACCACCTTCAATGGAGTTTTAGACTAAAAAATAAGCTTGTTCTGATACGTCCATAAGAACCACCACATAACATAAAAAACACCTTCAAGCATCGCTTTTAACTTGGACGAAAGCCGCAACAACAACATCCAAGCCGCCCACTCAACATAAGAGTTAACATCAGCATAAGTTACGTCCCACCAATTCGATATCTTTCGAGCGACCTGCCTGGCCAAACAACAACTAAAGAACAAGTGTTTTGAAGACTCGACCCCACACTCACAAACAGGACATAAAATGGTATCAATGTCTATACCACGACGAGAGATGTTAAGTCTCATTGGCAGCACGTCCATCTTTACTTTCCATGCAAGAACGTTAACCTTAATAGGGACACATTTGATCCAACGAGTCATAGTATTCACCTGCGGAAGCCGATTGTCATCTATCACCTTCCGAATTGAAGCCACAGAAAAGTACTCCCTCAAATTCTCCAAAGTCCACACCCATCTGTCAGAACATGGCACAAGATTTACCGTACTAACCATGTTAAATAAGGCGTTGTATTGGACCTGTTCAGCTCCAGCCCTTGCTTTGCGACGAAAAGAATAATCCAAGCTCAAATCTACCAATTTTTTTACTAACAGTACCTGATTTATGAGACTCTAAAGCATACATACGCGGATACACCTCTTTAAGAACATTGTCTCCAATCCAGTTATCTTCTCAGAAAGCAACCGATTCCCCATTTCCCAGCTTCAACCGCATAAAATCAAAAACGTTTACCCCTTGATTTTTCAAAACATTTAACTCGTTCACAATATCCATCCAGCAAGATCGATTTCCAGACTTCTTAACCTTACCCATCCCCATCGTTACCGTGAATAGCCTTAATTACTCTCACCCATAAAGATGTTTTCTGTGAATTGACATTTATTTTGTTAACAAGATTTGTATTGACATTTATTTTGCTTATTTCATAACCATTACAAGAAAGTGATGGTGATTATTTTCATAAACAAGTTTTCTTTTATTAGATTACATCGTGGTATTTAATATAATCACATTGTTTTCATTATGAAGCTTTTTAGGAGTATGTAGTATTTGTTGTCTTATCAAAGTTTCAATGAAAAAGGTTACTTTCTATTCATGATTTATACCAAACATCTTTATTATTGGTTTTGTTCAGAAAGATGCCTTTTATATACCTGAAAATTACTTTAACATTAAATCAACAAGACCTTTATTTAGTTTTTCAAAAAACATAATAGTTCATATAAAAATTCTTATATTGTGGTCACACTCTCATGTTTTAGATACAATAAAATCTTCATTGACATCCATTCAAATATCATTATTTTGATTCAAAGAATCAAAGAGTTTAAAACATGCATGTCCTCTTTTGAATAACTTGTATTGTTGGAGAACATTCAAGGAAATTATAAGACAAAAGTCCCCATCCAACAACTACGAGAGACTTTGCATGCACATGAATTTATTTCCACCTTCGTAATTTTTTCAACCTAAAGGTCGATACCTACTCTTATTATTCCACTTTATATAATAGACAATGTAAAATTGATAATATGGAGCATTCAATGTCCTGTCAATTTTATGTCATAAAAATAAATAAATAAATAAAAAATAAAAAATCCAAGTTATCTCCATCTAATAAAAATAAAGCCACCTATGCATGCTTTATTTCACGCCACCAGAATCGACAATTTTAAATTTGGTGTTTTAACTATCCATGTATTGAATGTGGTTTCTACTCTTTGATTAGTCTACAAGTACTTATACTAGTTATAATGTCCGCGCACGTGCGGGTTTTTTAAAAAAATTTTGAATCATATATTTTTATTTATTAAAAAACAAATAATTTAATCTTTGTTTTGTTTGATTTATGATGTTTAATTATAGTTTTTTATTATTAAAGATAATTTTTTAAAAAATTTTTAATCATATTATTAATTGCACCTTATCTATATTTTTTGTATTTATCTTCTACTTGTGCTATGGATAAATATAAAATGTTACCTAATAAGAAAATAATCTTTTTTTTAAATAAAATTATTACTAAATAAGGTATGAATGTATTTTTTGAAATGAAAAATTCATAATAGAGGTTTTGTTTTATTATATAAAAGATTAATGACATCCTAATATAACTCAAATAATTTTCATATTCACTCTTAAGCTATTAACTAATGTCAAGTCGGAAATCCAAGTTATAAAAAATTAAAATAAAATAAAATAAAATAATGATTTTATTTCTAAAATTAAATCAACTTTCTACAATAACCTGTACGAAACACTTAGCAAGTTAGCAATATGTACTTTTTATATGCATCCTTGTTCGTCTTGTCGTAGAGTTCGATACGAATATAAATTCACAAATTTCTTAATATGTAAATTGTTAGTATATTTATAAGAAACACCGTGTAAAATGTGTATCATTTAATCAAAAAGGGAGTTTTCATTCTTCAAATTTACTTATATTAATGTTCATAATGTATAGAAATAGTAAAGTAATTTGATTTTTAGATATTCAACCTTTAATATGTAGTTCACCTAATATTATAGGAACTCGTTGGTTTAGTTAAATAACTTTTGTTAAAATACTACCAAATCCGTTAATTACAGGACCTAATAAAATCTAATTTGAAAATATCTTTGAACAAGTCATTTCTTAAATTAAAAGACCTAATTATCAAACCTATTTTACTCATCAGTAAGCAACAATTTGAATCTTTTCTAGTGTTTCTATTGGGAACACACTTAATCTATACTTTAGATCTATACATTTATATAACTTTTGGTCATTAGCAGGTTGTTTATAGGCGAGTGTACTTCTATGTAATAGTCAATAGGTAAGTTTATTATATTTTCTAGAGGAAAATTCAAATGCATACTCTTATTTTGGTGCATACCAATAGACAAATCCCCACCATCCATCTAGTTTGATCTAATAGTGAGGATTAACCTAAGATTAAATGGGGAAACATAAGTCCATATTTTTTTTCTTTCCTTTTTCTTTGTCTTTTTTATTATTCATTTTTTTTCTTTCTTTTTTTTTTTCTTTTTTATTATTTCTTTTTTTTCACGTTCATGGGATTTTTGTTTTTTTTTTTGTTTCTTTTTTTGGTGTCCTTTTTTTCACGATTTTTTTTTCTTTCTTTTTTCATTTTTTTTCTTTCTTTTTTCTTTCTTTTTTCTTTTTTTTTTTTCTTTTTTTCTAATTCAAGTTCTTTTTGCTAATAAACGTTTTTTTCACTTTCATACATTTTCGTCTGTTTTCATACGTTTTCGTCCATTTTCATACGTTTTTGTCTGTTTTCGTAGGTTTTCGCTGTTTTCTTATGTTTTCGTCCGTTTTCATACGTTTTTGTCAGTTTTCATACGTTTTCGTCCGCTTTCTTACGTTTTCGCCCGTTAACGTCTGTTTTCATACGTTTTCATATGTTGTCTTACATTTTCGTTCGTTTTCATACGTTTTCGTCAGTTTTCATACGTTTTCGTTCATTTAAATACGTTTTCGTCCGTTTTCTTTCGTTTTCGTCCATTTTTCATACGTCTTCGTCCGTTTTCAGACGTGTTTTTACACTTTCATACGTTTTCGTTCTTTTTCATACATATTCGTCCGTTTTCTTACGTTTTCATTCGTTTTCATACATATTTAGTCCGTTTCTTACGTTTTCATACATATTCGTCTGTTTTCGTTCGTTTTCATACGTTTTCGTTCGTTTTCATACGTTTTCGTTCGTTTTCATCCGTTTTCTTTCGTTTTCGTCCATTTTTCAAATGTTTTTGTCCTTTTCATACATGTTATTACACTTTCATACGTATTCTTCTGTTTTCATACATTTTCGTCCGTTTTTTCATTTGTTTTCGTCCCTTTTTCATTCGTTTTCGTCCGTTTTTAAATATTTTTGGCAATTTTTAGACGTTTTCATATGTTTCTAAATGTCACAAGTGATATTCTGAATATCACAAATTATATTATGAATATCACAAGTGATATTCTGTGATATTCTAAATATCACAAATTATTTTCTGAATGTCAAAAATTATTTTCTGAATATCACAAGTGATATTCTGTGATATTCAGAATATCACAAGTGATATTCTGTGATATTTAGAATATCACAAGTGATTTTTTGAATATCACAAGTGATTTTCTGAATATGCAGAATATCACAAGTGATATTATGAGTACCACAAATGATATTTCAGATATCATAAGTAATATTCTGTGATATATTACTGGTGATACTACATGTATGACGCTTTTCACTTTTCACATTACCATATTAAACTAAATACCACTCAAAACAAATCCAAGGTAGTAGAAAAGATGGTATGATGGTGAAACTTTTCCCTTGTTTGGGCAAGTATGTCTTATGATCAGTTAAACTACAAATATTACAACCCTTATTTTGGTTCTTACTTTTCTCAATAGCTTTTTCACGTCCACCATTAATACGGTCATTCTTATGTCCTTTAGGAAGATTCTTTATACCCATAAAATCTTGAACAATATCACAAACTTTTCAGGGTGGAAGACTTGGCAAATCAGTCTCAACTTTTGACTATAGCTCTCTCAGGTTGTCTACCAAAGAAGTCCAGTATCATAGACAGCTTATCAATAATTACCACAATAAGAAACAGATTATCAAACATATCACTGGTGATACTACACATATATCAAACATATCACTGGTGATACTACACATATATAAAACATATCACTAGTGATACTACACATATATCAAACATATCACTGGTGATACTACACATATATCAAACATATCACTAGTGATACTACATATATATCAAACATATCACTAGTGATACTACACATATACCATCAGCAGAAACATTTATTGTGTTTGTCTATTACAGTGAAAGGCACAAAAACCATCTTGTACATAAAAAATACGTAATTAATACCTTGGTGTAAAATCCAATAATGATCTTCATTATATACTCAGCATTAAACTCAGAAACAACACGAAAAATGCCAAGAACTCCATAACCTTTTTCGGTATTAGTCCTTTTTTTTTTTTTTTTAATATTTGTGATTTTCTTAATATCACTTATGATATTCTAAATAGCACTTGTGATTTTCTTATGTTATCGTCCGTTTTCAAATGTATTAGTCAATTTTTTTTTTTACTTTTTCGTCCGTTTTTATACGTTTCTGAATATCACAATTGATATTCAGAATATCACTTGTGTTTTTCTGAATATCAATGGTGATATTTTAAATATCACTTGTGATTTTCTGAATATCTATCACTTGTGATTTTCTGAATATCACTTACAATTTTCATGTTACAAAACATTTGTTGAATATCACTTGTCAAATTCAGAAAATCACTTATGATATTCAGAATATCACTTGTGATACTCTGAATATCACAGAATATTACTTACGATATCCGGAATATCATTTGTGGTACTCATAGTATCACTTGTGATATTCTGCATATCACAGAAAATCACTTGTGATATTCTGAATATCACAGAATATCAATTGTGATATTCTGAATTTCACAGAATATCACTTTGATATTCAGAGTATAACTTGTGATATTTAGAATATCACAGAACATCACTTGTGATATTCATAATATAATTTGTGATATTCAGAATATCACTTGTGATATTTAGAAACATATGAAAACGTATAGAAATTGCAAAAACATTTAAAAACGGACGTAAACGAATGAAAAAATGGATGAAAACGTAAGAAAATGAACGAAAATGTATGAAAACGGAAGAAAACATATGAAAGTGTAAAAATATGTATGAAAAGGACAAAAACGTTTGAAAAATGGACGAAAACGAAAGAAAACGGATGAAAATGGACGAAAACATAAGAAAATGGACGAATATGTATGAAAACGGACGAAAACGTATGAAAGCGTAAAAACACGTCTGAAAACGGATGAAGAGGTATGAAAAATGGACGAAAACGAAAGAAAATGGACGAAAATGTATTAAAACGAACGAAAATGTATGAAAACGAACGAAAATGTAAGAAAACATATGAAAACGTATGAAAACAGACGTGAACGGGTGAAAACGTAAGAAAGCGGACGAAAACGTATGAAAACGGACGAAAACGTATGAAAACGGACGAAAACGGGCGAAAACAGGCAAACATATATGAAAACGGGCGAAAACGTACGAAAACAGACAAAAACGTATGAAAACGAACGAAAACGTAAAAACAGACGAAAATGTATGAAAACGTAAAAAACGTTTATTACAAAAAAGAACGTGAATCAGAAACAAAACAAAAAAACAAAAAACAAAACAAAAAAAAAACAAAAGGCGTGCAAAAAAGGACAAAAAAAAAGAAACAAAAAGAAAACAAAAAAAAAAGAAAAGAAACAAAAAAAAACCTTGAAACGTTAAAATAAAAACAAAACAAAAAAAATGAATAATAAAAAAAGACAAAAAGAAAAAAGAAAAAGGAAAAAAAACATGGACTTATGTTTCCCCATTTAATCTTAGGTTAATCACCATTAGATCAAACTAAATGGATGGTGGGAATTTGTCCATTGGTATGCACCAAAATAAGAGTATGCAAAATAAAGTGCCTCTAAGATAAAAACACATTACATAATAGAAAATATGAGGCACTTTATTTTGCATACTCTTATTTTGGTGCATATCAATGGACAAATCCCCACAATTCATTTAGTTTGATCTAATGGTGAGGATTAACCTAAGATTAAATGGGGAAACATAAGTCCATGTTTTTTTTTCCTTTTTCTTTTTGTCTTTTTTTATTATTCATTTTTTTTGTTTTTTTTTTTTTAACGTTTCAAGGTTTTTTTTTGTTTCTTTTCTTTTTTTTTTGTTTTCTTTTTGTTTCTTTTTTTTTGTCATTTTTTTCACGCCTTTTTTTTTTTTTTTTTTTTTTTTTTTTTTTTTTGTTGTTTTGTTTCTAATTCACGTTCTTTTTTGTAATAAACGTTTTTTTCGTTTTCATATATTTTCGTCTGTTTTTACGTTTTCGTTCGTTTTTCATACGTTTTTGTCTGTTTTCGTACGTTTTCGCCCGTTTTCATATATGTTTGCCTGTTTTCGCCCGTTTTCATCCGTTTTCATACGTTTTCGTCCGTTTTCATACGTTTTCATCCGCTTTCTTACGTTTTCGCCCGTTCACGTCTGTTTTCATACGTTTTCATATGTTTTCTTACATTTTCGTTCGTTTTCATACATTTTCGTTCGTTTTAATACATTTTCGTCCATTTTCTTTCGTTTTCGTCCATTTTTCATACCTCTTCATCCGTTTTCAGACGTGTTTTTACGCTTTCATACGTTTTCGTCCGTTTTCATACATATTCGTCCATTTTCTTATGTTTTCGTCCGTTTTCATCCGTTTTCTTTCGTTTTCGTCCATTTTTCAAACGTTTTTGTCCTTTTCATACATATTTTTACACTTTCATACGTTTTCTTCCGTTTTCATACATTTTCGTTCATTTTCTTACGTTTTCATCCATTTTTTCATTCGTTTTCGTCCGTTTTTAAATGTTTTTGCAATTTTCATACATTTTCATATGTTTCTAAATATCACAAGTGATATTCTGAATATCACAAATTATATTATGAATATCACAAGTGATGTTCTGTGATATTCTAAATATCACAAGTTATACTCTGAATATCAAAGTGATATTCTGTGAAATTCAGAATATCACAATTGATATTCTGTGATATTCAGAATATCACAAGTGATATTCTGAATATCACAAGTGATTTTCTGTGATATGCAGAATATCACAAGTGATACTATGAGTACCACAAATGATATTCCGGATATCGTAAGTAATATTCTGTGATATTCAGAGTATCACAAGTGATATTCTGAATATCATAAGTGATTTTCTGAATTTGACAAGTGATATTCAACAAATGTTTTGTAACATGAAAATTGCAAGTGATATTCAGAAAATCACAAGTGATAGATATTCAGAAAATCACAAGTGATATTTAAAATATCACCATTGATATTCAGAAAAACACAAGTGATATTCTGAATATCAATTGTGATATTCAGAAACGTATAAAAACGGACGAAAAAGTAAAAAAAAAATTGACTAATACATATGAAAACGGACGATAACATAAGAAAATCACAAGTGCTATTTAGAATATCATAAGTGATATTAAGAAAATCACAAATATTTTTTTAAAAAAAAAGGACTAATACCGAAAAAGGTTATGGAGTTCTTGGCATTTTTGTGTTGTTTCTGAGTTTAATGCTGAGTATATAATGAAGATCATTATTTGATTTTACACCAAGGTATTAATTACGTATTTTTTATGTACAAGATGTTTTTGTGCCTTTCACTGTAATAGACAAACACAATAAATGTTTCTGCTGATGGTATATGTGTAGTATCACTAGTGATATGTTTGATATATATGTAGTATCACTAGTGATATGTTTGATATATGTGTAGTATCACCAGTGATATGTTTGATATATGTGTAGTATCACCAGTGATATGTTTGATAATCTGTTTCTTATTGTGGTAATTATTGATAAGCTGTCTATGATACTGGACTTCTTTTGTAGACAACTTGAGAGAGCTATAGTCAAAAGTTGAGACTGATTTGCCAAGTCTTCCACCCTGAAAAGTTTGTGATATTGTTCAAGATTTTATGGGTATAAAGAATCTTCCTAAAGGACATAAGAATGACCGTATTAAGGGTGGACGTGAAAAAGCTATTGAGAAAAGTAAGAACCAAAATAAGGGTTGTAATATTTGTAGTTTAACTGATCATAAGACATACTTGCCCAAACAAGGGAAAAGTTTCACCATCATACCATCTTTTCTACTACCTTGGATTTGTTTTGAGTGGTATTTAGTTTAATATGGTAATGTGAAAAGTGAAAAGTGTCATACATGTAGTATCACCAGTAATATATCACAGAATATTACTTATGATATCTGGAATATCATTTGTGGTACTCATAATATCACTTGTGATATTCTGCATATTCAGAAAATCACTTGTGATATTCAAAAAATCACTTGTGATATTCTAAATATCACAGAATATCACTTGTGATATTCTGAATATCACAGAATATCACTTGTGATATTCAGAAAATAATTTTTGACATTCAGAAAATAATTTGTGATATTTAGAATATCACAGAATATTACTTGTGATATTCAGAATATAATTTGTGATATTCAGAATATCACTTGTGACATTTAGAAACATATGAAAACGTCTAAAAATTGCCAAAAATATTTAAAAACGGACGAAAACGAATGAAAAAGGGACGAAAACAAATGAAAAAACGGACGAAAATGAACGAAAATGTATGAAAACAGAAGAATACGTATGAAAGTGTAATAACATGTATGAAAAGGACAAAAACATTTGAAAAATGGACGAAAACGAAAGAAAACGGATGAAAACGAACGAAAACGTATGAAAACGAACGAAAACGGACGAATATGTATGAAAACGAACGAAAACGTAAGAAACGGACTAAATATGTATGAAAACGAATGAAAACGTAAGAAAACGGACGAATATGTATGAAAACGAACGAAAACGTATGAAAGTGTAAAAACACGTCTGAAAACGAACGAAGACGTATGAAAAATGGACGAAAACGAAAGAAAACGGACGAAAACGTATTTAAATGAACGAAAACGTATGAAAACTGACGAAAACATATGAAAACGAACGAAAATGTAAGACAACATATGAAAACAGACGTTAACGGGCGAAAACGTAAGAAAGCGGACGAAAACGTATGAAAACTGACAAAAACGTATGAAAACGGACGAAAACGTAAGAAAACGGGCGAAAACCTACGAAAACAGACAAAAACGTATGAAAATGGACGAAAACGTATGAAAACAGACGAAAATGTATGAAAGTGAAAAAAACGTTTATTAGAAAAAAGAACTTGAATTAGAAAAAAAGAAAAAAAAAAAGAAAAAAAAAAGAAAAAAAAAAGAAAAAAAAAAGAAAAAAGAAAGAAAAAAAAAATCGTGAAAAAAAGGACACCAAAAAAAGAAACAAAAAAAAAAACAAAAATCCCATGAACGTGAAAAAAAAGAAATAATAAAAAAGAAAAAAAAAAAAGAAAGAAAAAAAAATGAATAATAAAAAAGACAAAGAAAAAGGAAAGAAAAAAAACATGGACTTATGTTTCCCCATTTAATCTTAGGTTAATCCCCACCATTAGATCAAACTAGATGGATGGTGGGGATTTGTCCATTGGTATGCACCAAAATAAGAGTATGCATTTGAATTTTCCTCTTTTATCTTATTACAAAACAAACATATTTTCTTATTATTATTAAGACAATGAAATGTCATATAAGAGGAAACAAATTTTTAGTTATTTCATGCAAACAATGACGATTCACAAATCACAAATGTACTTCATTCTTCATTTTTTATTCGCTTTTTACCATTCTTTATATGGTATATCTTTTCAACAAATAGAATTATAAAGCTATCTATTTATTCGGACGGTCCATGAAGTTAGTAAACCTTTTATAAATCATATTACTTAAAAGTCTTTAATTTATCTTTTATTACTTAAAAGTAAGCAAACCGACACATTGACACAATAAACAAGCCAAATATATTCTATATTACACTTGTTTAGCTTACAACTATTTGGTTGGGAACATTTCACACCACATCGATGTCGCTAGGCTATATAGAGTTTTAACTAGTTTGCACATTACTAACTAAATTTTTGTATGCCTTATACAAGATGCAGAGCCGTATTTGAAGGTGTGTGAGGTGTGCAACCGCACAGAGTCTCAAAAATTTTAGAGGCCTCAAAATATATATCCTTTTATATATTTAAGGGCCTCAAATTTACTTTCAACTTCAAAATGTTAACGATATATGAAATTATGTTCATCTTAAAGTGGCCGAGAGTAATGAAGAACTAATAAAAATTTAAAGCTACATGGTTACGATATATATTTATTGTCATGTTTAGACATCATATGGATTTTTGCACAAGGCCTCTGCTAACTCCAGCTACTACACTGATAAGATGATCGATCACCCTCTGCACTATATTTTGTGAATTTAGTGATAGCCAAATGAGTCAATGACAATAACATGTGGTAAAAAAAATATAATTGTGTGTATAAGTGGCTTTGTGTTGGAACTTTTGATGGGATGGGATTAGGTCTTAGGATAAAAAGTGTCAAAGCAAAGGCTTCTGTATTGTGTGAAGGGAAAATGATAAAAAAATACATCGAACTTGACACTTTTTACTATTGTATGTAGCCAATTATTTTTTTTTTCATTGTATCACAAAACTTTTGATTTTTTCCCATTGTATGTATCCACGTCAGCAAAGCGTTACATACAATGGTAAAAAGTGTCAAGTTCGATGCATTTTTTTATCATTTTCCCTTTTTTATCATGACGTTTTGCTGACGTGGATACATACAATGAGAAAAAATCAAAAGTTTTGTGATACAATGAAAAAAAAATAGTTGGCTACATACAATAGTAAAAAGTGTCAAGTTCGATGCATTTTTTTATTATTTTCCGATTGTGTGAAACCAGGGTGTCACATAACAAGTTGATTAAGAAAAGGACAAGATTGCCCCTGTTGTATCATGTGTTGGACTCTTGTCTTTTTACTCCTAACAGAATTTCATTTAAAATAGTATATCAAAAAATTCCAAAACGGCGTATTGATTTCTGGTCTCACTTCCACCAATTAAGGTGGTGTCTGATTTCCTGATTTAGTAGAATACATGTATTAAAGCATGGTGTATAAATGTATAAAACACTGTTATGTATATGTTTGTCAAAAGTATTTGTTGCGAGAACTAAAGATAAAACTAAAGCATAAGAGGAAACTAAAAACCAAAAAATATCTTTTAAAACTATAGCAAAAGTTTGTATAAGCTTTGTTACTCATGAACAAAGCTAATACAAGTACGTTATTTCTTAAAAACAAGTACTTACGCATTTTGTTTGTCATTTTTTCTATGTTATGTGGTTCTTGTTTTTGGCTTGTTTGCTTACTTCCCGTCGTTTGTTTTATGCGTTTACATTGTACTTGTTTTGCACTTTCATGCTCCTTTTTCTTGATCTTTTCTTATGCGCATTTACTCTCTTTACACTGTCTGGAGATCCTTGAAAGCAGTCTCTTTAATGTCGGGTTTCTTCTTATTGTAGGGGTAGGATCTGTCTACATCTTACCTCCCCCTTACTCTACTCCGGCGGGATTGAGTTTTGTTGTTATATTTCTTAAAAAGTAAAACATCAGTTTCTAGTATAATTGTGTGCCAAAATGTTTTATGTACGAGTGAGTACTTAGTAAATTTAATTATTTGTGGGCAGCCTGGTCCAGGGTGAATTAATGTAAACACATGGCTGTTGAAAACCAAAAGTTGAGATGTGTCCCAAAAGTCCCAATTTACCAAATATGCCATTTTATAATACAACCAAATGGAGTACAAAATTATTTAAGAGGCATCACATGTGGTTTAACATAGCATCTTGATCTCCGAGGTCATGGTTTGAAATAATTGTTCAAGTATGATATCAATCAATGTAATCTGTCTTTTTCACCAAAAAATAAAGTACAGACAAGGCAACAAAATAAAATAAAATGAAAAAGACCTTCGAAATAGAAATCAGACTGATAATATCAGCAATGAACAAGTATTATCGACTAAAATGATAAGCATAGATGTGTTTTGTCGAAAAGCAGAATAAAGCATTCGAGACCAAGCTCACCCTTGTAACTTGCAAGCACGAGTTCGTATCTGTATGCAGCCTTTGGTGAGTTGCGAAACATGAGCATATACAGAATGGAGAACCCTTTTGTCAATCACACTACAATTTAAACTGAAATTTCAGTTTGCCATCAATTAACTCATATGGGAATTGAGATTTGTAAGTTCACTGAACTAAATGAATATTGGGTTTCTGCCTATAAATAATGAGAATCATTAAATAACTAACACAGTATACAAATACAACTTGCGTGCTGCGATTTCCTTGTATCCACATAGCTGCAAATTCTTCATACATCAACAGGCGGTTAAAATTCACTCTGATAAAATATCAGAAACAACAGCCCGCATGGAAGCGATAAAATCTCAATAACTTGTAGCTGCACTCGAGCCTAAAAAAATGGCTGTGTATGACCTGTGTGCGGGTCAAGACTTGGGCTATAGATTAGGAAGAGAAATCAAGCCCATTGAAGCCCATCAGACCCGAAATCTGAATTTGTGACCGGAGAGTCACCAAGATCGTGGTGTTCAATCACTTGGTTTTCACCAATAGGATCAATATATGGTTCTAGAAGATCGGATGACCTTTCAGATGGTATGCCGTAATCTTTAAGAATGCATGATGAGGCCTTGGAAGAAGCTTCTCTTTCTAAAACAGCCAAGTAATTGTCTTCAAATTCAAAGACCAAATACTTGTCCTTGCATACTGTGCAAGGCATAAAACTCGATCAGGATCATTAAACATTACAATTTACATACAAATTACAGTATATAATTTTAAGTCGAGGTGGCAAATTAGACGGGTCAAAACGGGTTAGTGTCAAAACAGGTAACTTTTTTCCGGTGTCTATTGTACAATCAACACTTTTTTTGATGTATTAAAAAAATTGGGAAATGGCCAAATAAGCACTATTCTGTGACAAAATAACCCAAAAAACTGGCTATTTGAGAAACTAGCCACAATTTCTGCAAACAATCTGTGGATTGATTTGTGAAGTCCGCAAGTCATTTGGTGATTGTTTTGGGTGACTGATTGGGGACCAAATTTAGGGAATGGCTAGCAATTCGCTGACCAATAAAAAATGGTCCTGCCAAAATCGGTACCCGAAAACAGTCCCCAAATGCTTTGCGGATTTTGTAAATCAGTCCCCAAGTCGTTGAGGGTTTTGTGGCTAGTTTCTTGAAAAGTCATTTCTTTGGTAATTTGGTCAAAGAATAATGTGTATTCTGTCATTTTATTTATTTTCCCTTACAAAAATAATGTTTTCTTAGAACCAAAAAAGATTGAAAAACTATATTGATTTTAATCGAGTTTTCACTTGGGGTCCCTTTCTACCCGTTTCATTTGCAACAAAAAATTGGAGTATAAGGTTTTGGCCATTTTGAGAAGGGAAGAAGGAACCCAAACCCATTTCTAAATAAATGGGTAAAAACTGCCACCTATTCCTATAGATCAAAGCATGAACTCACAATCAACAAGATGAGCAAGATGGTGAATGTTCTTTATTCGAGTTCCATTGAACTTAAGAACCTGTTGAGTCATTTTCCATAACATGGTTAGCATCTCTGAGTAAAGTAAACATGGAAAGACAAAAACAATAGGAATGATAATAAATAACTGGAAAAATGTTGATTCAAGAGAGAAGATTGCTTGCCTGCTCATTGCTCATATCCTCGTACCCAATGTTAACTTCATTCGCTAATACCTGCGAGTGAGATGCAAGATCACGAAACCAAAATTCCAACAGATTTTAAAAACCAAACTAAAAACTATATGTTCACATTTAGTGACGACTTTTGCACATACACTCCAACTTTTTTTTTTCTTTCTTTTTTTTTTTTTTTTTTCACATACACTCCAACTTATATAATAATTTACGTTGAAGTGGCAACATGGGTAGGTTCGGTAAAGGGCCAAATGTGTTTGGGTAAACGAGCTATTTTTTGTAGTCATCGAAACAGACCTTCTACGGGTTGGATTGACCCGCAAACACTTTTTTCTCCATTTGTTAAGAATAAGTATATTCATGCCATAAGCGTAAATTATGATTACAGAAAAAAAATTAGTACTACAGTACCATGAATAAAAACCATCTAGGAGGTTGTATTTTTTTTCCCCATATGGGCAATTTTTAACTCATTTTACACGGTATCCATTTAGCTAAACTTAATAAATTTGACCCATTTGAGGTCGAAAAACCCACAACGCTTCATTGATAAGAAATTGGGTGGATATAAACACCTCTAATGTTTGCCTATCAGCAACCAAGTCAAGACTTTCATACCTGTGATAAGATCACAATCTGTTCTCCTTTGAACCTTGCCATGGAATACCGAGCCTTTGTCAATAGTTTTAGCTAAAACAAAACAGAAATAAACAAATTAACATCCAAATCAACGAGGTAGATGAATATATGAGTAAATAACAAAAAATGAGAGATAATCACATTTACCCCTATGCTGTCTTCGCACTCCTCGCTGTAAAGAAGAAAACATGAAAATTAGAGAATGCATTAGTAACTACTATAAATATACTAGTGATTCTGACAGAGGATGCGTACTCTATAAGTGGTTCTGACAGAGGAGTAAAGACTAAGCCAGCAACTATTAAGTATGACGGCTGACCCCCTTCAATATGATATGGTACCTGAAGTGTAGCCACATCATAGGGTGATGAATTAGTTACACCAGAAAATAGTTATACCAGTTGATTACGTGGGTTCGCATCAAGAGAGAATCATGGTGATAAGCAACGTACCAAATGAACTCGTGGATTCATAGCAGTTTGAACTTTCATGGAAACCCCTGCTCTGATGATACCAAGCTCTGCTATATCACCCGTGAATCTGAAACATAACATTGTTAGATATAATTTTATAACATGTGCATGCAATTTACTGTTCACGGGGTAAATGGAGCAGCAGTTGAGCATAAATCACGTTTATGATTAACTTAATATTGCATAGCGGGTAGTGCTGTGATACAAAAACAAAGGAAAACAAAATGATCGAAGTTGATATCACAAATTATATAGGAGCATCAGAGGCTTTACTTTTGACTAATGAGGTAGCGGAATGCAATGCGTTCGGTTGATCTGAATGGAACTGTCCCTTCTGACCCAACATCCACACCATCGAAGCTTACAATTACATCCCCCTGGAAAGTGAGAAAATCTTAAACAAATAAAAAAACATTCTCAATAGAAAATTACTTCTTTTTCATCTTCGCAAATAAACAAAAAAAAACATTTCTCAATAGAATTATACTTCTTTTTCATCTTCGCTAATACAACTGCACGTATTAGGCCACCACGCAAAGCCGATACATGGTAAATATGGGAGTATAATCTCAAACTCAAATTGCTTCCTGTTTTTATTTATTCTTTTGAAACAATGCAATAAGCAGTGTGGATGAAACTCCACTCATAAATCATACATTTGGGTTTATGGTTTCACATAGTGATGTTGTGTATTTCTGAAACCTTGGGTCTTATTGAGATTTTGTATAATTGCACTTCCTACTCAGTTTCGTAGTGGCTTTCTTCTGCTCATTGCACTGGGTTTTTCCTAATCTTTTATCTCATTTCTTCTAAATCTTTGTTAGTAAGTCAATAAAAATGGCTAATTAGGGCATACCTCCTTCAAGACTTTACTGGCACCGGCAGTGGGTTCAACACGGCGGACAAGTACACCCTACATATATGGTCATTCATAAGTATGGATATAAAAGTGACATATAATAGTCATTTAGAAAAGATAGACAACCTCGTTAGATGGAACTTTTAAGCACGCACGCAGAGCTGGATTCTCTAACTTTTGCAATAATATTCCAAGGGAAGGGAAACCTGGAATCAATTTTTTTTGGTTATATACAATAGGGGAAAAAATGTAAGAGGGAACACATACAGTTTAGCTTTAGAAGGTAGTCGATGCAAGGACACCATTTTAAATTTGATAAACATTTACCAATTCCATCATTGTAAACATAATATGATAAAGTGTGATGTAAAGAAATAATCTCTCACCGGTGTACTTCCCATTTCTCTCATAGTCATCCAGAAAATGAGACACAACCGTTGTTGGAATTACATACCCTATGTTCTCAGTATCATCAGACCTGTACACCTAAGAATAAACATATGCAAGAAAAAATCGGCTTGTTCTTGTGAGAAAAGCCAGTCAAACTAATATATTATCCCATGACATATTGTTCAAGACGCATTATGTTTCGTTTACAAGAGAAAAGTAGTATTTGCAAGTTGCAACTATACTAGCCAGTAGCCACGGTAAAAACTGCAGGAGCATCACACATGTAAATCTCATGTAAATCCATCTAATAAATTTAGACACTCCATTGTAAAAAGGAGTATGCATTTTACATTTTTTAGACTAAAAGTAAGGGTGAGCATCGGTCCGGGACCGGACCGGACCACCAAAAACCGAGACCGAATTAAGGTAAAAACCGAGACTGAATTAACGTAAAAACCGGGACCGAGACCGAGACCGAATATGGTCGGTCCGGTCCGGTCTTCAGTCGGTCCGGTCCAAAAAGGCAAGATTTTGGCAAGATTTTCGGTTTTTTGGTCGGACCAGACCGGACCGACGACCGAATTAGCCAAAAAGCCGTTCGGGTCGTTTGCTCACCCCTAACTAAAAGTGTTCCTCATCATTAGACTCTTTTCAGGTAGCATAGGGAGCATATTAGACTATTAGTTACCTGAAAAGCCACCCCGATGCATTCTCCCTGATCATTAAAAGCAGGACCACCACTATTACCTACAAAATGGCTGGTATAAGCATTGGTTACAGCACGAAGATACATAACGCATTATGACATATTGACATTAGTATAGGAAAAGGAAAATAGAAGGAGACAATACTGAGACAAAGTACATTATCATGCAAAAAGAAATAAGAATGTAAATTTACCAGGATTAATTGCTGCGTCGATTTGGATGCCCAACAATTCGGCTGATCCATGAGCATACGATGTAACCTGCCAGTGAGCATATAATGATATTACTTCTAAACCCAATAATTATCATACTTAAAACAGGAGATTCTAAAAGCTGGTGATTTATCAACGTCCTCATGTATTGGAATTCAAAAATGGAACCGTATTTTCATCAGATCATCTATGATGTAGCCAAATCTGTAATATTTATCACAATATATGCTTGTGTAATTTTTCTTAAGAAACATCTTCGTGTTTAATAATTAGTTTATAGAACAAAGTACAAAAATGTGATCGCTATTTCTATTCAGACCATGAAAAGTATGTGGAGCCATAACTAGTTTCACTTTCTGCAAACAGGTAAGTAAACCACAATCTAATTTATATCAAAATTTCTAGATTTTACTTCTTTTAATAAACTACATATAAGAAGACTAGTAATACTTTAAATAAACTACATATGATTTGTGAAAATGTGAGATGCAAATTGATGAGTCTACATGTTAAGAAGAGTAGTAATACTTTGAAAGTTGCTGAGATATGTAATGTTACATGGCAGTTTATGAATTAAGAATGGTGTGTTTGAATGGAGCTATGCAGAAGTATGTGATGGGATTCAAGTCATTGTGATACATAGGGTGAGTCATGTAAGATGGGACTACCCTGATATATCAAATGATATTGGATGATTTGGATCCTATGGAGGTAAAAGCAGAAGCTTTATGTGATCTTTACTTCTGGATGATGCTTGTTTGTGATGTGTGTTTTGATGCTGTAGATTCATACTGGTACTCAAGATACCCTAGCAAGTGGGAAATGTAATCCAGGAGTACTTGATATCCATTGAGCTTAGTAATTGAAATATGGTATAGCTCTGTTAATAGTGATGCCAGTTTCCTTTAAAGCCCTTCAGTGCTGTTGTTCAGATGCAGGATTTAAAATGGAACATTGGAAATGTAGCTATTAATTGGATCTGAGCTAGCCCTTAGTGATCCTGCATTTGTGATGATGCCACTATGTGATAGGACTTTCAAACCAGTTGTGAGGTTGTAGCTGCAATTGGTTTTGAAGGTAATCTTACATAGAGGAAATGTAGTCACAATGTGGTATATCCTAAGGAGCTTGGTGAATATGGTGAATAAAGGTGAAAATGACACATGGTCACTGGATAGAAACAATAGATCAGTTTGTAGTTTGATTATTGTATAGCAGTTTTGAATGCAAGAGTAGATCTATTGTTTGCAGTATGGAGAAATTGATTGGGATCTGTCCATCTTTTCTTCATGAGTGTATATTGTACATATATAGTTTTGGGAGTAATATATTTCACCATTTCACCAAAAAGATAAATAAACTACATATACATTGTATATAAAAGTATTCAAGGGAACTTCAGGAGATTGAAAGTTATAACCATAGCATGTTGTAGTACAAACCTCTATTCGAGATACAACCCCCTTGGTCACTGAAATTGTGTCTCCACCAAGTGGATACCCTACAACAGTTACTGGATCCTGTAGACAACAAGTTTATAGTTACAAATACATATCACAAAATTTTTTTTATCTGTTCTCTTATTCTGTTTCATAGTTAGTTCAGTGACTTCAGTCAATTTTTAGGGAGGGTTCAAAGTGTGCAAAAAATTGACCTGAAGACGAGGCAAATGACCAAACTGTAGTGGCTCGGCTCCTTTCCAGAATTTCTCATTTTCCACTGAAAGCAAAGCTATGTCACATTCCATACCTTTAGCTAAAACCTGTGAAGCAAAATGTTGATAATAGTTAAATAACATGAGAAGCGACATCTACTGCATAGGTACTAACAAAATACTGTTAGTGCCAAAGAATTATCACACCAAATTCAGAAGGTTACTTCAATAACCTATTAATAAGAATACCTTAGCCACATACTTGGTATCGTCCCCTCTTTTCTTGACTTTTACCTGCAAATAACGAATATAATGATGCTGAGTAATAAGAAAACTGAACTCTTCTGTGACATTGACCAACAGAATTTAGAAGAACATTTTCTGAAATATACGACGCATCAAAATAACATGCAAGACTTCATATATCTTCTTTGCTTTCCATGGACATGATGTTGCTCTCATTAAGAATATTTGTTCAATGTAAGAAACATGTAAGCCAGATGATAAGACTCAAAATGTAAAAAGCATGTTGGCTTTACAAGTTTTGCATGTACTAAGACAAATGTAATACACTTATATATAGTCATGTACTCATGTGTAACTCCTATCCACTATGGAGTTTAATTATAACTAAGCAGCTGCAGGAAATGTTTTGGCTGGCTAACTTTGACTGCAAACTACAATTAAATACAGGAATGTTTTACGTTATGTACAAATTCTCAGTAATCTGGCTTTATGATACAAAATATCATTGTCAAAATGAGAAACACCGTTTGATAGTGAACTAACTTACTTGTGTGTTGTGTTCAACACAATGAGCATTTGTCAAAAGCTTTCCATCACCAATCATGAAAGCACTGCATATGGTACAGACTCACAATGAGAAACAGTGCTTGAGTATGAACATAGCGAATAATGAAAACAATTTTTATAACTGCAACTCCTAGAAGCACTATTTTGGAAAGGAATTTGGTACATGCCTTCCAGTACTTGTATATTGTCTTTGCTTTTGCCAAGGAAGGGAATAATCAGGAGCAGTATGAGTACAGTAAACCTAAGAAAGAAACAACGATGTTAGAATCTAACCATGGTGACAGTGAGAATGACAAGGGTGCTGGCATAAACTGCAACAATGTACATGCAAATATACACACCCTTCATCCCAAATCATATGAGACATCACTTTTTTTTATTAGTTTCGAAACAAATTAGACAACTGAGTTTTTGGTAAATCTTTTCACACAAAACAATATCTCAGGCATCCTTAAGGAATTTTCTCTTGTTGCAAAATAAAATTGGTTTCTTGGATGGAGGACCATACTTAAAGAAATTATAGAATAATTGATCCGGTCATACAACTTATGAAGGTTTGGTAAGAAAATCTAAAGTAGATTCACATATTAAATTACCTTCACAACCGCATTAAGAAAAGAAGCATCTTGAATTTGAGTAGCCTCGGCCTGGAAAACAGAAGGTAGTTAAGCTTGCAAATAGGGTAGTTAAGAAGGTAGTTCACTTTTTCAGCTAATAGGGTTCAGCTAATAGGCATCACATTAACTATAATTCTTTCTTAAGTTGGTTGCACAGCGAATAAAAAAGTAGCAACAAATCATTCTTTCTAAATAGCCAAGCCAGTAATACCTAGTAATCACTAATATATGAAAGAAGGTGTTTAAGGTATATATGTAGCAATGCTAGCGGTTTTCTAAGGGCACACCATATAGAACTTAAGTTACAGCTAAAAGTTTGAACAATAATAGAATGCGACATTTGCCATTAATCTAACTATTTGTCTCATTGAGAAGAAAAAATAATCAAATCATGAAATTGAGATCCCTCGATACCTGTTGATCCTTCAAGGTACCCATAAAACCTTTCGCATTTTTTCTCTGCGTACCAAACGACTTGAACGCTGTTGATTGAGGTTGTTCTGCATTTTTAGTACCATTTTGATCATCAGCATTTGAATACTGGTTTTCATCTCTTGATCTTCTTGAAAGCTTTTGTATATTAGCTTCTTTCTGGATGCAAATAACCAAGATTCATGGGCATGTCACTGTGAGAATTGAGTTTCAAGTATCAAAAAGAACACGCAAAACCAAAAATATATATATGAATTTTAAATGATATCTTGCATTGACCATATCAGTGTCTTTACGAAGAGAGTCACTCCAACTTAAAAAGAATGCGTGACATCACAAAGACAGAGGTGTTTAGTAAAATGCCATGAGCCATAGCTAGAGCCAAATGTAGCCAGACGTTTTGTCTCAACACTAATCAACCACTTGGTCATACACACATTCCATCTTTACAGAGCAGCATATGCATCGAACAAAGGTTTAATCAGCAAAAAACTTTTATGACTCAACAGGACAATCACATGACCAACACAACAACCACACTAACAGCAGCAGCATATAATTACGTTCAAAACTCAACTTAATTTCACTTATACGTAGCTGAAATTAACTAAACAAGCTCATGACTGTTAATAACTTAATATTATCAGACAATGTAAGTAGATTTCTATACATATACCTCCGGACCCTGTTTGTTTTTATTTTTAATTAAGTTATGTGTAAATAGAATGTGTCTGTGTAGATATATCATGTTTATTTGTAGATAAACAATTGTTTGTTTTGTATGCTGAATAAAGGCGTGTTTCTTTCGGCTTATATGGTTTTGGGCTTATGTTTCATAAGCTCACTTTTGTGGCTTATTTTGAAACTTTTCGGCTTACATAAGTTTATTACGTCATACTGAACTTATGTAAGCCGAAAAAGTTTCTAGAAAATCCACAAAAAGCGACCTTATGAAACATAAGCCAAAAACCATATAAGCCATTAGCGGCCTATAAAAGCTGAAACAAACACCCCCTAAGTGTCCGAAGAGTAAAATTATGTAAATATCAGTGACTTTTTTTTCTACTTAGTCATGCTTCTGGAATAAATCGGTCGCAAACAAACCCTATACCGACTTAATAGATTAAGATATTTTCCCAATTAATTCGAAATCAAACGGCAGCTAAACTAACCGCAGCAAATTACATTGAAATCAAATTTTCTAATGAAATTAACTAAAACAAGCTCATGATGTTCAACAACTACACCTAACACTGAAAACAAAACTCATTTCACGCATATTCAGCTAAAACTAAAAGCTCGTAATCTTTACACCTCCCGTAAAGACCTAAAATAACACTAATTCTTATGAAACTAACTAAATGAATTACATTCAAAATCAATTTAATATAATACGCTCACTATATCAACAATGGAGATTTACGGTTACGTTCCTTAGGTAGACGTACAGCATTAACAAAGTAATATAGCCTAATTACATTTAAATTCATATTCTACCACAAAAACAAGCTCAATAATAATAAGCCGTTTTCAAATAACCATATCTAAGCAAATGATTTCGATGACATTATTTTCAGTAATTATACCTCTGGTGATGATTTTTTAGGTATACGTTCTTTCTTGGGATAATTTTGACTATTAGTGGCAGCTGCTTTGGGAATAACCAAAAATAGCTCGTCAATTAAAAACCTAAGGTAATTGTAACATCCCGCCTTACTCAGCCCACAATATTGTCCGCTTTGCCCGAAGGCTCACGACTTTGCTTTTGTGGCCTATTTGCTATAACCATTAGACCACAAAACGCGTTGTTGCTAGTAAGGCGTATGTTATCCTTATATACCCAGCATCACTCCAAGCCACAGCCGATGTGGGATTTGCCTAGGGTGTAACAGTAACTGACCTAACAACTCACATTACATTACATTAAAAATCTAAATCAGTTACTCGTCAATTTCGATAATCGTACCTCTAGTCAAGACCTAAAATAGCATAACTAACAAACAACAAAATAGAATTAATTCAAATCACATTTCTAATGAAATCAAATAAAATAAAACTCGTGACGGTCGATATTTAACCGAATGATTCTGATAACCAACAAATTAAATTCAAATTGATATTCTAGAGAATAATGAAGGTCATTATTTTGGATTTTAACTATATACCTCAGGTGATGATATTTTAGGTACACGTTTCTTCTTCTTGGGATGTTGACTAGCTGCTTTAGGAATGACTAAACGAGTAGCAGCAGAGGATGAAGAAGAAAAAAGTCGTTGTGATGAGCGAGATGTTCCGGTACCCGCTCCGGCGAGTGTATTGAACCAGCATGATGCCACACCAATCATCGCCATTCTCACTGTTGTTCAGAACAGTGTCACTGTTGTCAAAGTGTTTAGAGATATAATTATTACTCAGTCGTGTACTTGTTGCAGTTGCCTTATCCGATCTTTTCAACATATGAGTTTTGACTTACACAAACGGTACCTTCACTTTTACTTTCATTGCACTTTTAGCTTATATGTGGGGCTTATGAGCTTATTGCGTTTTGCCTTACGTTTCATACGCCTCAATTTTCCGGCCTATTTTGATGTTTATCAGCTAATATAAGTTTATTATGACATAAACCGTAATCAGATAAGCTCAAAAGCTTACATATAAGCTTAAACATTCCGTGTATATTTAAGTACGGTGATTATTTATGTAACTTTTTGTTACACAGATAGTCACAAAATTTAACTTAGGGATTGTGTTTGTAATCGCGAGTGTCATTACACAAAAAATCATTAGATTTAACATAGAGATTGTTTACGTAACTGTAAGTAACAGAAAGGACGTTGTTTTCTAATCAAGAGTAAACGATAGAGACCTTGTTTGTAATTTTTCAAAGATTATGTTCGTAATCATAAATAAATCCCAAGGACCATTATTGCCATTTTCGTTAGATGTTCACTATTTAGTGAATAGTAAACATTTGAATAATGCTTATGTTTAAAATTAAAATATATCATGTTGATTTTTGAAAAACATATTGACCAATTGAAATATAAAATTGGACACTTAAAACCAAACAGGATGGTGAATTTATATTCTGGAGAGGTTCTTGAAGTTAATGTTATTTGGATAGTGTGGGTATATTGACTTAGATGTAATATATTTTTGTGATTGCTTTCAACCCCTTTTTTTAGCCACCTGCAAGATGTTTACCTAGCGAGTTATGACTCTAAGATCAAAAGACTTATTTGAACTTGAAAAAGCTAATAAGCTTATTTTTCGCCTTATAAGATTATTGATAAGCCAATTAAATGGACTTACGAGCTTTTTCGATTTTAGATCTATTACAATTTCAAATAAAGATATATTACAATATCGGTTTAGATACAATCCCAAATATTGAAGTTGGGGAATGAGAGGACTTGTTTAAGATGTTGTTGCAACGAAGAGAGAATGACAACACTTTCAGTAAGGTAAATACCATATGATATCTTCAAAGGAGTTAGATGAACTCAAGATTCTATTTATGAAGTCACTAAAGGCATTTTCAAAAGCACCTTTGGTGTCGAAACCTAGTCAAAATGACCCCAAAGATAATTATAATTATGGTCTAACAAGGGCACCATCATTAAATACGGGCAAGCCACAATAGCTGTCAAGGAGCACATGATGAAATGAAAGAACAAAACAAATAGTGACATCTCTAAGAGCTCGCGGATATTCATCTACTTATGTGACACATAAATTATAGGGATAAATAGTAGAATAGCCCGGTTGCCCTACGGCTAGGCATATTTAGCCCCTTTTTTGAAAATTCTCGTATTAGCCCGGGCAACTTTTAAGATTGGGCAACTTCCATCATAGGGAGACACGTGTCACGTATTGTATATTGGGCAACTATTTTTTGTTGGGCAACCGTATACAGGGCAACTGGTTTTTTTGTCATTTTACATATTATACACTATTTACCTATAATTGTAAACTGCTTATCTTCTAGGAATAACAATGTAAAGATAACTCTAGTACGTAGTACGTTTAGTTCTTGTAACTTCTATTAGTTAAGTTAAACTTAATAACACTTGAGAATCATTTCAAATATGTTTCAGCTAAATGTGATTCACAAATAGTTAAGTTACTCGCCTTCTTATCAAATCATTAGCAAAATTACTAGAAGACAAGAACTATGCAAGGATAGAGAACTAACCCCAAGATCAAAACATGATCTAATTACAACAAAATTTATGATAGATGATGCTACAAGAAATTAGTATTGGATTCGAATAAGAAATATACCAATATCATTTCACTTCCTTCATATGTGTCCCAAAAATTACAAAAAAGCAGTTACGTGTTACATTTATAAAGTAATTCACATACAAAATTGCGCCGGGTGGCTTTGCCAACTTCTAAAACGATCAAGAAACTACACTCTCTTTCATCTAATTCGAGATGAGACAGCTCTTTAAAATGTGAGCCTTTTTTCTATTGAATCGTGGGTTCTCTCAATCTCTCTGCTTGCACCATAGCGTCCCAGTCAGAATATAATCAATGCTTTTTCTTCATGAATGGCGCTTAACATATATGTGTTCTTCCAAAAGATGATGCTCGGAATATACCCTCAGTAGCATGCATAAAAGGATTAATTAAAAACTTAGTAGTTGATTATAACGCTAAATATTATTCTATACAATATTCATTATAGTTCTGAGCAAAATACCATGTTTTTTTACCCTGTAAATGATACTGGTTAATTCATAATATACATGGCTGGTTTATCAAATTTCTGTAAGAACTCAAACAGTTCATTTAATTCCAATTTGAAAATTAGCTACTTTGACCACAAAAGTCAAAGCGGTAACAAATTATAAGTGGCTATCCTTTATCTGAGATTTACTCGGAGGAAATACATTCCAGAATCTCAGCGTTTCATATTCAGCTCCAGTCATGATTGTCTGTCCATCAGGAGAGATTGCAAGGTAAAGAACTCTATCTGTGTGTCCCGTAAGTGTTGCCAACTGCATTTGCATTAAAACTTCACATCAATAAGTAATCATATACACTCTATCAAACTACAAAAGGTCAAACTTTCAAATTTGGATATTAGATTTTAGATACTTGACACTCTTTTAACTGCTCTCGAAACAATTTTTATTCTATTACTATTTTTATAAATGCATGTGATCATTTCCTTTTTCTACAGGGAAAATAAACTTTGTTAATCTTAATTCTGAAAAGTAGCATAGCAATAAGAAATCAAACCTTTGACATAGTTGGGTATCTCCAGACTATAGTTTGGTTCTGAGGGTATCCATGGGTGCTCATAAGATCGTTTGTGTTCCTTGACCAAACAAGATTACAAACCTGGCAAAGTAATAAAAAACATATTAGTGTAAAGAAGAGCAAAAAGGATTAAATCTTGATATAGTGTTTTTAAACATATGTTATATGCAGAGCATTGTTACCTGACTATTCGAATTCACACAACTCAGGTGCAAATTAGTGGTTGTGTTCCAAAAACGGATACTACAGTCTGGTGTGCCGCCACCAGAAGCTAAAAGCCCGTAATGATGAGGGGACCACGCTATTGCCTTCACAGGAGCAGTGTGCTCATGGTACTTTAAAACAGGCTGCATCGAATGTTGGTTCCAAACAAACAGCTGCATCAGTAAACCAAAAGGTTATATAGTTTTTTAATTTATGTTTGCCATATACATGCTAATATATATATGTACATATATCAAAATAAATCAAGTGCATTGATACGTGGGGATCGCACCCTCGCAACAGGTTTTACCTCTCAAGGGATCTTGAGACTTACAACCCCCGCCAGGCAGTGTACCTGATCGTTGTAGTATAGTATAGTGCCAAGTACCGGGGGATTGATCGTTCAACTCAGGAATAGTGTCGCTAGGATTAGAAAGCCTAATAAACTAGGTCTAGAGGTGAGGGATGATTCTTTTTGTATTTTTATATTTTATGAAAGCAAGTAAAAATCTCGGGTTTTGGAAGAGTTAGCGAAATTAGTTGCTAGCCAACTAACCCAATTTACTACTAATGCAATGAAAGTAAAATAACAAAAATGAAAATGAAGCTAATTATACTAATGTGGTGGAAACAATAATGAGGAAAGTTGTGTTTACTTAGGTTTCATTACTCCCTAGATATCTTTTACAGGTTGATAGCTTGTTACAATTGCATGGATGACGGGTCATATTCCTTAATACTAGTCGTAGGGCCGTGTACAATATTCCCTAACTCTATAGGATCCTACTTCACTCCTATGTCGAGCCGTTAGAAGCTCCTAACATGGGATCATTAGAATTCTCCTACGCATTAAATACAACCAAAAATCGTAGTACACCTCCGATAATGTTTCTTAAGACGTTCAAGCAAGTTACCAATGGAAATCTGCCAGTTTTCTTAAGCCTAACATCGAATACAATCATCCGTAACAAATATAAACAAACAATCAACCCATAATTAACATCTAGGTTTCACTACATCTAAGCAAACACAATAAAGATCTAGCCTAGCATGTTAAATAGAAGACAAGCGTAAGATATAATCAAACAACACATAGACATATTGAATGATTTGAAAGAGTACTTATCTTCAATTGAACATGAAAGATTCAAAGGGTTGAAACCCTTGAAAAGCTGATAAAATTCAGACTAGGGTTTATTCCCTCAAAGTTGCACACTAATGAATAAAATTTGGAAAACTATATATAGATATTACATCGTGACGACGTCATGTATTAGATTGTGACGCCGTTAACTCGCCGCCATAATAAAAGCGTATTGCCTAGATCTGTTTGTGACGCCATCATGTGTAGAATTACTTTGGGCCGTCACTAGTAACTGGACCATGACGGCCTTGGTGACGCCGTCATGTCCTATGCACAAAAACTCTCTGGATCGTCACGTGTATTTTCCGCTTCCACCACTTTTGTAACTCTTGACGCCTTCATGTGGAGAGTCTTGACGCCGTCAGGTACTGTTCCCAGCAAGGAAAATTGAGACTTTGCCGTTTTCTTCACTTTTATGCTCCAAAAACGTCCAAAATGCTTCCTTTTCCAGATTTCTCTCCAAAAGTACCTAAAATGACAAAAGGAACGATTTAGGGCAATAATTGATCAAATAATCTCGAATTCGGGCTTAAATGACCCATTAAAAGCGGTTCACTTTTCGCCTCATCAAATACCCTTACACTTGAGATTTGCTTGTCCTCAAGCAAATGCGCTTTTATTCTAATCAAAATACAAGTTAGGGGTCATTTAACACTAATATAAAAGTAATTACAACAAATAATCGTTCCACTAAAGACCAAAGACAAGCACGGAGGTCATACACTAGCACCTCACAAATAGTGTTTAGATACTCACATCTCTCGGGTGTAATAAAGTATATATCACAATATGAAAATGAAAAACATCTCTCACTACCTGTCATAGCAAATAGATTACCATAGGCTTGGGAAAGGATCAAACCTCCACCACTTGGCGTAAGCACCTAGGATAAACTATCAAATAGGTCTTTTAAAGGGTTATAACGTTAAGTGTAGGGATATGGAATACACGGTTTTGTTGGATAAAGGCAATATTTACTGGTGGCGAGTTGATCATCTTGGTTAATTACATGCACAAAATGGCGTTGCTAAGCCAAGACTCGACTCTACTTAAGCTAATAAATCAAAAATAACACAAACTTAAAATAAACATAGAATGAAACGGGATGGTAGTCCGTATGTTTTTCTCTTTTCTTTTTTTTTTTCTATTTTTATTTTTCTTTTTCTTGATATTTCGATTTTTTTTTGTGTGCATACAGTCTTACCCTACCATCCAAAATAATACATCATAGGGAATGTACATTCCCCTTACACTTGAATCTTTACATACTTTACAATAAACTAATCTAATAACTCGAATCAAGATAATCAAAACACTTGGAGTACTTTTTAAGATTAACGCACATATGGGGATAATATATGATGTTCTTCCCCATTACTCCAAAACACAAGTATTTTACCCATGAGTCCCAATCGTCCCAAAACAATATGTACAAGATATGACTCGACTTAGCAACCATGTAATCAATTAGATAATTAACTAAGGGTTTAAACAAATAACAATAATGCACTAAAGATGAGTGCATACACGGAAGGCTAAGGCGATTCGGTTGCACATTTGGGTGGGTTGTAACAAATTCTTCCTTTAAGTAAGATGCTTAAAGTTAGAAACAAAAAGATAGGCTCGGAGGGGTGTACTAGGGGTATCGTGTACTAAAAATGAGTACAACGCTAAGGTGTGGGAAAAATCAATTGACTTTACTAGTCAAGTAATATGACTTAAATGGTCAAGTAATTATGATACGGGTTTAAACACAAAGGTGATCCTAATGCCTCTTATCATGTAGTAAATCCTACTACACGAATGTAGTCTCACTAGCGGTCTCGGATGCACTACTAACGCAAGTTCTAGAATCTAAATGCTACCGGTACACTCATAAGCACTAATAATGAATGCTTTTCCTATCAAATCTAAAGGCGAACCTCACATATTTGGGTGGAAAATTTTTCTGAATGGTACGGTTTTGTGCTAGTCATACAACTCCTATCCATGAGACGCTTGTTAAGGCTAAAGTTTCACTCCTAAATGTTGTAAAAATTAGATCCCTTGGCGCTAAAATTACACTAACAAGTATTTCTCTTAGTTTTATTACACACCTACCATCAAATAAACAAACTCAAGGGCAATTGTATCCTATAAGGTATCATCATTTACCCTCCCCTTACACTTAGGATGAACATTGTCCCTAATGTTCAATTAAAGAATGTAAAAGTAAAACAGGTAAAAGAATGAAAACAAATACTCTCCTGATTCGTTCGGTGTGGATACTGTATTAACAAGGTTAGATCTTCCTCCAAGAAAATGAACATTCAAAGCTTCCCTTCCAGAAATATAAATCATCTTCTTGTCATATATAACCTGTTAAACCTGAGAAAACAAACAAGGCAACCTCGCTTAAAATCGGCGGCAATCTAAATATACTAACAAATCCTGGAAAGCAATTTAAGATATAATGCTTGTGGAATGAATGTTTGCAGATTTCCTGGAGTTTATAAAACTAAAGAATTAACAAAAACTTTAAGACTCCGTTAGAAAAACAAAACTCGTAAAATTTCCAGAATTTTACACGTGACGCCGTCAGGAGTTAAGTCCTGATGCCGTCAGAAGTGACCTGCAGAAATCTTTATGTTAAGTTTTCGGAAAATTTCTGAAAAAACTTATATCCTACTTCTTGGGAAATCCTGCAAAACATCATTATGACTCGATACAAGCATTTGACTCTAACAAATACTAATATAATGTTCATATAATATTGTGGCGAATCATGATCAATTTCGTTCTTAGAAACAAATTTGGGGTTTCCCCTTACTCTTAGCTTTTGCAAAATACCTTTGTATGAAGTTAAGACAAAGTTAAACAACAAAATAAAGCATTTTCACAAATTTAGTTTGAAACATGATCTACCAACAATAAAAATTAAGCATGCATACGGAAGCAAATAACAATTAAACAAATAAAAATCACACAAAACATGGGTTGCCTCCTAAGAAGCGCTTTTCTTTATTTACGAGTCTTGTAGCTAGACTCAAGGTCATGGGCTATCATGTGTCGCTTATGCTCACATACCCTAGGGTGAGCCATCTAATAGTCGCCTCATCTTTCTTATAGTCATCACTTAGCTCTAAACATCAGCGATAATACCTTTTATTCTTTTCATGAGGATATTTAAGCCCTTTCCTTTTATCATTCTCACTTAGAATCTCAATGGGTGGATACCTATTACATTTCTACATAGAAAAATCCTTGAACCTAGGGTGTGCATGGGGCATTTGGTAAACAAAATCTTCATCCCCATCCGAGAATGTAATTAACCCTTCCATAAGTTTTTCATCAAGGTTGGTTAACCTTTTGAAGGGTTTTCCAAACACAACCTGGGTTAACTTACTATCGATAAATTCTCCTGGATTCTCCATAACCATGAACTCAACAAGGTAAACAAAGCTTCCTACAAACACATGCAATGCCATTGCCCTAGCAATAATATTATCTCCTTTGTATTCTAACTCATCTACCATAATTTTATTGTATTCACTACGCGAGATTATGTTCATTGGTAGAGATGAGTTAAGGTAGGCATCAAAGCTCCTAAATCCAATTTTACAAGGAAATTGCATATTAAATGAGCTATCATTCTCAATCCTTGTTCTAGGGTCAACATACCTAAGAGGGTCCACTTCATCTTCCATCCTATTCTCATTAGTTACGTCACCATCATCTAGGTCCTCATAGGAGTCCGAATAGTAAAAAGGACTAGCCATATGGTCATCATCATGGTCAGACTCCTCCATCTCAGAATTATTGTCAAAGTGATGGTTAGGCGAGAGTTTAGGTGGGTTCTTGATTGGTGTGAAACAGTCAGATAATATCAACCAAGTTATGGTCAACAAGTCAGACATCCTAAACCAATACTCCGTGGAATTTAGTGTTTCCCCGGATCGTTAGATCCCAACGAGATGTGAAATCTGAAATAAAACGACTTAGAGATCAGGTGAATTGAACAGGAAAAAGGTTTAAGTGATTGTACTACTGAAAAATAAGAGTGAATAGCTTTAATAAGCTATATCAATCAATACGTGAAATCAGATACGTACAAGTGAAAAAGGGACTGAAAAACGTGAACGTTTATTAATTAAACGTAAACAAAAACAACTTTAACTTATAGTAGGATTTTACAAGCCTTAGGGGCTTAAATGCAAATTAAATAAATTTAAAATATTTATTTTATAATTAAAAACTATTTAATTAATTATTTTTATTTAATAACTATTATTAATTATTTAATAATTCACTAATAATTAAGAAAATATGAAATAAGTCTAGAGAATTAAAATTAAAATTTCTAAAAATCTAAAATATTATAAAACTTATTTTAAAATTAAAATCATATTTTTCACACTATTTATCTATTTATTATTAATTATTATTTAATTAATTATATTGATTTAAATTACCATAGATACTAAAAAGACTTAGATAATTATGAAAAATTTTATATATCTAATTAACCATTACAGAAATCCTAAAAAGTTATAAAAATTTTATATTATGTATTTTTAATAATTTACTAATTATTGTTCTATTTATTAATTATTTATCAATTAAACTAATTATATTATTAAAAATAGAAAATGAACAGTATAAATCCTAGAAAAATTTATAAAATTACTTTACCTTCTATAAAAGCTATAAAAATTATAAAAACTATGTGGTACTTTATAAAATATAATTATGCTATTTAATTCTTATTTATTATTTAATTATTAAATAAACTAATATTAATTCTAAATAACACTAGATGACAAAAGAAAAATCTGGAAAAATTTATAAAACTACTTTAATATATAAGAGATTTAATAAAAATATAAAATAGCAGAAGTGTTTATAAATAAGCTAAAAAGAAAATTAAATAGATAATTTCTATTAAATAGAAGCTATCACTATAATTAAGTTTGATTTTTTCTTGTTTTTCTTTTATAAAACTAATAAAATACTTAAAATAAGAAACTTTAATAAAGGAAAATAAGTTATAAACTCAAAATAAGCACTGAGAGTGCTTATTACCCAAAACAGTTGACTTTTTGTTGACTTAGTTAAGAAATAAGCTCAACTGAGCTTATGTGGGGTTCACAAGGTAAATTTTGGTTTCTCTGACTTATGTGAACTAGTTTGAGTGAGTTTCAATCAAATAAGTTCAATAAATAAGCCACACAACAACAATAAGCACTTGCTTGTTGATGTTGCTGAGACAGATTTGGGACAACTTTCCAAGCTGATTCTAAGTGGGTCCCAGTGTTCCACAGGTCAGACCAATGGTCAAGTGTTGAACCTGGGTAGGAGGGGGGTTGAGACAAGCCAAGTATGAGGTGTGGGATCTACTGGGTTAACCACAAATGACCACCAAAGTTGGTGGGTTGAACTGAGGTCTGAGTGCACAGGTAAAAGTGGTAACTTGTAAGCTAATGTGGGGACCACAACAAGGATCAAGGATCCAAGTTTAAGCCTGATCTAAGAATATAGCTTATTGGTGTATCCAAAAAGCCAAAGCTTACCCAATGGGGGGTCCACTGGAGAGCTTTTGATGAGCTTATGAAAAAGCTTGTATGTACTGAGTATTCAGTACATACAATGTAATGGGGCAATCTAGGAGCTTATTGCAGCCCTAAAAGATAAGCCTGGAAGTTAAAAATAAGCTTTAAACTTTGAAATCTGGTTGCTTGGCTTTATGAAAAGCCAAAGCTCACAAGCTTAAGCTCAGTGATGAGCTTTTTTATAAGCTTGAGAATTTGATTCACTATACTGATTGCTCAGTGTAATGGTTTGTTTTGTAGGACATGATAAGCACAAAATAAGCAATCCAAGTAACAGATAAAGGCAAACAAGCACTCAAACAAGTAAACAAACACAAGGGCTTCACAAAGCCACAAGAATTTCAAACTAACATGCAATATTGAATGATCTACAAGCTTATTCAAATGGCTTGTCCAACTGTGCACAGGGCACTTTTGTGAAAAAGTTTGGAAAGTTAAACACTAATTAAGCTGTTTAACTACCTATATAAAATTAACTAAAAATACTCAGATTAAGATAAGCAACAATATTTTAATACCTAAAAAGCACAAGTGCTAAATCTATGTATTAAAGCCTATGGAAAATCTACAAGTTAATTCAAAAATTTATCTACTGAAAATATTGACTTTTTAATTACCTATCTAGTTTGACTTAGATGAACTTCTACTGAATCCTACTCACTATTTGTGATGTATTAAGCTAATATAAGATTACTTTAAGCTAAATTACCAACTTATGAACTATTATGCAGATTATGAGATGAAAACTTAAGACAGATAATAAGTTAATAAGATTAGACCATGATTTTGACTTTTGTTCAAGAAAACCTGAGTTATTGTGTTTGAAATGAGTTATTGAGACTCAGTGTGATATGTTTGAACAAAATGCAACAACTAAATCCAGGTCTGAGACCACTAGATCAGCAAAACCAAACACCACTTAATACAACTGATTGTGTGAGATTTCAAAGCAAATTATAATTTCATACCACAAACTTGATTCCAATCATCATAATACCATAAAACAATACTGATTAAGCATAATCCAGCAAACAAACAAGCATGAAACAAAGATGTCACCAAATTGCACTTAAACTGTGAGATTTTAAGATTTTAAGCAATAATGAAATTCCATAAACAACCAAGTGATATTATGCAATATTACTAACAACTAACACAAGTAGATCATAGAAAAAACAAATTTCAACCTTAAAAATCAACTGATGCAGTAACAAGAAAAATTGATCAAAAGCTTACAAATGATAGCAATCCAGCTGAGATCAAGAAACAAGGACCAAGAACACTCCTATAGATCCTCCTCAGGATCACTAACCCATATCCATCCAGAATCACCATGCTTCAGCTTCCTTGATTACTTCAACTGATTTTTGTATTTTTATCTATTTTATATATATATTTTTTTATTTTTGATTTCTTTTTGCTTTTTAACTATAAACTGAATTTTATGTTACTACTAGCTTGGATAAGCTATCTGGGAGCTTATATGAACCTAGAAAGTCCACAAACAACAACAACTAACAATATTTAAATAAACATGGAAATTGATACGATTTGACATAAACTGAACATAGAACTTTATATTGAAATTGATACTTGAAAAATATTTCTTACACACTGAGGATGATAATTAAAGTACTTTGGAAGCTAAAAATACACTGGTAAATTGAAAGAGCATAAAAACGATTTAAAACTAAAATTACAATTAAACTAGGTACTCTCCACAATGCTTCTTTTGTCAATCTTTATAGACTTTTTGGACTCCCCATGTGATCCTGAGCATTTCCCATCAATAAAATCAACCGTTGGATGAGTCAAATCCATCCAAGCCGTTTAAATCATTTTTGGCGCCAAATTCCACAAAGGTTGCTTGAGGCAGTTTTATTTTAATTAAGAAACTTTGGGAGTATTAGGAGGTGGAGGGGACAAGATTGGAAGGGTTTAGTGGGTTTAGGTTAAAAACAGAGGTTGTGAGGAAGAGGTGAAGTGTTGAGTGGTGGAGAAGCATTAATTGGGAGTGGTTTGAAATGATGAGGGGTGTGAGGTGTTAGGCCAGCTGGGGGGTTGAGGTGGATGAAAACCATGGTGGTTTTGGTTTGCAGAGGAGGGTGAGGGAGTGGTACAGTGGTGGTGGTTTGGGGAAGACGGTCAACGGGGTTTGACCCTGTAATAACTAAGGGGGTGTTGGGTTTTTGCTTTGGTGGGCTGGGAAACAGCTGGGCCCAAAAATATAAAAAGGGTGGGCTATGATTTTGGACTAGGCTTAGGATTAGGTTTAGGTTTAGTAAAAAGGGGGTCCGGTTGGTTTTTTAGGTATTAAATCACAAGGACCAAAAATGTAATTTGGTGAAAGTTGAGGGTCTAAGCTGCAAACTTTTCAAACTTCATCCAAGGGCCAAACCTGCAATATTAGATAATACAAGGACCATTTTTGCACATTTTTCCATTTTTACAAAACCGAGGACCATTTATGTCATTTTTTGAAAGATGAAGGGCCAAACTTGTATTTATCCAAAAGTTTATCACAAGGACCAATTATGCCATTTATAAATAGTATAAGGTTTATTTTGATTATTTTCTTATTTTTAAAACCTTAGGGACTAATTTTGACACTTTTCAAAGTTTAGGGACCAAAGTTGTAAATATATGATTTTAAACTTTAAAGGACTATTTCTTACAACTTATGAATCCCAAGGACCTTTTATGACATTTGTACAAGTTTTGATTTACCAGGGACTAGTTTTGCCTATTTTTCAAAGTTCAGGGACTGAAACTGTAAATTATGTGAAATGTTTTGTTTTTCATCAGTTTTCAATCCTTTTGCATAAAAACACAATCCAGGGATAATTTTATGTATTTTAAGGCATTCCTGTGTGTTTTTATATGTTTTTGCAGTTTAAATGTAACAGAAATGATGAGTATTTACACACTCATCAATCCCCTACACTAAACTATTGCTAGTCCCTAGCAATCTTTTTGAGAAAATTTAATGGATTTTTCCTCTTTACCAAAAGCCATCACTTCTGGAGTAGCCAGGTGTAAGAACTGTGGCACACCTGATAACCGTGTGATTTTGAGCAAACCACCAGCTGTCAACGGATTTGATTTGTCTTTACCAAAAGCCGTTTGCTTCTGGACTAGCCAACTCTTGATGTAATAGTCAACATCTTGGTGAGCTGATTACCAATTATGGTTTTTCCACGGCCTTTACCACAAGCCATAATCTTGCGGGCTAGCCAACTCATTAGCTTTTGAGGATAATGGGGAGTTGAGGAACCATGCAATTTTTGGCAAATTGCAAGCCATCAACGGTTTTGAGATGTCTTTACCAAGAGCCGTTTGCTCCTGGACTAGCCAATCCTGTTGTGGGTTAGACATGGAGGATTGATACCATTTATTGCATTTCTAAGTGTGAAAAAACTTTAAATTTTGATCAAATGAGGGTGCTTGATGGAACATGTGTTTGAATTCGTGAGAATCCCCCCCCCCCCCCCCCCACACTTAGAAATGAATATTGCCCTCAATATTCAAAACACCGGGTGTTAAACCGATACTTAGAACGTAAGAAGGAAATATTAATAACCTTTATTTTAGGCTATTTACATACAAACTCACTTTTTTCTTTTGTTTTGAACTTTTTTTTTTTTTTTTTTTTTTTTTTTTTTTTTTTTTTTTTTTCAAGATATATACATATATACAACATGTGGGGCATCTCCCCCACACTAGGGTGGTAGAAAAGAGAAAGAAATCAGAAATATGAGTGAAAACCCATATTGCTACGCTTTTGATTACCGAGTCACTAGCTTGACTCGACCTCGAATTGATTTGTCCATGAGGGAGCTACTGCTTTTGTTTACCGAGTCGCTAGCTTGACTCGACCCCGAATTTAATTGTCCTTGGGGAAAGTTTGGAGATCCGGGACAACCATGTTTGGGATGTCCTCTCCAAAGTAGTGTTTCACACGATAGCCATTTACTTTAAAACATGGACCGTCATTTTGAGATAACTCAACGGTACCATATGGATAAACCTTAGTGATAGTAAATGGACCAGTCCAACGGGTTTTTAATTTACCCGAGAAGATCTTTAATCTAGAGTTAAAGAGAAGTACTCGATCACCAATGTTAAAAACGCGGTTCTTTATTTTTGAGTCATGTATTCTCTTTGTTTTTTCTTTATAGATTAAAGAGTTCTCATAAGCCTGATCACGTAGTTCATTTAATTCATTCATTTGAACTTTTCTGTGATCACCCGCAGTTTTGAGGTCAAAGTTGGCATGTTTCAATGCCCAGTAGGCTTTGTGCTCAAGTTCCATCGGTAGATGACATGTCTTTCCGTACACAAGCTTGTAAGGTGTACACCCAATGGGTGTTTTATAAGCTGTACGAAAAGCCCATAGTGCGTCATCTAATTTATCCGACCAGGCAACACGGTTTTCACCAACAGTCCTCTCAAGTATCCTTTTGATACCACGATTTGAAACCTCCACTTGCCCACTTGTTTGTGGGTGATACGCAGTAGAAAGACGGTGGGTTACACCATACTTTTGCATGACTTTATCAAATTTGTCATTGCAGAAATGCGTACCACGATCACTTATGATAGCACGTGGGGTTCCAAAACGGGCAAAAAGAGATTTCAGGAATTTTACTACAACTCGGGCATCATTCGTGTGTAAAGCTTTTGCTTCAACCCACTTTGATAAATAATCAACAGCCACAAGTATGTACTTGTTTCCTCTGGATGATGGAAATGGCCCCATAAAGTCAATGCCCCAGATATCAAATATTTCACATACTTGAATAGCATTTTGTGGCATCTCATTTCTTTGTGAAATGTTTCCATGACGCTGACAATCGTCACAGGTTTTAATGAGATCCTGGGCATCTTTATAAATTGTCGGCCAGAAGAATCCGGAATCAAACACCTTTTTGGCGGTGTAATTAGGACTATGATGTCCCCCAGTGGGTCCAGCATGGCAAGCCTTAAGAATTTCAGTGGCTTCCTGTCCATATACACACCGTCGGATGACTTGATCCGCACAGATTTTGAATAAGTAGGGGTCATCCCAGAAGTAATGTTTAACATCCTTAAAGAATTTATTCTTCTGTTGGGTTGACATCCCTTTCACAACAAAGTTACCCACATGATAGTTTGCGAAGTCGGCAAACCATGGGGTAGTAGAATCTCCGCGAAAAGTAACCGCATTAAGTGTTTCGAGAGGAAATGTTTCATTTATTTCCTTTTTCTCATACACATCTTGATGAGGGTTCTCTAATCGGGACAAATGATCAGCAGCCAGGTTCTCAGCTCCTTTTTTATCACGAATAATGATATCAAATTCCTGGAGGAGGAGAACCCAACGGAGCAATCTCGGCTTTGCATCTTGTTTTGCAAATAGATATTTAAGAGCCGAGTGATCCGTATACACTACGCTTTTAGTCAAGATTAAGTATGTCCGAAATTTCTCAAAGGCATACACCATAGCTAATAATTCTTTTTCTGTAGTGGTGTAATGTGTTTGAGATTCGTTCATAGTTTTGCTTGGATAGTGGATAGGCTGAAAGTGTTTCGTTTTGCGTTGCCCCAAGACTGCACCGATAGCAAAATCACTTGTATCGCACATAAGCTCGAAGGGTAAATCCCAGTCGGGGGCAATAAGAATGGGTGCCTCAGTAAGCTTTCTCTTTAATGTTTCAAAAGCTTCGATGCACTCTGGTGAGAAGACAAAAGGAGTATCCTTTTCAAGGAGATGAGTCATAGGCCGTGAGATTTTAGAAAAATCTTGTATAAATCGACGATAGAAACCGGCATGACCCAAGAAACTCCTAATACCTTTGACGGTAGTAGGGTGAGGCAGTTTTGCAATGACATCAACCTTAGCTTTGTCAACCTCAATCCCATTCTTGGAAATCTTATGGCCGAGGACAATGCCCTCTTTGACCATAAAGTGACTCTTTTCCCAATTTAGACATATATTGGTGTCTTTACACCTTTTCAACATTTTTTCTAAATTGGTGAGACATGTTTGGAATGAATCCCCAATGACCGAAAAGTCATCCATAAAGACCTCCATGGTTTTACCGATCATGTCGGTAAATATGGCCATCATGCACCTCTGGAACGTACCTGGAGCATTACATAAGCCAAAAGGCATACGTTTATAAGCAAAGGTTCCATAAGGGCATGTAAAGGTAGTCTTTTCTTGATCTGATGGATCAATGGGGATTTGGAAGTATCCTGAGAAACCATCAAGGAAACAATAGTACTCGTTTCCTGCTAATCTCTCAAGCATCTGGTCCATAAAGGGCAGAGGAAAGTGGTCTTTGCGGGTGGCGTTATTTAACTTACGATAGTCAATGCAAACACGCCATCCGGTAACCAGCCGAGTTGGAATCAACTCATTTTCCTCATTAGTGAAAACAGTAATGCCACCCTTTTTTGGGACACAATGAATGGGACTAACCCATGGACTGTCAGAGATAGGGTAAATCAATCCTGCATCAAGAAGTTTAAGAACCTTTTGTTTAATCACATCATGGATTTTTGGATTCACCCTTCTTTGATGTTGCACTGCAGGCTTGAAGTCATCCTCCATCAAGATTTTGCGTGTACAAAAATCTGGGTTAATACCCTTAATATCGGAGAGTTTCCAAGAAATTGCTTGCTTGTTTGACTTAAAGACCTTTATGAGAGCAATCTTCTCCTCAACACTTAAACCTTTAGCAATAATGACGAGTAATTTATCATCACCCTCCAAGAATGCGTATTCAAGATGAGGAGGTAAGTCCTTGAGTTCGACCTCAGGAAAATCATCAGTTTCCTCAACATATTTGATTTCCTGATTATGAAGTTGTATGGGAGGGAGTGGAGGAGAATTGTCTTGGTTTAGCAATCTCTCAAGGAGAAGAATATCTCCCTCCAGATCAATCTCAGTGTTATCAATTCCCGATGGAACTGAATCACTTTTGAGAAAAGCCTCGACCTCTTCTAAAAGGAAATCACTTCCCTCAAACGGAGTGAGAGAAGGGGAAGAGTCGGAAATGATAGGTTCAGATGATGGAGTGGCATCCCCACTCACAGAATTATGAGAATAACCAAGAAACTCTTGAGAATACTCCTCCGAAGCAATGTCTATGATATCTATTTGATTAACTGCTTCAGAATCATAATTGGAGGAGTACCTCGAGGTTTGATCGAGGTTAAATGTAACAGCTTCATTACCCACACGCAGAGTGATTTCTTGCTCAAATACATCGATAAGAGCACGGCCCGTTCTAAGGAAACCCCTCCCAACAATGAGAGGGACCCTTTGATCGGCATCAAAATCAACCACTACAAAGTCAGCGGGGAGATGAAATTCTCCTACCTTCACAAACACGTCCTCGGCAATGCCGAGAGGACGAGATATCGATCGGTCTGCAAGCTCTAAAGTCATGCAGGTAGGAGTAAGATCAGGAAGAGAAAGTTTCTTCCAAACTGAGTATGGCATTAGGTTGATACTTGCACCAAGATCGGCCAAGGCATAGCAATCAACCATTCCCGGAAATACACATGGTATTAGAAATTTTCCAGGATCTCCCAGCTTCTCGGGAAGCTTCTTTAAAAGAACTGCTGAGCAGTTCTCATTCAAGGGAGTCTTTGCCATTTCAAACAGTTTCTCCTTGTTGCTTAACAAGTGTTTGATTGTTGATGCAACTTTGGGCATCAGAATAATAGCATCCGCAAAGCTAATGTCAAAATGCAAATCTTGGAAGATTTGAAAGAATTTATCCATCTGGTGACTAGCTTTTTCACGGAGCTTTTGTTCACTCAAACGTGAGGGGTAAGGAATAGAGGAGGTAGAAGGTTTGGACTGAGGTGTTTCAACTGGAATATCATTTGGTTCAAAAACAACTCTAGGTTTTGGTTTGGGTTTCGGGACAACATGAGGTGGGACGTCTTGGGTACCTCCCTTATGAGTAGGAAGTACTTCATCCTTATTTACCTCGACATTATTTTCCACTACCTTAGGAGAATAAGAGGAAGGGGTAGCGGGAACAGTGGGTCCATCATATGAAACTCCGCTCCTGGTCGTGATCGCCTTTGCATCGCCCCTCGAGTTTGCGATCGTGTTGCTCGGAAGTTTTCCAGAGCCCGAGGGTTGTTCATTTAAAGATTTCTTGATTTCAGAAATCTGGCTGACCAACAACCTGTTTGTCTCTTCTTGAGTTTTCATGAACTGCTTTAACAACTCATCGGATGATGGTTGTGGAGCTGGGAGAATGGCTTGTGTTTGGTTGGGGAAATTTTGGACACGGTTATTTTGATTATAACCTTGTTGTGGCTGAAAATTCCCTTGATTTGGATTACCATTTCCCTGAAAATGATTTCCGGGGTTGAAATTGTTTCTGTTAAAGTTTCCTTGATTGTGGAAACCTTGATTCTGTCCAGGATGGAAATTCCCTTGGTTTTGATAACCTTGATTCATTCGTGGTTGGTTCTGGTTTCTGTTTTGCAAATTTGGGTTTGGATTAAACCCGGGTGGTCCCATATGTGTGTTAGCACGGCAACTTGGTTCAATTGGAGGACGGTATTGATTACCTCCCTGATTTGTAGTACCGGCTAAGGCATTGGCTTCAAAAGGACTACCATCGGTGGCAGTACAATTGTAGTAAGCATGTGGGCCACCACAAGTGACACAAACTTCCACTTTTTTTACTTCAGCATGTGAAGGGTTTTGTGCGAAAGTGACTTTTTTCTGGTTTGAGATAACCAAAGCTTGAATGGCGTCCGTGAGTTTGTCTATCTTAGCATCGGTGCTAGAAGTACTCTGATGCGTGGGAATCGCACCTTGCTTTACCTCTCGAGGGATCTCGCGAGGCTTACAACCCCCACCAGGCAGTGTACCTGATCGTTGTAGTATAGTATAGTGACAAGTACCGGGGGATTGATCGTTCAGCTTAGGAATAGTGTCGCTAGGATTAGAAAACCTAATTAAAAGTTCTAGAGATGAAAGATGATTATTTTTGTATTTTTATATTTTATGAAAGCAATTAAAATCTCGGGTTTTGAAAGAGTGGGCGGAATTGGTTGCTAATCAACTAACCCAAAGCTAAGATGCAATCAAAATAAAACAATAAAAATAAAATTAAACTAATTAAACTAAGGTTGTGAGCAGTATATGGAGAAATTGTGTTTACTTAGACTTCATTACTCCCTAGATATCTTTTATATGTTAATTACTTGTTACACTTGTATGAATGACGGGTTGTATTCCTTAATACCATTCGTGGAGTGGCATACATAACTCCCCAACTCTATGAGCTCTTATCTCCTCCTACACCATGACCCAGCACAACTATAGGGATTGTAAACAGTGGCTCATGTATTAAATACAACCAATAAAGACCTAGTACGCCTCGGTTCATGTTTCTTAAGACGTTCAAGCATGTTACCATTTGGAGATCTGCCAGTTTTCTTAAGCCTAACATATAAAATCATTCATTCAAAACAAGAATAGACAAGTAATCAACACATAATCAACATCTAGGTTTCATTAGATCTAAGCAAACACAAGAGAGATCTAGCCTAACATAGTAGAATTAAGATAAGAACAAAAGATAAACAACCAACACATAGACATATTGATTGAATTAAGAGTATACTTATCTCAATTACAATGCAAGGTCTCAAGGGTTTGGAACCCTTGAAAAACCTGTAAAAGAGGCACCAAAATTGTCTTTAGGGTTTCACCAAAACTTCTCCTTTTTTTTTTATGAAAAAACTAGAAAACTATATATAGGAAAATCGTCCTGACGGCGTCAAGAGTAAAATCTGACGCCGTCAACTCGCCGCCATACACTTCCTCGGACGCCCTAGATCCAATTGTGACGGCCTATGTGACGCCGTCACCACCTTCGGTAAATTAATCTTGGCCACTTTGACGCCGTCACCTCTTCATCTGACGCCGTCACCAGCTACGGTAAATTATTCTTCATGTCTGACGCCGTCAAGAGCAAACCCTTGACGCCGTCACCTTGTATTTCCAGCTTGGATTTTTGGTACTTTGTCGTTTTCTTCACTTTATGCTCCAAAAACGTCCAAAATAGCCTCTTTTCCAGAATTCACTCTCCAAACACCTAAAATCACAAAAGGAACGATTTAGGGCAATATTTGATCAAATAAATTTGGATTCGGGCTTAAATGACCCCCTAAAAACGGATCATTTTTCGCCTCATCATATACCCTTACACTTGAGATTTGCTTGTCCTCAAGCAAATGAGCTTTTATTCTAATCAAAAGACAAGTTAGGGGTCATTTAACACTAATATAAAAGTAATTACAACAAATAATCGTTCCACTAAAGACCAATAGACAAGCACGGAGGTCATACACAAGCACCTCACAAATAGTGTTTGGATACTCACATCTCTCGGGTGTAATAAAGTAATATAACATTATGGAAATGGAAGATATCTCTCACTACCTGTCATAGCAAAATAGATTACCATAGGCTTGGGAAAGGATCAAACCTCCACCACATGGCGTAAGCACCTAGGATAAACTATCAAAGAGGTCTTTTAAAGGGTTATAACGTTAGGTGTAGGGATATGAATTACACGGTTTTGTTGGATAAAGGGAATTTTACTGGTGGCGAGTTAACAATCTTAGTAAATTACATGTACAAGATGGCGTTGCTAAGCCAAGACTAGACTCGACTTAAGCTAATAAATGAAAAATAACAAAAACATAAAATGAACATAAAATAAAAACGGGATGGTAGTCCGTATGTTTTTTCTCTTCTTCTTTTCTATTTTTTTTTTCTTTTTCTTGTTTTTTTTCTTTCTATTTTTTTTTCGATTTTTTTTTTTTTTTTTTTTTTCATACACTCTTACCCTACCATCCAAAATAATACATCATAAGGGATGAGAATTCCCCTTACACTTGAATCTTTACATACTTTACATTTAACTATTCTAATGACTCGAATTAAGAAAATCAAAACACTTGGAGCACTTTTAAAATTAACGTACATATGGGGGTAATAATATGATGTTCTTCCCCATTACTCCATAAAATAAGTACTTACCCATGAGTCCCAATCGTCCCAAAACAATATGTACACGGATATGACTCGACTTAGCAACCATGTAATCAATTAGAAAGTTAACTTAGGGTTTAACAAATAACAATAATGCACTAAAAATGAGCGCATACACGGAAGGCTAAGGCGATTTGGTTGTACATTTAAGTGGGGTGTAACAAATTCTTCCTTTAAGTAAAATGCTTAAAGTTAGAAACGAAAAGATAGGCTCGGAGGGGTGTACTAGGGGTATCGTGTACTAAAAATGAGTACAACGCAAAGGGTGTGGGAAAAATTAGTTGACTTAACTAGCCAAGTAATATGGCTTAAATGGTCAAGTAATTATAATACGGGTTTAACACAAGGGTGATCCTAATGCCTCTTATCATGTAGTAAATCCTACCACACGAATGTAGTCTCACTAGCGGTCTCGGGATGCATCACTAACGCAAGTTCTAGAATCTAAATGCTACCGGTACACTCATAAGCACTAATAATGAATGCTTTTCCTATCAAATCTAAAGGCGAACCTCACATTTTTGGGTGGAAAATTTTTCTGAATATACGGTTATGTGCTAGTCATACAACCTCCAATCCATGAGACGCTTGCTATGGCTAAAGTTTCACTCCTAAATGTTGTAAAAAATTTTAAATTTGGCGCTAAAATTACACTAACAAGTATTTCTCATAGTTTTATTACTCATCTACTATCAAACAAAACAAACTCAAGCGAAAGTGCATATGTAAGGTATCATCTTTTTACCCTCCCCTTACACTTAAGATGAACATTGTCCCCAATGTTCAAGTAAAGAATGTAAAAGTAAAATAAGTAAAAAGAATGAAATCAAATACTCCCCTGATTCGCTCGGTATGGATTTTAGGTTGGCCAGGTTACATCTTCTTCCAAGAAAACGAACAATCAAAGCTTCCCTTCCAGAATATAAATCATCTTCTTGTCACAAATAACCTGTAAATCCTGACAAAAGTAGACAAGGCAACCTCGCGTAAAATCGGCGGCATCCTATATAAGTTACTGAATCCTAGAAAACAAAATAAGATATAATGCTTGTGGAATGAAGTTTGCAGATTTTCTGGAGATTATAAAACTTAATAATTCACAAAAACTATAAGACTCCGTTAGAAAAACAAAACTGGTAAAATTTCCAGATTTTTGACTCCTGACGCCGTCAAGAGCAAAGCCCTGACGCCGTCAGAATGGACCTGCAGAAATCTTTATGTTAAGTTTCCGGAAAATTTCTGGAAAAACTTTGTCCTACTTCCTGGAAAATCCTGCAAAACTTCATTATGACTCAATACAAGCATTTGACTCTAACAAATACGAATATACATGTTCATTAAATATTGTGGATAATCATGATCGGTTTGTTTCTTAAAAACATATTTGGGGTTTCCCCTTACACTTATCTTTTGCAAAAATACCTTTAGGTTGAAGTTAAGACTAGGCTAAACAACATAATAAAGTATTTCCACTTTTTAGTAGAGAAACATGATCAACCAACAATAAAAATAAAACATGCATACGGAAGCAAATAACAATCAAACAAATAAAAATCACACAAAACATGGGTTGCTTCCCAAGAAGCGCTTGTTTTTGTTCGAGTCACGAGCCTGACTCTACCCTTATTTCACGGATAAAGGTGAGGTTTTCCCTACACTTAGGATTAAGTGCGGGTGATAGTAGCGATACACACCCTTAAGGTGGAAATATGCCTCGTGAGGAGAGTGTGGTGGATGAATTATATGCTCAAAGGGTTGTGCTCCAATCATCATAACCTTACCTAATTCAATCGGGTTAATGGATGGATTAAGATTTTCTCCTAGAAAGGGATCATTTTCAATCAACTTCGAAAGACTCTTAGTTGGGGATCCATCTTGACCTAATAAACCCAGTTTAAACCCATAATGTTTCTTGTGATCAATCATAAATGGGTGATGTAAGTATGTAAGGTCATGGTTCACTCCTATGTCAACTTCCTCTCTACGAGGCTTAGAATCTACTACCTTTATCTTAAGACTACCCGGACCATATGGTTTGATGGGTGGATCGGAACCTATTTCAATTCCTAAATTCACATCCAAGGATGGAAGATTAGGTAACGGTTTTGGTTGAGGCTCTGGTTCATCAAAACTAGGAACTTCCCTAGAACTAAGGGTAAGGTTATCATTATAAGCATTCAAACCTATATCCTCTAGTTGTGTTTGGTCCAAGGGTTCTACCTCTATTGGGGTTCCTATAGTCTCTTCTACTTCTTCCGGGTAAGTCACGGGCGGTGTGTATTCCTCAAGTGATGGTAGGACTTGTGGGGTACTTATTGGGCTTGGGTTTTCTACTATCTCTTCCATTTGTATTGTGGTGAAATCATACCACCCCGTATGCCCAGTTATCTCATCTAAAGTTTTATCCCCAAACAGTCTTCTTGCTTGTTCCCTTAAACTTGCTATCAATTGATCCGTAACAACGTTTGTTGGGTTGTCCATTTTTTTGGCAAGTATGGCACAATTCTCTATGGTTTCCCATGCTTCATCAGCACTTAATCCCCAAAGGTCCCCATGTGCGGTATGGTCAATGTCCATTTTGGTATAGTGGTCGACACGATGGTAAAATATTTCAATTTGGGACCACAGATCGAAATTATGATGAGGGACTTTTCGGAGTAAATATTTAAAACGAGCCCATGCATCATAGATAGGTTCATCCTCATGTTGTTTAAACATCAAGATGTCTTTTGGGGTGGGTGAATTTCGTGGTTGGTAGTATGGTGGATTCGCGTTCTCCATAATGGCGAACGGAATAGTCAATGGAAATTACGAACAAACACACAAAGAAAAAGATAGACTAAAGAAGACCTAAAAATAAAAATAAAAATCTTACTAGAAAGGAATCTAGCAAGTAGACCTAATAAAAAGAAATCCTAACCAAGACAATAACTATTCCCAAGGCTGCGGCGCCAAAAACTTGATGCGTGGGAATCGCACCTTGCTTTACCTCTCGAGGGATCTCGCGAGGCTTACAACCCCCACCAGGCAGTGTACCTGATCGTTGTAGTATAGTATAGTGACAAGTACCGGGGGATTGATCGTTCAGCTTAGGAATAGTGTCGCTAGGATTAGAAAACCTAATTAAAAGTTCTAGAGATGAAAGATGATTATTTTTGTATTTTTATATTTTATGAAAGCAATTAAAATCTCGGGTTTTGAAAGAGTGGGCGGAATTAGTTGCTAATCAACTAACCCAAAGCTAAGATGCAATCAAAATAAAACAATAAAAATAAAATTAAACTAATTAAACTAAGGTTGTGAGCAGTATATGGAGAAATTGTGTTTACTTAGACTTCATTACTCCCTAGATATCTTTTATATGTTAATTACTTGTTACACTTGTATGAATGACGGGTTGTATTCCTTAATACCATTCGTGGAGTGGCATACATAACTCCCCAACTCTATGAGCTCTTATCTCCTCCTACACCATGACCCAGCACAACTATAGGGATTGTAAACAGTGGCTCATGCATTAAATACAACCAATAAAGACCTAGTACGCCTCGGTTCATGTTTCTTAAGACGTTCAAGCATGTTACCATTTGGAGATCTGCCAGTTTTCTTAAGCCTAACATATAAAATCATTCATTCAAAACAAGAATAGACAAGTAATCAACATCTAGGTTTCATTAGATCTAAGCAAACACAAGAGAGATCTAGCCTAGCATAGTAGAATTAAGATAAGAACAAAAGATAAACAACCAACACATAGACATATTGATTGAATTAAGAGTATACTTATCTCAATTACAATGCAAGGTCTCAAGGGTTTGGAACCCTTGAAAAACCTGTAAAAGAGGCACCAAAATCGTCTTTAGGGTTTCACCAAAACTTCTCTTTTTTTTTATGAAAAAACTAGAAAACTATATATAGGAAAATCGTCCTGACGGCGTCAAGAGTAAAATCTGACGCCGTCAACTCGCCGCCATACACTTCCTCGGACGCCCTAGATCCAATTGTGACGGCCTATGTGACGCCGTCACCACCTTCGGTAAATTAATCTTGGCCACTTTGACGCCGTCACCTCTTCATCTGACGCCGTCACCAGCTACGGTAAATTATTCTTCATGTCTGACGCCGTCAAGAGCAAACCCTTGACGCCGTCACCTTGTATTTCCAGCTTGGATTTTTGGTACTTTGTCGTTTTCTTCACTTTATGCTCCAAAAACGTCCAAAATAGCCTCTTTTCCAGAATTCACTCTCCAAACACCTAAAATCACAAAAGGAACGATTTAGGGCAATATTTGATCAAATAAATTCGGATTCGGGCTTAAATGACCCCCTAAAAACGGATCATTTTTCGCCTCATCATACTCACGGGCGATGAAGTAGAAGGACCAGCACTCACTTGGGAGTTATATGGTTTGTGCGTGTAGTGCGGACTTTGGACTTATTTTCAATGATTTCTAAAGCTTCTTTTGTGGTTTTGCTCAAAAAATTACCTCCCGCGGAGGCATTGAGAGAATCTTGGTCAGATTGACTCACACCATTATAAAACGTGTCAATTTGCATAAATTCAGTGAAACCATGATGAGGACATCGACGAAGCAATTCTTTGAAACGATCCCATGCGTCACCAAACGATTCATCAAACCTTTGAGTAAATTTGATGATTTCATTTTTAAGACTTGTCGTTCTGGACGGGGGAAAAAATTCGTTTACAAATTTGGTAACTAAATCTTCCCATGATGTGATGGAACGAGGAGGTTGTTTTTCCAGCCAAATCCGGGCTGCTCCCTCAAGAGAAAATGGGAAAAGAAGAAGTTTGACTGCTTCGGAAGGGACGTTCTTGTATTTGATGGTTGAAGTAATTTTATTAAACCATCGAATATGAGCATGGGGATCATCCCTCTCAAAACCATAAAATTGGCTTGAAGTTACTAGATTTAGTAACCCGGTTTTGAGCTCAAAGTATTCAGCCACAATGGCTGGGACAACAATAGCGTCTCCGTAACCCTCAATGGGTGCTTGGAGAAGCTCATTCATCGGACGGTCTTCCGCCATGATAACTTTCTTAGGAGAAACAGCACGTTCCTCAGATACGGCTGTTGGGGCAGAACGTCTACGGCGTCTTCGAGGAATTCTGACAAGCTCACGTAAAGGGTTTGTTGACCTAGAAGAACGAGTGCGCATGCACTAGAGACGACTCTAAGAATCTTTAGAGTGACGGGAAACTAAAAATAGAGATAGAAAAGAAATATAGACAAAAAGATGATATATAACAAAGTGTGAAAATTCAAACTCACAGATATTTCAAAAAGTCGTAAGACGCAGCACACCTCCCCGGCAGCGGCACCAAATTTTGATTGGTGTGAAACAGTCAGATAATATCAACCAAGTTATGGTCAACAAGTCAGACATCCTAAACCAATACTCCGTGGAATTTAGTGTTTCCCCGGATCGTTAGATCCCAACGAGATGTGAAATCTGAAATAAAACGACTTAGAGATCAGGTGAATTGAACAGGAAAAGGGTTTAAGTGATTGTACTACTGAAAAATAAGAGTGAATAGCTTTAATAAGCTATATCAATCAATACGTGAAATCAGATACGTACAAGTGAAAAAGGGACTGAAAAACGTGAACGTTTATTAATTAAACGTAAACAAAAACAACTTTAACTTATAGTAGGATTTTAAAAGCCTTAGGGGCTTAAATACAAATTAAATAAATTTAAAATATTTATTTTATAATTAAAAACTATTTAATTAATTATTTTTATTTAATAACTATTATTAATTATTTAATAATTCACTAATAATTAAGAAAATATGAAATAAGTCTAGAGAATTAAAATTAAAATTTCTAAAAATCTAAAATATTATAAAACTTATTTTAAAATTAAAATTATATTTTTCACACTATTTATCTATTTATTATTAATTATTATTTAATTATTATTTAACTAATTATATTGATTTAAATTATCATAGATACTAAAAAGACTTAGATAATTATGAAAAATTTTATATATCTAATTAACCATTACAGGAATCCTGAAAAATTATAAAAAGTTTATATTATGTATTTTTAATCTAATTTACTAATTATTGTTCTATTTATTAATTATTTATCAATTAAACTAATTATATTATTAAAAATAGAAAATGAACAGTATAAATCCTAGAAATATTTATAAAATTACTTTACCTTCTATAAAAGCTATAAAAATTATAAAAACTATGTGGTACTTTATAAAATATAATTATGCTATTTAATTCTTATTTATTATTTAATTATTAAATAAACTAATATTAATTCTAAATAACACTAGATGACAAAAGAAAAATCTGGAAAAATTTATAAAATTACTTTAATATATAAGAGATTTAATAAAAATATAAAATAGCAGAAGTGTTTATAAATAAGCTAAAAAGAAAATTAAATAGATAATTTCTATTAAATAGAAGCTATCACTATAATTAAGTTTGATTTTTTCTTGTTTTTCTTTTATAAAACTAATAAAATACTTAAAATAAGAAACTTTAATAAAGGAAAATAAGTTATAAACTCAAAATAAGCACTGAGAGTGCTTATTACCCAAAACAGTTGACTTTTTGTTGACTTAGTTAAGAAATAAGCTCAACTGAGCTTGTGTGGGGTCCACAAGGTAAATTTTGGTTTCTCTGACTTATGTGAACTATTTTGAGTGAGTTTCAATCAAATAAGTTCAATAAATAAGCCACACAACAACAATAAGCACTTGCTTGTTGATGTTGCTGAGACAGATTTGGGACAACTTTCCAAGCTGATTCTAAGTGGGTCCCAGTGTTCCACAGGTCAGACCAATGGTCAAGTGTTGAACCTGGGTAGGAGGGGGGTTGAGACAAGCCAAGTATGAGGTGTGGGATCCACTGGGTTAACCACAAATGACCACCAAAGTTGGTGGGTTGAACTGAGGTCTGAGTGCACAGGTAAAAGTGGTAACTTGTAAGCTAATGTGGGGACCACAACAAGGATCAAGGATCCAAGTTTAAGCCTGATCTAAGAATATAGCTTATTGGTGTATCCAAAAAGCCAAAGCTTACTCAATGGGGGGTCCACTGGAGAGCTTTTGATGAGCTTATGAAAAAGCTTGTATGTACTGAGTATTCAGTACATACAATGTAATGGGGCAATCTAGGAGCTTATTGCAGCCCTAGAAGATAAGCCTGGAAGTTAAAAATAAGCTTTAAACTTTGAAATCTGGTTGCTTGGCTTTATGAAAAGCCAAAGCTCACAAGCTTAAGCTCAGTGATGAGCTTTTTTATAAGCTTGAGAATTTGATTCACTATACTGATTGCTCAGTGTAATGGTTTGTTTTGTAGGACATGATAAGCACAAAATAAGCAATCCAAGTAACAGAAGGCAAACAAGCACTCAAACAAGTAAACAAACACAAGGGCTTCACAAAGCCACAAGAATTTCAAACTAACATGCAATATTGAATGATCTACAAGCTTATTCAAATGGCTTGTCCAACTGTGCACAGGGCACTTTTGTGAAAAAGCTTGGAAAGTTAAACACTAATTAAGCTGTTTAACTACCTATATAAAATTAACTAAAAATACTCAGATTAAGATAAGCAACAATATTTTAATACCTAAAAAGCACAAGTGCTAAATCTATGTATTAAAGCCTATGGAAAATCTACAAGTTAATTCAAAAATTTATCTACTGAAAATATTGACTTTTTAATTACCTATCTAGTTTGACTTAGATGAACTTCTACTGAATCCTACTCACTATTTGTGATGTATTAAGCTAATATAAGATTACTTTAAGCTAAATTACCAACTTATGAACTATTATGCAGATTATGAGATGAAAACTTAAGACAGATAATAAGTTAATAAGATTAGACCATGATTTTGACTTTTGTTCAAGAAAACCTGAGTTATTGTGTTTGAAATGAGTTATTGAGACTCAGTGTGATATGTTTGAACAAAATGCAACAACCAAATCCAGGTCTGAGACCACTAGATCAGCAAAACCAAACACCACTTAATACAACTGATTGTGTGAGATTTCAAAGCAAATTATAATTTCATACCACAAACTTGATTCCAATCATCATAATACCATAAAACAATACTGATTAAGCATAATCCAGCAAACAAACAAGCATGAAACAAAGATGTCACCAAATTGCACTTAAACTGTGAGATTTTAAGATTTTAAGCAATAATGAAATTCCATAAACAACCAAGTGATATTATGCAATATTACTAACAACTAACACAAGTAGATCATAGAAAAAACAAATTTCAACCTTAAAAATCAACTGATGCAGTAACAAGAAAAATTGATCAAAAGCTTACAAATGATAGCAATCCAGCTGAGATCAAGAAACAAGGACCAAGAACACTCCTATAGATCCTCCTCAGGATCACTAACCCATATCCATCCAGAATTCACCATGCTTCAGCTTCCTTGATTACTTCAACTGATTTTTGTATTTTTATCTATTTTATATATATATTTTTTTTATTTTTGATTTCTTTTTGCTTTTTAACTATAAACTGAATTTTATGTTACTACTAGCTTGGATAAGCTATCTGGGAGCTTATATGAACCTAGAAAGTCCACAAACAACAACAACTAACAATATTTAAATAAACATGGAAATTGATACGATTTGACATAAACTGAACATAGAACTTTATATTGAAATTGATACTTGAAAAATATTTCTTACACACTGAGGATGATAATTAAAGTACTTTGGAAGCTAAAAATACACTGGTAAATTGAAAGAGCATAAAAACGATTTAAAACTAAAATTACAATTAAACTAGGTACTCTCCACAATGCTTCTTTTGTCAATCTTTATAGACTTTTTGGACTCCCCATGTGATCCTGAGCATTTCCCATCAATAAAATCAACCGTTGGATGAGTCAAATCCATCCAAGCCGTTTAAATCATTTTTGGCGCCAAATTCCACAAAGGTTGCTTGAGGCAGTTTTATTTTAATTAAGAAACTTTGGGAGTATTAGGAGGTGGAGGGGACAAGATTGGAAGGGTTTAGTGGGTTTAGGTTAAAAACAGAGGTTGTGAGGAAGAGGTGAAGTGTTGAGTGGTGGAGAAGCATTAATTGGGAGTGGTTTGAAATGATGAGGGGTGTGAGGTGTTAGGCCAGCTGGGGGGTTGAGGTGGATGAAAACCATGGTGGTTTTGGTTTGCAGAGGAGGGTGAGGGAGTGGTACAGTGGTGGTGGTTTGGGGAAGACGGTCAACGGGGTTTGACCCCGTAATAACTAAGGGGGTGTTGGGTTTTTGCTTTGGTGGGCTGGGAAACAGCTGGGCCCAAAAATATAAAAAGGGTGGGCTATGATTTTGGACTAGGCTTAGGATTAGGTTTAGGTTTAGTAAAAAGGGGGTCCGGTTGGTTTTTTAGGTATTAAATCACAAGGACCAAAAATGTAATTTGGTGAAAGTTGAGGGTCTAAGCTGCAAACTTTTCAAACTTCATCCAAGGGCCAAACCTGCAATATTAGATAATACAAGGACCATTTTTGCACATTTTTCCATTTTTACAAAACCGAGGACCATTTATGTCATTTTCTGAAAGATGAAGGGCCAAACTTGTATTTATCCAAAAGTTTATCACAAGGACCAATTATGCCATTTATAAATAGTATAAGGTTTATTTTGATTATTTTCTTATTTTTAAAACCTTAGGGACTAATTTTGACACTTTTCAAAGTTTAGGGACCAAAGTTGTAAATATATGATTTTAAACTTTAAAGGACTATTTCTTACAACTTATGAATCCCAAGGACCTTTTATGACATTTGTACAAGTTTTGATTTACCAGGGACTAGTTTTGCCTATTTTTCAAAGTTCAGGGACTGAAACTGTAAATTATGTGAAATGTTTTGTTTTTCATCAGTTTTCAATCCTTTTGCATAAAAACACAATCCAGGGATAATTTTATGTATTTTAAGGCATTCATGTGTGTTTTTATATGTTTTTGCAGTTTAAATGTAACAGAAATGATGAGTATTTACACACTCATCAGTTCTCATTTTCCACTAAAGGGATTGGGGCGGGCATTTGAAAAATCCTACGACTAAAAACACGAATAACAGGAATCAGACGATCAATGCTATTGTTATCCATCAAGATAGTTTACGAACAAAGGAAATAAAGAAATAAGATATATTAAAGAAAACCTAAAAATAAAAATAAAACCTTACTAGAAAGGAATCTAGCAAGTAGACCTAATAAAAAGAAATCCTAACCTAGACAATAACTATTCCCCGGGCTGCGGCGCCAAAAACTTGATACGTGGGGATCGCACCATCGCAACAGGTTTTACCTCTCAAGGGATCTTGAGAAGCTTATAACCCCCACCAGGCAGTGTACCTGATCGTTGTAGTATAGTATAGTTACAAGTACCGAGGGATTGATCGTTCAACTCAAGAATAGTGTCGCTAGGATAAGAAAGCCTAATAAACTAGGTCTAGAGGTGAGGGATGATTCTTTTTATATTTATATTTTATGAAAGCAAGTAAAAATCTCGAGTTTTGGAAGAGTGGGCGAAATTAGTTGCTTGCCAACTAACCCAATTTACTACTAATGCAAAAAATGAAGCTAATTATACTAATGTGGTGGAAAAAATAATGAGGAAAGTTGTGTTTACTTAGGTTTCATTACTCCCTAGATATCTTTTACAGGTTGATAGCTTGTTACAATTGCATGGATGACGGGTCATATTCCTTAATACTAGTCGTAGGGTCGTGTACAATATTCCCTAACTCTATAGGATCCTACTTCACTCCTATGTCGAGCCGTTAGAAGCTCCTAACATGGGATCATTAGAATTCTCCTACGCATTAAATACAACCAAAAATTGTAGTACACCTCCGATCATGTTTCTTAAGACGTTCAAGCAAGTTACCAATGGAAGTCTGCCAGTTTTCTTAAGCCTAACATCGAATACAATCATCCATAACAACTATAAACAAACAATCAACCCATAATTAACATCTAGGTTTCACTACATCTAAGCAAACATAATAAAGATCTAGCCTAGCATGTTAAATAGAAGACAAGCGTAAGATATAATCAAACAACACATAGACATATTGAATGATTTGAAAGAGTACTTATCTTCAATTGAACATGAAAGATTCAAAGGGTTGAAACCCTTGAAAAGCTGATGAAATTCGGACTAGGGTTTATTCCCTCAAAGTTGCACACTAATGAATGAAATTCGGAAAACTATATATAGATATTACATCGTGACGGCGTCATGTATTAGATTGTGATGCCGTTAACTTGCCGCCATAATAAAATCGTATTGCCTAGATCTGTTTGTGACGCCGTCATGTGTAGAATTACTTTGGGCCGTCACTAGTAACTGGACCATGACAGCCTTGGTGACGCCGTCATGTCCTATGCACAAAAACTCTCTGGATCGTCACGTGTATTTTCCACTTCCAGCACTTTTGTAACTCTTGACGCCGTCATGTGGAGAGTCTTGACGCCGTCAGGTACGGTTCCCAGCAAGGAAAATTGAGACTTTGCCGTTTTCTTGACTTTTATGCTCCAAAAACGTCTAAAATGCTTCCTTTTCCATATTTCTCTCCAAAAGTACCTAAAATGACAAAAGGGACGATTTAGGACAATAATTGATCAAATAATCTCGAATTCGGGCTTAAATGACCCCTTAAAAGCGGTTCACTTTTCGCCTCATCATGCATACCATATTATCATTCCCGCCTGATGCTCATTGACAATTATCATATGACCACTTAAGTCCACACACCTCTGACTTGTGACCATTTAACTTACTAACAAAACTTTGATGTGCACATGGGTCACGTAAATTAAAAAATTAACGGTCAACTTACCAGCTCAGAGTTCTGGCTTGGAACAGAAGTAATGGGAGGACCAGATGGACCAGACAAGATCACAGCGGCACCCTGCAAACCACAAAAGGTCACTCATAAGACCCGCACAAGTCATTACTATTTTATATCATCCACTTAAGCTAAAACTCATTGCAAATTTTTACAAACATAAAGCATACATCTTTACTCCTGATGGCCATTTGTCCTGGAGGAGGAGCAGGGAGTGATTGAGAAGGGAGAGAAACAGATTTACCCCACCCAATATTCAATTCATAATCATAAACAATCACCCCTGAAACATTAAATACAATATTCAGTTATCACTCTTGCTAAGAAAGTTTGCAACTTAGAAGCTCGATAAATGATTCAACTAAACATTTCTAGAACTTCAATTCATATAATTTCCCATCTGTGTGACATGTAAAAGTTGACATTACCGGTATAGCTGAAAAATTTCTACATAAATGTACGAACCAGATTGTTGACCTCTACTCTCATTCAAACAAGAATTTTAGCTCTTATACTATTTGGAAGGGCTTAACCTTGCATTTCATCTTTTGCAACTTATCCATCTGCACGGTTCATAAAAGCCACAAAACCACAGTTTTTTTGTCGTTTTCGCTCCTCTTCTGTCCTTGGCCACATTATCTTCACACTAGCAATGGGTCCAAATCTTCCAAATGTCCGCAGAAGAAAATTTTCATCTACCTGAAATGTATTGACCACAGAAAGAAAAGGTCAGCTTGCATTTTTTCACCAACTAAAGCAGCATATTAGCATCACGATCTGACCTGAGGTGCAAGATTTCCGACATAAAGATTGGTGGTCTGAGGATCTCCATCATCAAAGGAACCAAACTTTATATCAAATTCATCAGGCAACTCATCAAACCGACTAGATAGCTGAGATAGTAAGATACAAGTATATGCGATTTAGATGAGATTATGGTTTATTTATATATGAAAATCCTCTTTATATAAATACCAACATAGCATCATAAGTTTCTAAGACCTGATAAAACCACACAAAAACCAAATCAACATTCACAACAAAATTTCTATATAGGATAAACAAGTAACTTACAGTGATAAGCTCATGAATTAGCATAGGTGAAAAATTAAGACCAAGTAATTCATCCTCTAATGTCTTAGTCATCAAATCATATAACCCTGCCCACTTAAGCATATCCTCCACATTGCTAAAGATCGGTCTAGTCTCCGTACTCTCATAATACTTCAAAAAACTATCCACCGTAACCTGCCAAGATGGTGGTGATCAGTGATCCGGTGAGTGTCTGTGGTTAATCGGGGCCTGATTGAAATAATTAACTTTTAAGGATTTGGATAGTCAAACAGGGTAACAGGTGCCATTTTAAATTTTAAGGATTTGGAGGGGGTTTGAATCTGGGGTTTGGGTTTGTGTTAGTGATGGTGGGGTGGTTGTGTGATGGTGGGAGGTGGCGGCGGTGGAGGAGGAGGAGTGATCAGAGGATTGTTTTGTTTTGTTTTGTTGGAGAGTTGCAGGAGTGGTTGTGGTGGTGTGAATTGTGACGGTTTAGTTGAATTTTGTGAGAGTAAGGTGTAAAATGACAAAAATACCCAGTTTCTCATGTATTGGTTGCCCAAAATTAAAAGTTGCCCAAAATACAATACGTTCCATGTACCTCGTACCAACAGTTGTGGGTCAGACACGTGTCATCATGTAGTTAGGTAGACATTAGTTGCCCAGGGCAACCCAGGCTAAAACGAGAATTTTCAAAAAAGGGGCTAAAAATGCCTAACCCGCAGGGCAACGGGCCATTTTGGTAATTTTCCCTAAATTATAACAAGATTCAAGCACAATGCCTAGCTTAGGTGGGAGAGAACGACACGTCTAAAAGATTTAGAAAATTCTAGAATATGTCTTAAACAACTGACATTGGTGTAGTTGTTATAGAGTTATAAGATGGTATTTATTAATGCTCCTTTTGTGGAGTTGCGTGAACATCCAAAGTAAGTAGCTTTCCTATAAATAGGGCAAACCATTGTTATTTGTAATCATTCAAGTTGTAAGGTATCATTACTTATATAAAGCATCACTTTAAGGGTTCTCAAGTCGTTCTTAAGTCTTCTCTTTAATCTTAACTTGTTTACCTTTTAAGTTAGGGTGTGTGCATGGTCAAGCTAGCAAGATTAAACGCTACACCATGATCGAGTTTGTGTTAACCACAGTAATGCAATAAAGATCATGACTCAATTCCTCACTCAAATTATTGTAGCTACAAACTATTTATGAAAAAAGATATGGATCACAAACATTTAATAAATTTAAATGAACAAATAAAAATTTACAAGATACGTAATGAATCTACATGTTTCTTTCATGATTAGAGTCTTTAAGAAAGATCTTAACAATATTGTTATTGTTACGAACACATTTTGTTCATGAAAGTTCCTTTCAGTTGTTTTCTTTGTTTCATGTAAAAAAGATTCTACATCTTTAAAAAAAATCAAAGTAATCAAATTACATTATATTATAACTAAATATAACGAATAAGGATCCTCTCATGTTTATTTGAACATGAGAGGTAATGTTATGCTTGTTATGATCGTACATTTGAATTAAAATAAAATAAAATAAACGTTTTGCAATAATCACAACAAGAACAACATTACCTGGGAATACAACCATTAACCAAATAACGGGCTAAATTTATTGTTGATTAGAAAATATACACCAGTTACTCTTCTCCTATTATTTTTGTCTTAGAAGTTAAGCACTAATATCAATTTTTGCAAGTTTACTAACCATAATATCCAAATTTGCTTTTCTAACAATTTCGCTGAAGGGTTTAGTTTTGATTATAGGTATAATTCGGTTGAACAATTATATACAACCCATACTATGCTTCTTTGAAACAGGACGAGTTCAAAATTTTGATTGACAGTTGAGAACCTTTGTGTGAAATGCTTTGTGTTTGATGAATTTCTTGAGACAATAGGGTTTGAGATAAGTTTTCTTTGAGTGTTTAATTATCTCCAACTTATAAACCAAATTTAAATATGGGTTTCTTGGTATTTATGTTACAATTTTGTTTTGATGTGTCCAACCAGTTGAACTTGAGCTGGCAGACACCTCTATAATCTTCATATACTAATTCCAGTGAAGTGTATCCATTGCCTTTTACTCTTTTTGGAAGATAGAAAGAAAGGCATCAACCTTCATTATTATACTAATGTGACAAGTAATAGGTGCCAAAATATTACATTTTTCGCAAGTTCTTGGACATGTTTAGTCATTAGCCATGAAAAAAGAATAAACTTGGTTATCCATGTCATATAATGGTTTTTAATATGTTGTGATTGTGTTTTGAAAAGTTAAGAGAATCAAGTCCAAAAGGTTAATATTTGTGAGTGTTCATAAGTTAAAAGTGGTGGTAATTTGTGAGGTTCGTCAAAGAACCTTGAAACATCCATTGTCATTTTTGTTTTTACTAAAGTTCAATTCAAAGTTTATTGAAGTGCTCTAAATTAGTTTACATGACATTTAGTACGCGTACTTTTCCAAAAAGTTCTAAATTAGTTTACATGGCTCTAAATTAGCCGTACAATAACAACATACTTTTCCAACTGTTCTATTCTAGTAAGCGTACTTTTTTTTTGTCCCACTCAATGTAACGTACTTTCAACTTTTGTACCAATCTACCCCATGGAACTTGTTTTACCGGCTAACCTAGAAATTTTTACAAAAAGCTTCTGCTACGTTGGATTTCCACTAAATCCATTATAAAACCTCACTATTCCTTTTCTTCCCCAATTTTTTCCCTCCATAAATCTAAACCCTAACCCTAAATCAATTAAAGTTATCATGTTCTTCATCATCCGATCGCAATTATCGCCCACCACCACCAACACATTGTGAACATGAAGAACTTGTAATTAGACAGACTTCGCGAACAAGGGATTTTCCTTTAAGGTGTTTTCTTAGATGCATTGAGTATTATAATGTAAGTTGTTTGTACATTGTTGAAACTTAAAGTAATAAGTGTTGTTATTAGTGATGTGTGTTATTTGTTCCATATAGGGTTCAAAATGTAAGACATTTTACTGGCTAGATCCTGAGTTACCTAATGACTATTACAAACAAGAGGTTTTCAAGTTGATTCAAAAGGAAAATAGTTTGAAAGAAGACAAGTACACATTGAATGGAAAAATAAGAGATTTGAAAAGGGAGATTGACTTTCAAAGGTCAACTATGGAGAAGGAATTGTTGCTACTGCAATTGGAGTTGAAAGAAAGCAAGTCTAATGTGGTTTTTTTAGGCAAATTGTAGCCATTTTGTGTTTGGTTATTGTTGTTATGTTCATGTCAAAAATGTGTAGTATCTGTAATGTAGTTTTGATGTAATGACCTTTTATAAAATGAAATGCTTGTTATGGAATATGCTTGTGACTGCAAATACTATTGTTGATGTATTTTGTTTATTTGCTGCAAATGGTTAGACAGTAATGGGTAAAAACATATTAAGTCAAAAGGTAAAAGTCAATGGGTTGAGACCTAAATGTGTCTAACAACCAGCCATTAATGGCATTTACTTTCAAACCCTAATTGCCCCTATTTATACAACCACATTATACAGTCAACCTAGGGTTTGAAAGAATTGGGGGAAATATGATCGGGGTAACTGTTGGGTGTGTGTGTTTGAAATTTGTGTGTTATAAATTTATTTTTATTAAAAATATATGCCACATATGTCACTAGCCGGTTTTCAAAGTTTTTACCCGGTTGCCAGTCACCTTATGGGTAGATTGGTACAAAAGTTGAAATTACGTTAGATTGAGTGGGACAAAAAAAAAGTACGCGTACTAGAATGGAACATTTGGAAAAGAAGTTGCTATTGTACGGCTAAATCCCTTTCAAATTTGTAAGGGTATAGGTTTGCGAGGTGTTAGTTGACGTTGATCATGTTTGTTGAAGAGCAAGTGGTTTACTTGAACTCCAAAATAATATCACTAAGTTTAGTTGCACCATGCATGTGCGTATGCTCTGGAGCATAACATGTAGACACTCCTTAGATCCATAAACATCCATGGAAATTAGTTTTTCTTCAATAATGTTTGTTACCTTACTCGACATTGAAATGTTGTTTTATCTCATTATTCCGCCGTTGCACTTTGGGCGACCCAAAGATTGGGTGGATTTGAGTTATATGAGGTACCAAATATGTAGAAGCGTATTATGGGTTGTATACAAATATAGCACTAATAGGGTCATGATATTATAAAAAAGTAAGTTTTGCTTTGTTACTAAATTACAATTATGATTAATTTAATGAGTAGTTTTCCAATTTATGTTTCATTTTAAACAATACACCACCAAGAAAGGGAACCAACGGGAGTTGATACATGACAAAAACTAAATGGTATGTGCACATCCTGATAGGTAAATTTCATTGTCGATACGAGGCCGGGAAACATTTCCTATTTGATATAGTGTTTAGGTTCCTGATCTATTTAATTCTGACATCTATTTTGGTGGTACATGATATGTTATGAAACTTTTTAGGTCTTATATGGGTGTATATGCTTTTAGGTACTCGAACGATTTCCAGCCCACTTGACCTGTTTCTCACTTGACAAATTTTCTTACAATGTCAGTTCTAGATATGAAACCACAATCAGTTCTTCCCTAGAAATTAATGACTAGCTTCCTGAGATTGAGCACTGGCATTTGGACTATCAAGACTTCCAGAGAGGCTGGTCAGGTCCTGTTAGGTTGGCTTGATACATGGTTTGTGTATACATTGGAGGTGGTGCACCTGAAGTAGGAGGTACTGAGGGGCCATCATTTAAGGGTTCATTGTCATGGGCCTCGACATACCATTGTTAACCTGACCAGGCATGGATGGGTTGGCCTGTGATGAGGCGAAAAATGAATCACTTTTATTGGGTCATTTAAGCCCGGAATTGAATTTATTTGACCAAATATTGCCCTAAATCGTTCGTTTTGTGATTTTAGGTACTTTGGGAGTGAATTCTGGAAAAGGAAGCAATTCGGACGTTTTTGGAGCATAAAAGTGAAGAAAACGGCAAAGTCTTAATTTTCCATGCTCAGAACAGTACCTGACGGCGTCAAATGGAAAATCATGACGGTGTCAAGAGTAAAATCCGTGACGACCCAGTGCAAATCTGAAGGCGTCACAACAAGGGCATCAAGAGTTAATTTGGTGACGGCCTGCATAAGGTGTATACATGACGACGTCAGACCTAGATCTAGGCAGTCCGAGAAACTATTTGGTGGCGAGATGACGGCGTCAGACATTTGTTCTTGATACCGTCACCTATCAAAATCTATATACAGTTTTCTATTTTTCATTCATTAAGGAGAGGAACTTGTGTGGAGAAAACTAGGGCCAACCTTTGTAAACCTTAGGTCATATTTTACAGTGTTTTCAAGGGTTTTCACCCCTTGAATCCTTTCATGTTCAATTGAGATAAGTCTTCTCTTAATTCATTCAATATGTCTATGTGTTGTTTGAATATATCTTATGCTTGTCTTGAATTCAACATATTAGGCTAGATCTATCTTGTGTTTGCTTAGATGTAATGAAACCTAGATGTTGATTATGTGTTGATTACTTGTTTATGGTTGTATTGGATGAATGATTTCATTATTAGGCTTAAGAAAACTGGCAGATCTCCATTATGTAACATGCTTGAACGTCTTAGGAAACATGAACCGATGTGTACTAGGTTTTATTGGTTGTATTTAATGCATGAGCAAATTCTAGTGATCCCATGTTAGGAGTTTCTTAGCCGGCTCGACATAGGAGTGAAGCAGGCGCTCATAGGATTGGGGAAGTAAGTATGCCACCCCATGAATGGTATTAAGGAATACAATCCGTCATCCACGCAACTATAACAAGTAATTAACATGTAAAAGGTATCTTGGGAGTAGTGAAATCTAAGTAAACACAATTCTCCCACATATTGCTCACAACTCTAGTATAATTTAGTTTTTATTTTCATTTTAGTATTTTATTTTGATTGCATCTTAGTATTGGGTTAGTTGACTAGCAACTAATTCCGCCAAACTCCTTCAAACCCGAGATTTTTACTTGCTTTCATAAAAACTAAAAAATACAAAAAGAATCATACCTCATCTCTAGACCTAGTCTTTAGGTTTTCTAATCCTAGCGACACTATTCCTAGCTGAACGATCAATCCCCTGGTACTTGTCATTATACTATACTACATCGATCAGGTACACTGCCTGGTGGGGGTTGTAAGCTTCTCGAGATCCCTCGAGAGGTAAAGCCTGGTGCAATCCCTACGCATCAAGTTTTTGGCGCCGCAGCCCGGGGAATAGTTATTGTCTAGGTTAGAATCTCTTTTTATTAGGTCTACTTGCTAGATTCCTTTCTAGTAAGGTTTTATTTTTAATTTTAGGTTCTCTTTAGTCTATCTTATTTCTTCGTGTTTTTGTTCATAACTCTTCGCCATCCGACATCATGGACAATGGTAACATCTTTGAACCCGTCATCCCACCACAACAAGACCCACCACTCGCCAACCAACCTCTTAGGCCGCGAACCTTAGGAGAGTATTCCCGACCTAGCCACCAAGGCTACCGAAACACCATTGAGCTCACCCAAGGAGCCAATGTGACCCCCTTGCGATCCGACACCATCCGGTTGGTGCAAAGCGGATGTGCATTCCATGGACTTCGTTCCGAAGATCTAAATAAACATCTTAAGGACTTCCTTAAAATCGTAGATTCTATAGACCTTGATGTTACAACTAGAGAGTTAACCCGATTACGCCTATTACAATTCTCTCTACGTGATCAAGCTAGTCAATGGCTTTAACGTTTACCCGCAGGATCCATCACCTCATGGGATGATCTCACCACTCGTTTCCTTGCTCAATTTTTCCCACCGGGGAGAACTACCAAGCTTAGAAATGATATCTTGATGTTCCAACAACGTCAAGGTGAAACTCTATATGAAGCATGGACTCGTTTCAAGGACTTACTCCAAAAAGTCCCTCATCATGGCATAGATCTTTGGCTCCAAGTCCAAATCTTCTATGACCATATCGATCTCTCCACAAGGCGAGCCATTGACCAATCAGCCGGTGGTAAGCTACGTGATCTAAGTGCGGAACAATCATGGGAACTCATAGAAGATCTTGCTCTCTATGACAACGAAAGTTGGAATGATCCCCGTGATTTGAACAAAACGGTCAAGGCAATATCTTTGCCTTCGAACAACTCTAGCACTCACGACCGTAGGATCATGGAACTTGAAGGTCGAGTCAAGTGATGAGGCGAAAAATGATCCGTTTTTAGGGGGTCATTTAAGCCCGGAATTGAATTTATTTGATCAAATATTGCCCTAAATCGTTCCTTTTGTGATTTTAGGTAGTTTGGGAGTGAAATCTGGAAAAGGAAGCAATTCGGACATTTTTGGAGCATAAAAGTGAAGAAAACGCCAAAGACTTAATTTTCCAAGCTGGGAACAGTGTGTGACGGCGTCAAGAGGAAGAATTTAACGGCGTCAAGAGTAAAGATCATGACGACCCAGTACAGAAATGAAGGCATCACAAAGTAGAGCGTCAAGAGTTAAATGTGTGACGGCCTGCAAAAGTGGGCTACATGACGGCGTCAAATGTAGATCAAGGCAGTCCGAGGATTATTTTGGCGGCGAGATGACGGCGTCACAAGGTTGTTCTTGACGCCGTCAGCCTCTAATATCTATATATAGTTTTCTAATTTTCATTCATTAGAGAGGAACAAGTTTGGAGAAACCCTAAGGCCGAACCATATACGTATTTTACAGCTTTTTCAAGGGTTTTCAGCCCTTGAACCCTTACATGTGCTATTGAGATAAGTATTCTTTTAATTCAATCAATATGTCTATGTGTTGGTTGTCTATATCTTGTGCTTGTCTTGATTCCACCATGCTAGGCTAGATTTATCTTGTGTTTGCTTAGATCTAATGAAACCTAGATGTTGATTACTTGTTTATGGTTGTATTGGATGAATGATTTCGATGTTAGGCTTAAGAAAACTGGCAGATCTCCAATTGGTAACATGCTTGAACGTCTTAGGAAACATGAACCGATGTGTACTAGGTTTTATTGGTTGTATTTAATGCATGAGTAAATTCTAATGATCCCATGTTAGGAGCTTCTTGCAGGCTCGACATAGGAGTGAAGTAGGCACTCATAGGATTCGGGAAGTAAGTACGCCACCCCATGATTGGTATTAAGGAATACAATCCGTCATCCACGCAACTATAACAAGTAATTAACTTGTAAAATATATCTAGGGAGTAGTGAAATCTAAGTAAACACATTTCTCCACTTATTGCTCACAACCTTAGTTTAATATAGTTTTATTTTCATTTTTATTATTTTATTTTGATTGCATCTTAGTATTGGGTTAGTTGACTAGCAACTAATTCCGCCCAAAATCCTTCAAACACGAGATTTTAATTTGCTTTCTAAAAAATATAAAAATACAAAAAAAGAATCATCCTTCATCTCTAGAACTAGTATTTAGGTTTTCTAATCCTAGCGACACTATTCCTAGCTGAACGATCAATCCCCCGGTACTTGTCACTATACTATACTACAACGATCAGGTACACTGCCTGGTGGGGGTTGTAAGCTTCTCGAGATCCCTGGACAGGTAAAGCCTGGTGCAATCCCTATGCATCAAGTTTTTGGCGCCGCAGTCCGGGGAATAGTTATTGTCTAGGTTAGAATCTCTTTTTATTAGGTCTACTTGCTAGATACCTTTCTAGTAAGATTTTATTTTTATTTTTAGGTTCTCTTTAGTCTATTTTATTTCTTTGTGTGTTTGTTCGTAACTCTTCACCACCCGACATCATGAACGATGGGAACATCTTTGAACCCGTCATCCCACCATAACAAAACCCACCACTAGAACCTCTTAGGCCCCGAACCTTAGGAGAGTATTCCCGACCTAGCCACCAAGGCTATCGAAATACCATTGAGCTCACCGGAGCCAATGTGACCCCCTTGCGATCCGAAACCATCCGGTTGGTGCAAAGCGTATGTGCATTCCATGGACTTCGTTCCGAAGATCCAAATCAACATCTCAAGGACTTCCTAAAAATCGTAGACTCCATAGACCTAGATGTTGAAACTAGAGAGACAACCTGATTACGCCTATTCCAATTCTCTTTACGGGATCAAGCTAGTCAATGGCTTGAGCATTTACCCGCGGGATCCATCACCACATGGGATGATCTCACCACTCGTGTCCTTGCTCAATTTTCCCACCGGGGAGAACTACTAAGCTTAGAAATGACATCTTGATGTTCCAACAACGTCAAAATGAATCTCTTTATGAAGCATGGACTTGTTTCAAGGACTTACTCCAAAAAGTCCCTCATCATGGCATAGATCTTTGGCTCCAAGTCCAAATCTTTTATGACCATATCGATCTCTTCACGAGGCGAGCCATTGACCAATCGGCTGGTGGTAAGCTACGTGATCTAAGTGCGGAACAATCATGGGAACTCATAGAATATCTTGCTCTCTATGACAATGAAAGTTGGAATGATCCCCGTGATTTGAACAAAACGGTCAAGGCAATATCTTTGCCTTCGAATAACTCTAGCACTCACGACCGTAGGATCATGGAACTTGAAGGTCGAGTCAAGTCTCTCATGAAATCTTACGAAGCTCAAAAGCCTTCAAGCCAAGTAAGCAGAATCGCTTCTGCATGTAAATTGTGTAACGGCCCTCACGAAACTCATCACTGCATGGAGCTTCCAAAACGTGCTTACAACGAATTCATATCGTAACACGTTGGCCGAGGCCCTCGAACTTCTAACGAGGCCTATGAGGCATGGAAGGATAAACCTAATTTCAAAGGGTACCAAACGCGGAGCGTATCCTTCAATGACTCCTCACCACTCAAATGGTCCGAGCATTTTCCATCGCAGAGCACTTCTAAGCAAAGCTGTGAAGATGCCTTGCGAAATTTCATTCTATCTCAAGAATTGCAGCTCTCTACGCTTGAGGCTAAATTTAGACAACAGCAGGCCGATATGAATAACAAGATTTGTAATCTGTTGACTGCTATCAAAGAGCTCGTTGTTAATAAACCAATTCACGTTGATGAGGTCAAATCTGTTACCATCATGAACCCGCCAATATCTCCTGTGAAAATAAAAATTCCTAGTAAGCTATTCAAACATCTATCACCAAAAGTAAAAGAACCCATCAACCCCCTAGGACCAATTCATTTCGTAAATACCATCACCACAATATCTGCCTCTACACCTAACCCGAACCAACAACAAACTGAAAATGTCGGTCATACAGCTAAAAATGAGACCTCAAGGGTGGATCACGATTTGACCAGAAGCCCTACCAACTCATTCAAGCAGTCCACCGTGCAAGAATCTAGCAAATCAGATAAAGAGAAAGAGAGATCGGAAGAGCTGTTAGCTTCGCTTTTTTATAAAGATAATGTCACACATATGAAATGGACTAGATTAGATACTACAGGGACTACTATTGTTAAGTAGGCAAAGTAATGTTGTAATGAGCCTATAAATACCCCTCATGACTCTCCATGAGGGGTGTGGGAAATTGTGTGTGTAACCAAACCCTTGTCATTCTAATAAACCACCTTTTCTTCACCTTTCTCTCTCTACTTTCTCTCTCTAGAATCATGTTGTATTTTGATCAACCGCGACCTCCCGAACGTGTTTCTTGGTCATTACAATTGGTATCAGAGCTAACCGGGGGCGAATCGTGGTGTTTTGTGGTGTAAAATCGTGTTTTTTGGGTGTGTTTCTCGGTAAAATTACGTTTTTTAGCGATCTTGCCGAGTTAGGCTGATCTTGCCGAGTTAGGATCTTGCCGAGTTAGGTTCTTGCAGAGTTAGGATCTTGCCGAGTTAGGTAAGTTGCCGAGTTAGGTAAGTTGCCGAGTTAGGAAAACTTGCCGAGTTAGGAAAACTTGCCGAGTTAGGAAAACTTGCCGAGTTATAAAACTTGCCGAGTTAGAAAATCCTGCCGAGTTAAGTTTTTTTTCTTCTAATTTTGCCGAGTTTGGTATTGAATTTTGCCGAGTTAGGCTGTTCCAACCTTATCGTTTATCGAGTAAGGATTTCTTTTGGACTAATCTAAACGAAACTCTGCCGAAATTGACTTAGGATATCGAGTAACGAGATGGGATTTTGAGTACGAAAATATCAAAAGATTATTACATAAACAAAACCCTAACCTCATCAATAACCTAATGTCTATATACCCTAAACCCTTACCTTCACCAAAAACACATATGATATTATTGGTAAACATTTTATAGAACATGACTCATTTTATTATCTAAATACCAATATATCAAACACCAAAAACACACCACGAATTGCTTAATCGATCCTGATCAAGAATCACAATCAAATGACAACGGCTAGTATCGGATTTTGTGATTATGGGGATAATTCTTTATCACTTTTCTGGGTTTAAAGTTCATTTCAAGGACATGTGTACTTATTTATCTCAAAGTCTAGGGGTGGATGGATGCATGACTTTCGAAGATACTTGTTTGGGCAAACACTAAAGATCGTGATTAAGACTTGGATTATCTAGTTATACCCGATGTAAGGAGTTACATTGTAGTGCTCACGGGTTATAACTATCACTTAAAGGAGTTACGTTGTAGTGCTCAGTGTCACACGAAGTTGTGGATAATCAAGAGGTGATGTACGTCTTATACTTGATGGTTGGTTGGTTGAAGAGTATATAGTACTCAGAGATTCGATGGGGTACGAACTCTCTACACCGTTCTTAGTTACACACTTACACCATAGTACAAGATTAAGTAACATATCTACGGGATGTTTACTTTATTGTCAGATTGGTTATATTGGGTTGTTTCTCTAGTCAACGGTCATTTACTAGCTGGTTGGAATTTGAAGAGGTCGACTATAGGTTGAAGAGAAGAGATGAGATTGTAGAAAAAGAGAGTCATAATTTTGCGACATATACTCACAAATTATGCTTACACGGTCTATCTATATTGCACGAGAAGTGTAAAGTATGGGTAATTTTGGCATGTACGCACAATAGTATGATGATTTCGATACATCGCAACCATCAGGAGGGAGAAGAACATGCCAAAAGAAGTTGTGTTTCATCTCTAGTACGTTGGTTGTTCGAGGGAATTGTGCTTACACTAGAACCGAAGAAGTACTAATGATGTGTACATCGGAGCGTATTACCAACCTTCTGTGCAATATTATGTGAGTTATATTGTCAAGATGCTCCCTGAACGACAACCATGTTCCTACACTTTTGAATCAACTTTATCCGCTCGAGATGAAAAGAGAGTTATCTGTTCAGGAGGGAGCAGAAGAAAAAGAATAAAGGCTCACTAGTTAGGAGGGAGTAATAACCTAACTAGACCATTACAGTTGAAGTTCAGAGCTACAAAGACCTTTGCCGTTAGTGTCAAAGATCATACGCCGAGATCGTCGGAAGAGAGAACTTCAAGTCTGCCTCAGTATCTAGACTACAGAGACTCTGCGCTTCAACAACATCAACATAGTTTACTATTGTTGTAATTTACATGTTTATGTGTTTATAGGTCTCATTGTATCCATTCATGTGTGACGATATCTTGGAGGGAGATTGTTAGCTTCGCTTTTTTATAAAGATAATGTCACACATATGAAATGGACTAGATTAGATACTACAGGGACTACTATTGTTAAGTAGGCAAAGTAATGTTGTAATGAGCCTATAAATACCCCTCATGACTCTCCATGAGGGGTGTGGGAAATTGTGTGTGTAACCAAACCCTTGTCATTTTAATAAACCACCTTTTCTTCACCTTTCTCTCTCTACTTTCTCTCTCTAAAACAATGATGTATTTCGATCAACCTCGACCTCCCGAACGTGTTTCTTGGTCATTACAATTAAAGAACATGCCAAAAGAAGTTGTGTTTCATCTCTAGTACGTTGGTTGTTCGAGGGAATTGTGCTTACACTAGAACCGAAGAAGTACTAATGATGTGTACATCGGAGCGTATTACCAACCTTCTGTGCAATATTATGTGAGTTATATTGTCAAGATGCTCCCTGAACGACAACCATGTTCCTACACTTTTGAATCAACTTTATCCGCTCGAGATGAAAAGAGAGTTATCTGTTCAGGAGGGAGCAGAAGAAAAAGAATAAAGGCTCACTAGTTAGGAGGGAGTAATAACCTAACTAGACCATTACAGTTGAAGTTCAGAGCTACAAAGACCTTTGCCGTTAGTGTCAAAGATCATACGCCGAGATCGTCGGAAGAGAGAACTTCAAGTCTGCCTCAGTATCTAGACTACAGAGACTCTGCGCTTCAACAACATCAACATAGTTTACTATTGTTGTAATTTACATGTTTATGTGTTTATAGGTCTCATTGTATCCATTCATGTGTGACGATATCTTGGAGGGAGATTGTTAGCTTCGCTTTTTTATAAAGATAATGTCACACATATGAAATGGACTAGATTAGATACTACAGGGACTACTATTGTTAAGTAGGCAAAGTAATGTTGTAATGAGCCTATAAATACCCCTCATGACTCTCCATGAGGGGTGTGGGAAATTGTGTGTGTAACCAAACCCTTGTCATTTTAATAAACCACCTTTTCTTCACCTTTCTCTCTCTACTTTCTCTCTCTAAAACAATGATGTATTTCGATCAACCGCGTCCTCCAGAAGGTGATTCTTGGGTTCTACAAGAGCATACGAGAAATCCAGCCATTTTGGGTAAATCTATTATAGAGGAACCCGAGAGAAAAATGGAAGATGATGCTAGTGGGAGTAGTGATAGGACTGAGAAAAGCAACTCTAAAGTTTTCAAGATCTCCTGTACAATTAAGGAAAATCTCTTAATCGATAGTCATATAGATCCTAGCCTCCCCGTCAACACAATCCCCTTCTCCCTATACCACGAAGCCTTCCCAGAATGCAAGGTGTGCGAAAGAGTCAATAATACAAGGGTAATAAAAGATTTTCAATCATGATTGGAAAACTTGTTTACAATACTGACCTCACTGTGATCGATGACATGGACCCTGTCACCAATCAACCGTCAACCAACCTTGTTCTTGGGAAACCATTTATCAATGAATCGGGAGTAATCCTTGATGAGAAGGATGGTAGTGCGTTATTCACCAATGGTGTTAAGAAAGTAATTTTTCGTTGGGGTAATGAGGAGGTGTATGAGTACCGTCCCTCCCTTGAAGGGAATCTATATGGATCAAGGGATGGAGAATTGGGGAAGATAAGGAGGCGTGATCCGAATAATCTCAAAATTCCCTGCATGATCGGTCATAAGTACTTCGATAATGCCTACATTAACGTATTCATGCCTAAGAATTTTATGTCCCTATTCCATTATAACAATAACTGCAGATGGGAAATGATTTACAAGGGAGAGAAAGTGGTTGGTAAAGATCATGAAATCCAGGCATTCATGGGAAATATGGCATTCACTATGGAATTTACGATTGTGGACAACATCGAAGACTATGTCGACCCTAGGTTATCACAAGTCGTTTTTGGAGCACCCTTTTGTGAAACCACTAATTTGATAGTTGATGACCGGAACGGACTCATGACCTTCGCCGATGGAATTAGGATGGTTTCGTACCAAACGCCGTACAAGAGAAAAGACCTCAAGGAAATCGATTGTGACGAGCTTGATAGGATAAGTTCCCAACTTATTTTGTGTGATGAAGATGTTCGGAGAGGATGTAAGAACACTTCTGATTTATCATGTGGATTCTTTAAGGATGTTAGTAAACTTGGATCTAAGTATCGAAAGGATGTATTTGAGTTCGAAGACCCGAAGTACCTACACTATGAAAGCGATACTGACTTAGAAGACGACCTAGAGAATGAAACCAATGATGAGGTCACGTAGTAACCCATGACCTTGAGTTTAGCTACAAGACTCGTAAATAAAGAAAAGCGCTTCTTGGGAGGCAACCCATGTTTTGTGTGTTTTTATTTGTTTGTTTGTTTGTTTGTTATTTGCTTCCATATGCATGCTTTATTTTTATTGTTGGTAGATCATGTTTCTAAATTAAAAAGTGGAAATACTTTACTTTGTTGTTTTGGCCTAGTCTTAACTTCACCTAAAGGTATTTTTGCAAAAGATAAGTGTAAGGGGAAACCCCAAATATGTTTTTAAGAAACAAACCGATCATGATTCTCCACAATATTAAGTGAACATGTATATTCGTATTTGTTAGAGTCAAATGCTTGTATCGAGTCATAATGAAGTTTTGCAGGATTTTCCAGGAAGTAGGACCAAGTTTTTCCAGAAATTTTCCGGAAACTTAACACAAGAATTTCTGCAGGTCACTTCTGACGGCGTCATGAGTTTACTCTTGACGGCGTCACGGGTAAAAAAAAATATGGAAATTTTACCGGTTTTGTTTTTCTAACGGATTCTTAAAGTTTTTGCTGAATTATTAAGTTTTATAATCTCAAGGAAATCTGCAAACTTCATTTCACAAGTATTATATCTTACTTTGTTTTCTAGGATTTAGTAACTTATGTAGATTGCCGCCGATTTTATGCGAGGTTGCCTTGTCTGTTTTCTCAGGATTTACAGGTTATGTATGACAAGAAGATGATTATTTTTCTGGAAGGGAAGCTTTGATTGTTCATTTTCTTAGAGGAAGATTTAACCTGGCCACCTTATTATCCGTACCGAGCGAATCAGGGGAGTACTTGATTTCATTCTTTTTACTTATTTCACTTTTACATTCTTTACTTGAACATTGGGGACAATGTTCATCCTAAGTGTAAGGGGAGGGTAAAATGATGATACCTTACAAGTACACTTTCGCTTGAGTTTGTTTGTTTGATAGTAGGTATGTAATAAAACTATGATAAATACTTGTTAGTGCAATTTTAGCGCCAAATATAAAATTTTTTACAACATTTAGGAGTGAAACTTTAGCCATAGCAAGCGTCTCATGGATAGGAGATTGTATGACTAGCACAAAACCATACTTTCAGAAAAAATTTTCCACCCAAATATGTGAGGTTCGCCTTTAGATTTGATAGGAAAAGCATTTACTATTAGTGCTTATGAGTGTACCGGTAGCATTTAGATTCTAGAACTTACGTTAGTGATGCATCCCGAGACCGCTAGTGAGACTACATTCGTGTAGTAGGATTTACTACATGATAAGAGGCATTAGGATTACCCTTGTGTTAAACCCGTATTATAATTACTTGACCATTTAAGTCATATTATTTGGCTAGTTAAGTCAACTAATTTTTCCCACACCTTAGCGTTGTACTCATTTTTAGTACACGAAACCCCTAGTACACCTATCCGAGCCTATCTTTTCGTTTCTAACTTTAAGCATTTTACTTAAAGGAAGAATTTGTTACACCCCAGTTAAATGTACACCCAAATCGCCATAGCCTTCCGTGTATGCGCTCATTTTTAGTGCATTATTGTTATTTGTTAAACCCTAAGTTAACTATCTAATTGATTACATGGTTGCTAAGTCGAGTTATATCCTTGTACATATTGTTTTGGGACGATTGGGACTTATGGGTAAAGTACTTATTTTATGGAGTAATGGGCAAGAAAATCATATATTAACCCCGTATGTACGTTAATCTTAAAAGTACTCCAAGTGTTTTGATTTTCTTAATTCGACTTATTAGATTAGTTTATTGTAAAGAATGTAAAAATTCAAGTGTAAGGGGAATTTCCATTCCCTATGATGTATTATTTTGGATGGTAGGGTAAGTGTGTATGCAAAAAAAAAAAAAAAAAAAAAAAAAAAAAAAAAAAGAAAAAAAATCGAAAAAAAAGAAAAGAAAAAAAAAATAGAAAAAGAAAAGAGAAAAAACATACGGACTACCATCCCTTTTCATTCTATGTTTATTTTATGTTTTTGTTATTTTTCATTTATTAGCTTAAGTCGAATCTAGTCTTGGCTTAGCAACGCCATATTGTACATGTAATTAACCAAGATTGTTAACTCGCCACCAGTAAAGACTGCCTATATCCAACAAAACCGTGTATTTCATATCCCTACACCTAACGTTACAACCCTTTAAAAGACCTCTTTGATAGTTTATCCTAGGTGCTTACGCCATGTGGTGGAGGTTTGATCCTTGCCCAAGCCTATGGTAATCTATTTTGTTATGACAGGTAGTGGGAGATATCTTCCATTTCCATATTGTAATTTATACTTTATTACACCCGAGAGATGTGAGTATCTAAACACTATTTGTGAGGTGCTAGTGTATGACCTCCGTGCTTGTCTTTGGTCTTTAGTGGAACAATTATTTGTTGTAATTACTTTTATACTAGTGTTAAATGACCCCTAACGTGTATTTCGATTAGAATAAAAGCGCATTTGCTTGAGGACAAGCAAATCTCAAGTGTAAGGGTATATGATGAGGCGAAAAATGATCCGTTTTTAGGGGGTCATTTAAGGCCGGAATTGAATTTATTTGATCAAATATTGCCCTAAACCGTTCCTTTTGTGATTTTAGGTACTTTGGGAGTGAAATCTGGAAAAGGAAGCAATTCGGACGTTTTTGGAGCATAAAAGTGAAGAAAACGCCAAAGACTTAATTTTCCAAGCTAGGAACAGTGTGTGACGGCGTCAAGAGGAAGAATTTGACGGCGTCAAGAGTAAAGATCATGACGACCCAGTACAGAAATGAAGGCGTCACAAAGTAGAGCGTCAAGAGCTAAATGTGTGACGGCCTGCAAAAGTGGGCTACATGACGGCGTCAAATGTAGATCAAGGCAGTCCGAGGATTATTTTGGCGGCGAGATGACGGCGTCACAAGGTTGTTCTTGACGCCGTCAGCCTCTAATATCTATATATAGTTTTCTAATTTTCATTCATTAGAGAGGAACAAGTTTGGAGAAACCCTAAGGCCGAACCATATACGTATTTTACAGCTTTTTCAAGGGTTTTCAGCCCTTGAACCCTTACATGTGCTATTGAGATAAGTATTCTTTTAATTCAATCAATATGTCTATGTGTTGGTTGTCTATATCTTGTGCTTGTCTTGATTCCACCATGTTAGGCTAGATTTATCTTGTGTTTGCTTAGATCTAATGAAACCTAGATGTTGATTATGTGTTGATTACTTGTTTATGGTTGTATTGGATGAATGATTTCGATGTTAGGCTTAAGAAAACTGGCAGATCTCCAATTGGTAACATGCTTGAACGTCTTAGGAAACATGAACCGATGTGTACTAGGTTTTATTGGTTGTATTTAATGCATGAGTAAATTCTAATGATCCCATGTTAGGAGCTTCTTGCAGGCTCGACATAGGAGTGAAGTAGGCACTCATAGGATTGGGGAAGTAAGTACGCCACCCCATGAATGGTATTAAGGAATACAATCCGTCATCCACGCAACTATAACAAGTAATTAACTTGTAAAATATATCTAGGGAGTAGTGAAATCTAAGTAAACACATTTCTCCACTTATTGCTCACAACCTTAGTTTAATATAGTTTTATTTTCATTTTTATTATTTTATTTTGATTGCATCTTAGTATTGGGTTAGTTGACTAGCAACTAATTCCGCCCAAAATCTTTCAAACCCGAGATTTTAATTTGCTTTCTAAAAAATATAAAAATACAAAAAAAGAATCATCCTTCATCTCTAGAACTAGTATTTAGGTTTTCTAATCCTAGCGATACTATTCCTAGCTGGACGATCAATCCCCCGGTACTTGTCACTATACTATACTACAACGATCAGGTACACTGCCTGGTGGGGGTTGTAAGCTTCTCGAGATCCCTCGAGAGGTAAAGCCTGGTGCAATCCCTACGCATCATCAAGTCTCTCATGAAATCTTACGAAGTTCAAAAGCATTCAAGCCAAGTGAGCAGAATCGCTTCTACATGTAAATTGTGTAATGGCCCTCACGAGACTCATAACTGCATGGAGCTTCCAAAACGCGCTTATAACGAATTCACATCGTCACATGTCGGTCGAGGCCCTCGAAACTCTGACGAGGCCTATGAGGCATGGAAGGATAAACCTAATTTCAGAGGGTACCAAACGCGGAGCATATCCTTCAATGACTCCTCCCCACTCAAATGGTCTGAGCACTTTCCATCACAGAGCACTCCTAGGCAAAGCTGTGAAGAGGCCTTGCAAAAATTCATTCTTTCTCAAGAATTACAGCTCTGTACGCTCGAGGCTAAATTTAGACAACAGCAAGCCGATATGAATAACAAGATTTATATTCTGTTAACTGCCATCAAAGAGCACGCTGTTAATAAACCGATTCCAGCTGAAGAGGTCAAATCTGTTACCATCATGAATCAGCCAACTTCTCCTGTGAAAATAAAAAGTCCTAGTAAGCTATTTAAACATCTATCACCAAAAGTAAAAGACCCTGTCAACCCCTAGGACCGATCCATTTCGTAAATACCATCACCACGATATCTGGTTCTACACCTAACCTGAACCAACAACAAACTGAAAATATAGGTCATACAGCTAAAGATGAAACCTCAAGGTTGGACCACGAATTGGCCAAGGGCCCTACCAACTCATTCGAGCACTCCGCCACGCAAGAGTCTAACAAATCGGATGAGGTGAAAGAGGGATCGAAAGTGCATAAGAGAAATCCAACCATTTTTGGTAAATCTATTATAGAGGAACCTGAGAGAAAAATGGAGGATATTACTAGTGGGAGTAGTGATAGGACTGAGGAAAGCAACTCTAAAGTTTTCAAGATTTCCTGCGTTGTTGGGAAGAGGCTCTTAACCGATAGTTATATAGATCCTAGCCTCCCCATCAACATGATCCCCCTTTTCCTATACCACGAAGCCTTCCCTGAACGCATGATGTATGAGAAAGTCAATAACGCAAGGGTAATAAAAGATTTATCAATCGTGATTGGAGAACTTGTCTACAACATTGACCTCACTGTGGTCGATGACAAGACCCTGTCACTAATCTAACATTAACCAGCCTTGTTCTAGGGAAACCATTTATCAATGAATCGGGAGTAATCCTTGATGAGAAGGATGGTAGTGCATTGTTCACCAATGGTGTCAAGAAGGTAATTTTTTGTAGGGGTAATGAGGAGGTGTACTAGTACCGTCCTTCCCTTGAAGGGAACCTATATGGATCAAGGGATGGAGGATCGGGGAGAATAAGGCGACGTGATCCGAACAATCTCAAAATCCCTTGCATGATCGGTCATAAGTATTTCGATAATGTCTACATTAACGTATTCCTGCCTATGAATTTTATGTCCCTATTCCATTATAACAATATCTGCAGATGGGGAATGATTTACAAGGGAGAGAATGTGGTTGGTAGAGATCATGAAATCCAGGTATTCATAGGAAATATGGCATTCGCTATGGAATTTACAGTCGTGGACAACATCGAAGACTATGTCGACCCAAGGTTGTCACAAGTTGTTTTCGGAGCACCCTTTTGTGAAATCACTAATCTAATAGTTGATGACCGGAACGGAATCATGACCTTCGCTGATGGAATTAGGAGGGTTTCATACCAAATGCCGTACAAGAGAAAAGATCTCAAGGAAATCGATTGTGACGGGCTTGATAGGCTAAGTTCCCAAATTATTTTGTGTGATGAAGATGTTCGGAGAGGATGTAAGAATTCTTCTGATTTATCATGTGGGTTCTTTAAAGATGTTAGTAAACTTGGGTCTAAGTATCAAAAAGATGTCTTTGAGTTCGAAGACCCGAAATACGTACACTATGAATGCGATACTGGTATAGGAGACGACCTAGAGAGTGAAACCAACAATGAGGTCACGTTGTAACCCATGACCTTGAGTCTAGCTACAAGACTCGTAAATAAAGAAAAACGCTTCTTGGGAGGCAACCCATGTTTTGTGTGATTTTTATTTTGTTTGTTTGTTATTTGCTTCCGTATGCATGCTTTATTTTTATTGTTGGTATATCATGTTTCAAAACTAAAATAGTGAAAATACTTTACTTTGTTGTTTGGATTAGTCTTAACTTCACCCAAAGGTATTTTTGCAAAAGATAAGTGTAAGGGGAAACCCCAAATATGTTTTTAAAGAAACAAAAACCGATCATGATTCTCCACAATATTAAGTGAACATGGATATTCGTATTTGTTAGAGTCAAATGCTTGTATCGAGTCATAATGATGTTTTGCAGGATTTTCCAGGAAGTAGGACGAAGTTTTTCCAGAAATTTTCCGGAAACTTAACATAATAATTTCTGCAGGTCACTTCTGACGGCGTCACGAGTTTACTCTTGATGGCGTCACGTGTAAAAATCTGAAAATTTTACCAGTTTTGTTTTTCTAATGGAGTCTTAAAGTTTTTGTTGAATTATCAGTTTTATAATCTCCAGGAAATCTGCAAACATCATTCCACAAGCAATATATCTTACTTTGTTTTCTAGGATGTATTAGCATATGTAGATTGCCGCCGATTTTATGCGAGGTTGCCTTGTCTGTTTTCTCAGGTTTTTACAGGTTATGTATGACAAGAAGATGATTATTATTCTGGAAGGGAAGCTTTGATTGTTCATTTTCTTGGAGGAAGATCTAACCTAGCCACCTTATTATCCATACCGAGCGAATCAGGGGAGTATTTGATTTCATTCTTTATACTTATTTCACTTTTACATTCTTTACTTGAACATTGTGGACAATGTTCATCCTAAGTGTAAGGGGAGGGTAAAATGATGATACCTTACAAATACACTTTCGCTTGAGTTTGTTTGTTTGATGATAGATGTGTAATAAAACTATGAGAAATACTTGTTAGTGCAATTTTAGCGCCAAATTTAAATTTTTTTACAACATTTAGGAGTGAAACTTTAGCCATAGCAAGCGTCAAATGGATAGGAGATTGTATGACTAGCACAAAACCGTACTATTCAGAAAAATTTTCCACCCAAATATGTGAGGTTCGCCTTTAGATTTGATAGGAAAAGCATTTACTATTAGTGCTTATGAGTGTACGGTAGCATTTAGATTCTAGAACTTGCGTTAGGGATGCATCCCGAGACCGCTAGTGAGACTACATTCGTGTAGTAGGATTTACTACATGATAAGAGGCATTAGGATCACCCTTGTGTTAAACCCGTATCATAATTACTTGACCATTTAAGTCATATTACTTGGATAGTTAAGTCAATTAATTTTTCCCACACCCTTAGCGTTGTACTCATTTTTAGTACACGAAACCCCTAGTACACCACTCCGAGCCTATCTTTTCGTTTCTAACTTTAAGCATCTTACTTAAAGGAAGAATTTGTTAGACCCCACTTAAATGTACAACCAAATCGTCTTAGCCTTTCGTGTATGCACTCATCTTTAGTGCATTATTGTTATTTGTTAAACCCTAAGTTAATTATCTAATTGATTACATGGTTGCTAAGTCGAGTCATATCCTTGTACATATTGTTTTGGGACGATTGGGACTCATGGGTAAAGTACTTATTTTATGGAGTAATGGGGAAGAACATCATTTATTACCCCTGTATGTACGTTAATCTTAAAAGTACTCCAAGGGTTTTGATTGTTTTAATTCGAGTCATTAGATTAGTTCATTGTAATGTATGTAAAAATTCAAGTGTAAGGGGAATTTTCAATCCCTATGATGTATTATTTTGGATGGTATGGTAAGAGTGTATGCAAAAAAAAAAAATAATAATAAAAAAAAAAAAAGAAAAATGAAAAAAAATCAAGAAAAAGAAAAAAAATAGAAAAAAGAAAAAAAAAGAGAGAAAAAGAGAAAAAACATACGGACTACCATCCCTTTTCATTCTATGTTCATTTTATGATTTTGTTATTTTTGATTTATTAGCTTAAGTCGGGTCTAGTCTTGGCTTAGCAACGCCATATTGTACATGTAATTAACCAAGATTCTTAACTCACCGCCAATAAAGACTGCCTATATCCAACAAAACCGTGTATTCCATATCCCTACACCTAATGTTACAACCCTTTAAAAGACCTCTTTGATAGTTTATCCTAGGTGCTTACGCCATGTGGTGGAGGTTTGATCCTTTCCCAAGCCTATGGTAATCTATTTTGCTATGACAGGTCGTGAGAGATGTTTTCCATTTCCATATTGTGATATTACTTTATTACACCCGAGAGATGTGAGTATCTAAACACTATTTGTGAGGTGCTAGTGTATGACCTCCGTGCTTGTCTTTGGTCTTTAGTGGAATGATTATTTGTTGTAATTACTGTTATATTAGTGTTAAATGACTCCTAACTTGTATTTTGATTAGAATAAAAGCGCATTTGCTTGAGGACAAGCAAATCTCAAGTGTATGGGTATATGATGAGGCGAAAAATGAACCACTTTTAGGGGGTTATTTAAGCCCGGAATTGAATTTATTTGATCAAATATTGCCCTAAATCGTTCCTTTTGTGATTTTAGGTACTTTGGGAGTGAATTCTGGAAAAAGAAGCAATTCGGACGTTTTTGGAGCATAAAAGTGAAGAAAACGGCAAAGTCTTAATTTTCCATGCTGAGAACAGTACCTGACGGTGTTAAGAGGAAAATCATGACGCCGTCAAGAGTAAAATCCATGACGACCCAGTGCATACCTGAAGGCGTCACAACAAGGGCGTCAAGAGTTAATTTGGTGACGGCCTGCATAAGATGTATACATGATGGCGTCAGACCCAAATCTAGGTAGTCCGAGAAACTATTTGGCTGCGAGATGACGGCGTCAGACATTTGTTCTTGACGCCGTCACCTATCAAAATCTATATATAGTTTTCTATTTTTCATTCATTAAGGAGAGGAACTTATGTGGAGAAAACTAGGGCCGAACTTTGTAAACCCTAGGTCATATTTTATAGTGTTTTCAAGGGTTTTCACCCCTTGAATCCTTTCATGTTCAATTGAGATAAGTCTTCTCTTAATTCATTCAATATGTCTATGTGTTGTTTGAATATATCTTATGCTTGTCTTGATTTCAACATGCTAGGCTAGATCTATCTTGTGTTTGCTTAGATGTAATGAAACCTAGATGTTGATTATGTGTTGATTACTTATTTATGGTTATATTGGATGAATGATTTCAATGTTAGGCTTAAGAAACTGGCAGATCTCCATTGTGTAACATGCTTGAATGTCTTAGGAAACATGAACCGATGTGTACTAGGTTTTATTGGTTGTATTTAATGCATGAGCTAATTATAGTGATCCCATGTTAGGAGATTCTTAGCCGGCTCGACATAGGAGTGAAGTATGCGCTCATAGGATTGGGGAAGTAAGTACGCCACCCCATGAATGGTATTAAGGAATACAATCCGTCATCCAAGCAACTATAACAAGTAATTAACGTGTAAAAGGTATCTAGGGAGTAGTGAAATCTAAGTAAACACAATTCTCCCACATATTGCTCACAACTCTAGTATAATTTAGTTTTTATTTTAATTTTAGTATTTTATTTTGATTGCATCTTAGTATTGGGTTAGTTGACTAGCAACTAATTCCGCCAAACTCCTTCAAACCTGAGATTTTTACTTGCTTTCATAAAAACTAAAAAATACAAAAAGAATCATCCCTCATCTCTTGACCTAGTCTTTAGGTTTTCTAATCCTAGCGACACTATTCCTAGCTGAACGATGAATCCCCCGGTACTTGTCATTATACTATACTACATCGATTAGGTACACTGCCTGGTGGGGGTTGTAAGTATCTCGAGATCCCTCGAGAGGTAAAGCCTGGTGCAATCCCTACGCATCAGCCTGACCAGGCATGGCTGGTGCACCAGGTGGTGCGAGCATTGGAGGCATCCCTGGATATCCTTGTGAAGCAAAAAGAAGAAAGATGGTAAAAATCAGTTCGAAAACTATACAAATAACAGAGCCCAATTTATGTCATTTGCTACACAACGAAAAGAAGGAACATAAATAACTGAGGTTGCAAAATGGGTTGGCTGGTCGGGTTGTCCATTTTGGAAAACTAATGCCCATTTAAGGCGTTTTCTTTTTTTGCTAAAAGAACCTATTTGTCCCTTTTAGAATATATAAAATCCAAATCAACCCATTAATAAGCAGATTAAATGGGCAAATTTTGCCACCTCTAGTACTAAAAAAGTCATGGCTTGCATAAAGGTCACTTCCTAATATTCTGCAGCAAAATATTGCACCACTATTCCGTATTGTATTCTATATGTGCTCTTTTAACCCATTTACGTGTGAAGGAATCCATTTGGGTTAAATTTTACTGAACCTGTCAAATGGGTAAAGTTTAGGTAAAAATGGGTCAAACTTATAAGTCGGCCAAAGCATACTCCAATGTTTATAACACCCCCTGCTTATTTCATTAAAAAAATAGTGAATAAATCATGTTGTTAGATCAACCTAACTTGTTTTCACCCATCCTCATAAGTCATAATGTTAGAACTTCAATGTGTGTGGGTGGTAATAATCCTGACACGTTCTCTGAATCGTGTTGAGATCACTATCAGATTGAAGTATTTCGACCCTATATGCCTCAGGTATCACGAAATCCTCAATTAGATAAGATAGAGAACAAACTTTGTTTTTAAGGCACGAGAAATCAAAGCAAATACAGAGAAAATTGTTATATCTGTTCTGTTATGGAAGAGATCAATATATTATGAAAATGCATAACCGAAAGTTAGTTAAAATGAGTTGGCGGAAAGGGTCATGACTGTTGGGGAAAAGAGGCGACTTTTGGTTGGAAAAACCACCGCAAGGGGCGCTGCCCCTTGACCCCCGCTCCTTGTTCGTGGCGGCATCTAGCTAGCTAGAATGAGTGTGCACTCTGCACCTCCTAACTCGACTGTAAACTAAACCTAATTGAGCCCTTGATCTCAAGTACATCACAATTACTAAAATCACCAACACATAATACATCCAGCTTACCCAAAACCCGTTTTGAATGTTACCCGGGTTTGCCCAATCCATCTAATTTTTCACCTATACTTTTTTCAAACGCATAAGATTAATCAGTAACATACTTGATTCTCAGTTATATCAATTCCGTGATGTTTATCAACAAATGATCAGATTAACTGACATAGATCATCAATAAGTCGCATTAAAGATGATTAGCATCTTCTCCACCAAACTTTTCTTCCCCATGCCTTATTGCCTCGGATTAACCATTTATGTTAGTTGACATGATCAAAAACTTAAAATGTTGGGCTCATTTTTATACAATTTTGAAAACCTTTTTTGTGGTAATTTTTTTGGAGAGTAAATATTTAATTTCATTTTGGCAAACGATACTTTCAAATTGTTTTGTATGTAGTATGATAGCTGAGGGTGAGAAGTGAAATTTTAATTTGAATTACAGACAAAGAGTTTTTTGCTAGGAAGCACGGACACGCCTGTAAGTATGGAGTGGCAGTGTCGGACACGGACACGCCTCAGACACGGCTCGGACACGTGTCTGACACACACGTGCCGTGTCCCACGTGCGGTTTAGGCCGGACGCGGATTTGGACACGGATTTGGATTTTTTTTTGAAAAAAAAAATGAAAAAAGAAGGTTTGAGTTTTAAGCAAAATATTTTGGTGATTTTTTGGTGGCCGGAATGCGATTTGGATCCCCGATTTCCGGTGTTATGATTTTCGTGGTGTTTTTCCGGTGGATAGAAAGAGGAAAAGGTGGATGGAAGGAGAAGAAACATGTGGTGTAAAAAGAAGCGGCTGATATGTGGTTACTTTTAGGGTCGTGTTCTTTTATTTTTCTTTTTGGGCCACTTAATATGTTTGATAAATGAGCCAACTAAATCTAATAATATGTTGATTAATAATGAGCTTTACAAAAATATATAATTAAAAGTATACACAATTAATTTTTACAACATTTGTGTTAAATATATTACTCAAAATATTAAATATAATAATAAAAGTAATAAAAAGTTTTTAGATACCTGTATAAAATATTTATATACATATCTCCCCACATATATATTAGAGCAACTTGACAACTCACATATGCCACTTGGCATGAAAAAATTAGGTGGCAACTGAAATAAATGCCAAGCTGTCACATTTTAATTGCCTGGAATTACATAACACATGCCTTCCATACTCCTCCTTCACTCCTCCTTGCTTCAATCACACCGCAGTTTTCTCCATCACAATCAAAACCTAACTTCATCACACCGAAGATATCTCACAAAATCAAACCTATTTTTTTTTTTTTTTTTTTTTTTTTTTTTTTTTTTTTTTACCATTATTCAAAAATCAAATCCAAATCTCGCATCAAATCAAATTTACATCTGTTCATTATTCAAAGATTAAGAAAAAACCAAAACAATTGATCGGAGGTGTCGGCTTGGCACCACTATCAGCAAAAATTCAGAGATAATAAAAAGAGGCGTCTCATTATGTTTTTAATTGAATCGAATTATGTTCGCCCGATCATTTTAAGGTATGATTATTTATAAATTAGTTTCATATGCTTTTTATTGAATTTGATTTTGATATTATTTTTGCATACCAAGTGTTTAATAAAAGTCCTGAATGAATTTCTTTTTGGAAAAGTTGTTTATGGTTTCAAATTGAAATAATTGTGTACCAACTTATGAGTTAGATTCAAAAATGAATGGTAGCAACTGGGTTTATGTTTCACAATATGTACCTATGTGATTTATGATATAGTGTATTTTTAATATTTTTAATTAATTCCCCTGTTTTCAAAGGAATGATTTAATCAGCATTCATGATAATATGAGGATTTGGTTCACATTAATTCACAGCTATACACTGGCATATCTTTGTTATTGTCATCTTAAACACCAAGTTTCTCTATCATTGGTATTTCATACCTCATCCGAAAGTAAAGAGATCGTATTCGTTAGAAGCAGAACAACTAATTAGTATTTTTATTGCGACAAGAACTTATAGAGGAATTAAATCTTTTTAGAAAGAAACTTAATTCTTTAAGGACTATTCTTTTCTATGTTAGTTCCATATCTGACTTTATAATCCTCACATCTTTATACAAGGGCTACTTCAAAACACGTGCTTAGATTCATGGTTGTTCGAGGGCTAATAATTTATCATGTGAAGAGCCATTTGAAGGTAAGGGTCATGCTACTTTTATTATCGAGGCCAATCATGAGGCTTAAACATGTTGTTGCAGTGTTACTTTATTGACTTATGTGTGCATTTTATCTGTACAGAAATATTGACTGGCAAAGTACATCCCAGATTCCTCTTTGAAGGTATTTTATTTCTGAACTTGCACCTAAAATAGCTAATTTCAATTGCACTCAAATAGTTATGACAGAACATTCAAAATGTAACCAGTATTATAAAAGATACCCTGCATTTACACAGTATACACTCAATAAGCAGATATCTATAACAGAAAATATTAATATCTGTAACAGATTCATTTCAAAAATACATCTGATATAAGCAGATATATTTGACCGTAAAATGAAGTTCGTGCAGCTACAAGGGCATGATCAGATGCTAATAGCACAAAACGAAATGCTGAAGGTAAGGTTATCCTTCTATTTATACAATAATCTTAATAATATGTATGTGCACCAGCTTTATATCTCATTGTTTATGTCCTCATGCAGGTTACAAAACCAATTTACAGAGATGAGCTACAGATCTAGACGACATGGTTAAGAAGATACCGGAAGTACAACCACCAACTTAGCAACTGAATCAGATATTAAAACCTCTAGCATCGAGTTTGGTAAGAGACTGGCTACCTCAGATAAGTTGCTTCTTTGTGCAAGTAATGAACTTCCTCAGTAGCGTAGATTGAATAGTCCTCGGTTACATCAATTTTCGTGATAGCCCTCGATTTAATACACAAGAGTGTGATAAATATTCTATTTTGAGCACTTGGCCCAAGTTCTATAGAAGCCATTTGAACCCATATAGAGATACAAAATAACCTGTAGCGCAAATTTTGATGTAAATAGGTTGAACAGGCTACCTATTATCAATTCTACTATCAATTTTCTTGATTGGCCCTTGATTTGTAAACAAGAAAAAAAAGGTACAAATGTAGCACTTGGGTTGACAAAAAAATGGTGGCGGGAATAGTATAAGATGTATTTCCGTTAATTTTAAAGATTTGGACTATATTTACCACAATATAATATCTTTTGTTGATTCAACTAAAGACATGAAAATGTTAAAACGGCTTAAAAGAATAGGATTCAAGCGTTTTACCGGTTTATTTGTTATATTATTCCCATAGTTGTCAATAGCGATGATAGCGGTGGCTATCGCGCGCTACATAGCGAAGCGGTCATCAGCCGCAATTATCATTTAGCGACAAAATAGTGAAACGGTGGTTCAGGTGGCGGTGCAGTGGCGGCGCGTGGCGGCGCGTCACGGTGGTTCAGGTGACGAGGTTTTCAGGGTTTGTTCGGAATTTAATGGTGATTACAGTGGTGTCGGAGGTGAGACCCCACTCGCCGAAAAAACAGCTAGATCTAGCTTTTTTACGGCGAACTGTGGCGGTGCGTCACGGTGGTTCAGGTGACGAGGTTTTCAGGGTTTGTTCGGAATTTAATGGTGATTACAGTGGTGTCGGAGGTGAGACCCTACTCGCCGGAAAAATGGCTAGATCTAGCTTTTTTACGGCGAATTGTGGCGGTGTTTGAGCGACTGCTATAAGTGGTAAGTAACCCTAGAAGAGAGGCTGGGTAATATAAAGAAAAAAGATACACTCAGCCCCTTTAACTTCTTTAACTTGAACAAAGGCAGCAATACACTTAAACTCTTCTTTAGCAGAATTTGGATTGTCCATGATTGGCCCCTCTAATATTAAAAATAAATTAAAAAACCTTAATTTAACTAAGTTAAAGCATTAATTTATATTTAAAGCCCAATATTTTTTATACTTGCTTAGTTATTTATACTAAAATGTATCAATATACATATAATTTTAAAATTTATACTTGCTACTATTTTATCGCTAAACACAAATAGCGGTCGCTATTTATCGCTATTCGCTACATAGCATATAGGTGACTCGTCGCTATTTATCGCTATTCGCTATTGACAACTATGATTATTCCTGAATTTATGCAGGCACTTGCCACTAAAATGACCCACATATTCGCGTGAAATGCATTGAAGGAGAGGCCATACCAATACTCATAATACTCGTCAGATATCATTGTTGAATTTAAAAGATGGCTTGCTTCTACTATTAGCCTTTTTTTCCAGCACTATCCAATATGCATATGCATGATTGTCAACCTGTATGTGAAAGGAAAGAGTAGTTCACACCACTAGCTCATGGCTACAAGGACTTTGTGTAGTTCATAAGAGTACCAAGGTAATCTTCTTTCTTTCGAACAAAATTGGACATACATTCATAACTATTAGGTGCACTTTGATCATTTAAACACCTAATGAAGAACATGTGAATGAATTCTCATGCACATAAATTTACATACATAGCTAGCCTTAAAGATTTCTGCACCAAATTTCTAGAGATGGCTTTTGAAAAAGGGAGTCAATCAATTATAATTTGAATGCTTGGTAATTTTAATCACATATTAATGCAAGGAACCTATAAATGCCACACATTTGGCTGGCTGAGAAGAGAACATATCAACAACTATCTATTGTATGTCTATTATTTAAATAATTTTCATTGTATATTACAAGTGTCTGGATACTGTTCGTGTTTCACAATGTTTGTGTATTTCCATTAGTTACAGTTCTTAACTCATGTCTCAATTGTCACATTCTCAATAATATATCGTGATCATGTCTTTAAGATTACTCATAATGTCTACTACTCGATGTTCTCCAAGCTTTTCATTTTTATCTACTTAAAGTTCAAACCTTTATTTGAAAGAATAACATATGATTTTACCCTACTTTACAGGTCTCGTAAGGGTCTACGGATGATGTACTATGCCAAAGAGCTAGACAAGTATGTACAACCATGTAGCCGGTGATTAGTTTTTATATAAAGCCATCTTTTTTGTTTATAAATTACCCAACTTAGTGGTTGATTTATATGTATGCAGGGTGAAGACTAAAGAGGACAATGCTTGGTGATTGGTCTAAAGGTACCACTTATTTCCGTTGTGTACAGTAATCACAAGTTTTTATTAAATATAATAGGGAATTTGTAGTAATAATATGATGTATCATGTTGTGACTTAAGTATGAATGTATAAATGTATTTGAAGTATAAATGTATCAAGATGAAAGTATAAATGTATAAATGTATAAATGTATTTCAAGGTTGAATATGATGAAGGATTGGAGGGTAGTTTATGTCAGATAATGAGACTTTCATCAAAACCAAGCTATTGAAACTATTTTGAACTGAATAGGTGTGGTTGAAATAGTATGGACCATCAGGGGCGGATGTACATGCAAGCCAGGGGTAGCAGTCGCTACCCCTGAACTTTTACCCGGTAGTGGAATTTTTGGCAATTTTAGGCCATTTTTGGCCATTTCGCGACCCCTGAAACAAATTTTCGCTACCCCTAAACAAATTTTCGTATTTCGCTACCCCTAAACTTGGCTCCTAGTTCCGCCCCTGTGGACCATATTCATGATCTTTCAAAAACCACAGGGCATCATAACAAATTTAGTTTCTTTTCCTTTTGTTCTGTGTTTGAGAAAAGGTGTTTTACTTTTGTTTCAGATATTATCACAACGTAAAGATAAAGCAGTCCAGTGGGAGAAGCCTCTCGATTTAATGAACCCAATTAAGGTATGTGAACATCACCTTATTGCTTTATCATACAACCTTATTTTATTCTTTTGTTTACCATGCCCTGATCACCATCAGACCGAGTATCCATAAATATTAGTTAGCATCCAGGTTTTTTATGTACCTACATTGTCAGTTAGGTATTAAGGGGTGTTTGGGTCTGCATTTTGAAACTTATCATGTGATATTCAATGATCAGATGTAATGAAACAGGATGGTAGGAGATACTGTTTGGATGTGCTTCAGCTGTTTAAAGCTGTAATGACCAGATAATTGATTGTTTTGCTATTTAATAAATGATTATTATTTAAGTAACCAATGTATAAAACGACCATAAAAGACATTCATCTGGAAAAAAGCAGGGTCTTGTGAAGTGAGAGTAAAAATCTCAGTTTAGTTTATAAAGGGGTAAATAGATACTCCATCGGTCCATCCAATGGGATTGAGTATTATTGTTGTTGTAAATAGGTACTCCGTCCATTAGGTACTATAGTTTAAGAAAACTATAATCATTAGAGTTTAATTGAACAAAATGACATCTTTACCCTATGATTAATTAATAAATGATGTCTATGAGTTGTGATAGTAGTAGTTTCACTTAGTGGTAGATGGGCAATATGGGAAACTTAATTAACTATATCCATTCTGGTGGAAAATCTGATCATTTGAGACATATTAAAATAGTAAGGTGGTCACTAATTTGGGGACGAAAAGAGTAACTCTTTTATTGTACTACATTACACTTTGAACTACAAACTGGAAGGAATACGAAGCTCCTGATGGAAGAAAGTGTGTAAACTTACACTCTTCTCTGCCCCATTTCATTTTTATCTTATATATGCCTACTAATGTCCATCTTTGCAGGTATTATTACAACAAGGTTACTGAACAATCGAGGTGGATGATACATGATAAACTTAAGGTTTTCCACAACACAACAATCTAATAATGGTGTTATTGGGCAAGCTAACAACCAGGGTTGATCAAATGGTCTGGGTTACGGATCAAAATGGATAATTATTTATTCGGGCATGCTGATCAAATTGGGTAATCGGTCAAATAATGGATAATTGTTTGTACCAGTGGGCTGACTCAATATTTTTTTCCTTAACAAATAATGAGAAGAAAATTGCTTTTTTTGCTAGCTCTTATAATCTTCCAACAGTTAAGATGGCGCATGTACTTAATTTGATTTTCTATCTTACTGGAATTGTTTCTCACATTTATGAAAGATATACAAGTATAAATTTAAAGTTTGAACCTTCTCATATATGTATATAGCCCGCCCATCGGGCGGGTCATGAAACTAGATATTCAAACTAGCCCGCCCATTGGGCGGGTCATGATAGATATTCAAAAATGAAAATTATGAAACTAGCCCGCCCCATCGGGCGGGTCATGAAGCTACATCTAGGATGGTCTCCAGAGTCATCTCCAAAATTTCATTTTTAGTATCTTAAGAATGGGTTTGTTTGAGTTTTACATGGTATTAATGCTTCAGATATTAAAAACTTAATGTCTTAATCATGTTTTAATTTTTTTAATTATTTTTATCAGTTTCCATATCTATGGTTAAATTTCTACAATGCAATTACACAATTTTCAAACGATATGTTTATCATTAACAAAATAAATGTATAACTTTAAACTTATAGATAACCCTTATAACTATTGAGCACATCATACGTGAGGCACATTGCTAAACCTTTTAACACTCATAACTATGAATCATAAATTTATGATCCTTATAAGTATGAACCTAATAAGTTAAAATATTATTAAATTTACATGACGCTAGCCCGTCCATCGGACGGGTCATGCGACTAGTTAAAATATATACATAAAACTCCCGTGTCTTATAGTTTTAGATTTTGCCGTATCGCTGTGTCGGTGTCCGTGCAACCTAGGTTTTTTGATATCTCCTCTCTATGCAACCATGGCCAAATCTTAAAAGGTTAAAGTCAGGCTAAGAAGGGGTCCAACCATGGCCACGTTTCTTGGAGAATCTCTCTATGCAACCATGGCCAAATCTTAAAAGGTTAAAGTCAGGCTAAGAAGGGGTCCAACCATGGCCACGTTTCTTGGAGAATCTCGAACAGTCTCAGGCGAGCCAATACGCAGCAATTCTTGGGAGTATTATTGCAAATATCAAGAAACTGGCTCATTTATTCATTCTTATACAGCCTTTGCCTTGTACTGTCCCAGAGCCAGACAAACCATGGTTGCCCCTAGTTCTTAGCCCTTCAATAACCTTAATGCCCCCACTCGGGTTACAGACTCACATTAATGAGCTTGTCAACTGAATCAGTCCTTGTGGGTTTTAAAAATAGGACTTTGGTTTTATGCTCTGGAGATGTGGGACAAAGTAGTTGTTTTTGATATTTCCTTATAACTCCTCTTAGACACTAATTAAAAAGTGTCATATTTCATGGGCAAATCTTTTAACACTCTGGATTATGAAAATGGTTTGTCAGATGGCAAGAGTTTAACCTTTGGTTGCTTTGAGTGGAAATTCGATGAGTTGGTTATGACATGATAAAACATGTCATTTTTTTTGCCATGTGATCTATCAACTTGAGATTGTATACTATATGAACACTGTTTGAATCTGGTTTTTGAATTGTGATTTAAAAAAAAAAAAAAAAAAAAAACGAATTTGGTCAATATCCGGATACTTTTTTTGACAAAAATGTTACTCTTGTTTTGCAATTTTTCGCACCCAAGTGGTTCATTTGGAATTCAAAACATTGGATTGTCGATGATATAAGATCGTTCCCTGACCATATTTAACACAAACTATTCATTAGTAAATTTAAATAAATAAGAAACAACAATTTTTGCGGGTCAATTCAAATCAACGGGTTGACCATTCGAATTCCTTACTTTGTCCCAAATCAATTTCAGCGTGTTACACAACCTGTCCAACCAAGTAACCCACCTACAATCGGTGCAACCTCTAATGCTTCTTATAACAATATATATATATCAGCAAAGAACATGCGTTTTACAATTAAATTGTTAGACCAGCTACTAGAACTTACATAACAAAAACTACTTGCTACCAACTTTTCACCTTCAGAATGCAGAGAAACAGAAATTGTAAGATCAAGGAGGCATCTCATGCAAAATGAATTATAAAATACAGAAAAATTTAAATTCGAAAGTCAGACAAATTTTCTTACAATGTCAGTTCTAGATATGAAACCACAATCAGTTCTTCCCTAGAGATTAATGACTAGCTTCCTGAGATTGAGCACCGGCATTTTGACTATCAAGTCTTCCAGATGCTGGTCCGGGTCCTGTTGGGTTGGCTTGATACATGGTTTGTGTATACATTGGAGGTGGTGCACCTGAAGTAGGAGGTCCTGAGCTCCCTGGGGCCATCATTTAATGGTTCATTCTCATGGGCCTCGGCATACTGACCAGGCATGGATAGGTTGACTTGCCCAGGCATGGATGGGTTGGCCTGACCAGGCGTGGCTGGTGCACCAGGTGGTGCGAGCATTGGAGGCATCCCTGGATATCCTGGTGAAGCAAAAAGAAGAAAGATGGTAAATTACAGTTTGATGACAGTCATGGACTCATGGGTATAAATGTATGATGATAAATCAAAAACTACATGAATATCAGAGCCTAGTTTATGTCATTTGCTACATGCCCAAAAGAAGGAACAGTAGTAACTGAGGTTGCAAATTGGGTTGGGTGGTCGGGTTGGGTTGTGTTGACCAACACTTTTTACTTTTTTTGGAGGGTTAAATTTGACGGTTGTGTTCACAGAAATTGTTTTTGTCCGTTTTGGAAAACTAATGACCCATTTAAGCGGTTTTCTTTTTTGCTAAAGAACCTATTTGTCCCTTTAAGAATATATAAAATCCAAATCAACTCATTAATAAGCAGATTAAATGGGCCAATTTACCACCTCTAGTACTAAAAAAAAGGCATGGCTTGCATACAGGTCACTTCCCAATATTCAGCAGCAAAATATTGCACCACCATTCCGTAGTTGTATACTATATGTGCACTTTTAACCCATTTACGTGTGAAGGAATCCATTGGGGTTAAATTTTACTGAACCTGTCAGATGGGTAAAGTTAGGTAAAAACGGGTCAAACTTACAAGTCACCCCTGCTAATAAATCATGTTCTTAGATCAACCAAACCTCTTTTCACCCATCCTCATAAGTCATAATACATCCAGCTTACCCAAAACCCGTTTTTGAATGTTACCCGGCTTTGCCCAATCCACCCAATTTTTCACCTATACTTTTTTCAAACGCATAAGATTAATCAGTAACATACTTGATTCTCAGTTATATCAATTCCGTAGTGTTTATCTACAATTGATCAGATTAACTGACATAGATCATTAATAAGTCACATTCAAGATGATTAGCATCTTCTCCACCAAACTTTTCTCCCCCGGATTAACCATTTATGTTAGTTGACTTGATCAAAAACTTAGAGCTGGACATAGACAATGTAATGGATGTGACTGCAACGATACAAATATGTAGTTGATATATCTGTTTACGCGAGTATGCCCAGAAGTGTGCAACTACAATGACGTTGCTAATGCCTTTAACTACAGGTGAAAACTATATTTCCTATTTTTGCTAATGACCAAAACTTGTAAATAATTTAAAACAAATTTTAGAAGCTAACCTATAATCAATCATAAGTAATAACTAGCTAGCCAAGATGATCATAAATCTCTTATAAACTGGAAAGTAATCACCAATTTATGAACACAACAGATTAAAAAATGCATTATTAGATGTAGTACCAGGCATAGGTCTAGGCAAAGGTGGCGGTCTCACAGGGTATAATGCTGGGTTCATTGCCATCTATGGATTCTCAGGCATTGGCATCATCAGATTAGGTAGCATAGGAATCCGAGGTCTCATTTGGTTGTAAGAAACGCCAACTTGCTGAAACGCAGCAGCTTGTCCAATATGCTCCTTAACCTTTTGATCAATCAAATATTGATTTTCTGTACTTCATGTTGCTGGTAGTATGTTCGCAAGAGAGAAAGGTATGTGCCTTCATTACTACACTAATGTGACAAGTAATAGGTGCCAAATTATTACATTTGGCACAAGTTCTTGGGACATGTTTAGTCCTTAGCCATGAAAAAAGAATAAACTTGGTTATCCATGTCATATAATTGTTTTTAATATGTTGTGATTGAGTTTTGAAAAGTTAAGAGAATCAAGTCCAAAAGGTTAATATTTGTGTGTTCTTCATAAGTTAAAAGTTGTGGCAATTTTTGAGGTTCGTCGAAGAACCTTGAAACATCCTTTTTTTTTTTTTTTTTTTTTTTTTTTTTTTTTTTATTAGTTATTACTTAAGTTTATTTCAAAGTTTATTGAAGTGCTCTAAATTAGTTACATGGTTTCAAATTTGTAAGGGTATAGGTTTGCGAGGTTTTAGTTGACCTTGATCATCTTTGTTGGATAGCAAATGGTTTACTTGAACTCCAAAAGAATATCACTATGTTTAGTTGCACCATGCATATGTGTAAACTCTGGAGCATAACATGTAGACACTCTTTTGTTCCATAAACATCCATGGAAATTAGCTTTTAAGCACAAAATTATTAATGAAAAGATGACCTATTAAATGTAAAAAGTCTCAAAAACCAACCATTGCATATGGTCTAGTTTAGTGAGTAGTTTTCCAATTTATGTTTCTTTTTTAACAATATGCCACCAAGAAAGGGAACCAACGGGAGTTGATACATGACAAAAACTAACTGGTATGTGCACATCGTGATAGGTAAATTTCATTGTCGATACGAGGCCATGAAAGGTCTCCTATTTGATATAGTGTTTAGGTTCCTGATCTATTTTATTCTGACATCTATTTTTTGTGGTACATGTTATGTTATGAAACTTTTTGGGTCTTATATGGGTGTAATGCTTTTAGGTACTCAAATTTCAACTTAGGCGATTTCCAGGTCACTTGACCCGTTTCTCATGTAACTATGTTTAATGTAGACCACCTCACACATTAGAGATAAAAACAAAAGCCAGTTAAATAAATTCATTCATATGTTTGAAACTCCCACCTTGAGGTGATGTATATTGTTCACATTTGAGATTTAGAAGGATAAAAATCCAAGAGCTCTTAATGAAATCGTAACATGCTCGAGTATTTTGATGACGGGTATATCAGTTGGATTCAAAACATGCTTGATCTATATTAAAAGAAGATCTAAATGGAAATAACTGCTTAAAGCCTCGGGCAGCTTCTAGTTTGGTTCTTTGTTTCTTTCTAGATTGTAATTGTACTCCTTAGCTTCTAGTGCCTTACTAGAAGCTCTTATATATATTATTGTTTTTGCCGTTCAAAAAAAAAAAATAAAAAAAAAATGGAAATAACTGCTAGTCAAATTGAGGTCTCTTTAAAAGTCAAATTGATTATTAATTTGCTTTTAAAAGATTGACTTGACCGTTAAATCTATATTTGTTGCTTTTGGAGATCATTATTAATATTCAAGTATTGACTAGTGACATGAGATGCGGTAATATAGAATGTGACCCATCTTTCTGCATAGATTAGTCGATTATGTGTTTTGTTGGCAGTGTGAATACATGGTCATAGAACAAAGTCTATGAGTACATGGATATAGTACAGAGGATACCATGGTTTGTCTATGTTCACTACGAGTAGTACTTTTGCATCTAATTTGTAAGGTGTTTTATTGATATTTGCAAAGGGTGAGGTCTTTCTGCAATTCCTATCCTTCACCTTTTTTCCATATCGTGACGCGTCTTCATTGCTTTTGCTTTGGTTCCTTTTACCTTATTTTCACCAATGCATCTCAATTTTTTTATTTCGTTTCAGAAATTTGATCATGGCTACATGCAACTGATGACAAACAAGTGAAAGTGGGTCACTGAAGACAACAAAGAAGAAGATCGATGATACGATAGAGGAAAAAAAAAAAAAAAGTGAAAATAATCATATCATGCAACTAAGTAGGTCTATTTACAATCTTATTTACCAAATAAATCATATGCATATAGGGTTGCATCTAATTCAGCCAAAGCACTTTCGTTTAATCTCTTTATGCGTCTTATATATAGTAGTAAAGTTTTTTTTTTTTTTTTTTTTTTTTTTTTTTTTTTTTTTTTTTTTTTTGTAGCGTGATTGAGTGAAAACGACATTTTGCCTGAGCATATGTTCGGGACCACTGATGGCCAGCTCCTGGTAATTGTGAACATTGTATCAGTGCACTTATGTTCAAATTTGGATTTAAATACGCTTTAGCAGAAGCACTTTTTAGTTATAGATCTTTTGTTTTGACATACTTGAGATGGACACGTAAATTGTTAAACGATGTTTTAGATTCATATACTCCCCACAACAAAGCCAGGACCCAACTACCCAGTGGCGGAGCCAGGAGCCAAGTTTAGGGGTAGCGAAATACGAAAATTTGTTTAGGGGTAGCGAAAATTTGTTTCAGGGGTAGCGAAATCGCCAAAAAATGGCCAAAAATCGCTAAAATTACACTACCGGGTAAAAGTTCAGGGGTAGCGACCGCTACCCCTGGCTTACACATGCCTCCGCCCCTGCAACTACCCTTGTCATTTGAACCGTAATACTACAATTATAATGTCTGAGACTATTATACGATACCTGTCATCACCTTCATCGGGGACGGAGCCATGACCAAATATGACTGGGTGCACAAAATCATTTGAACCGTAATACTACATCGAAAAAATCCATAACCCCCTAGCTCCTTCATGCAGGGATGGACCAGCACACAGTTTGACCATGTGCATTTATGAAAATTTATACAAAATGAGGAACACAATTTTTTGACCAGGTGCATTTTTGTGGTCATGTTGGTCGATAACCTAAGATAGGAACTATATTTATCTTCTCAATTAGAGTCCTTTGAATTGCAACCTCAACGTACAGCTTTAAAACGTCCTTTGTGCATGTTAATGTTACCTCTTTGTGAGTTGAAGTACCAATAGATTAATCTGATTCGTATTTCCAAGCTTCAAGACTACATCTTTCGAAGTTACACCATTAGTAAATGGTTACACATATCAATAAACACATATTCATCCGGAGGTTGATAAATGTAACACGGGACACGCTCTTCAACTGACTTCTCTTTATTTGGGTTTGTAATATTCATCTCGGACTGATAAGGCCTCAATCTTGAAAAACTCTAATTTATACAATATTGTGAAAGAGTTGAAGGTATTTGAATTGTAGTCTTCATTGAGGCGCCTGGTTTTGTAGTCAAGTTATAGGCAAGGGTTCTCCTAATAACCAAATTATGAGGTTTTCACTCAAGTTGCCGCCACATTCAGATTTCAAAAGTGGTTGAACATGGTCTTTGTTGGTAAATGGTTTAATTTTTAATAAAAAAAATAAGCGATCAGATATGGTATTTAGGTTTCATCAAAGTGTTTTTTCTTTAAATGTTACGCTCATTTTTTTGACCTTTTTAGTAGTAATTTTTGTGACCATGGCCAAATCTTAAAAAGTTAAAGTAGGGCTAAGAAGGGGTCCAACCATGGCCACGTGAACGGGTGACGTTACACTTCATTTCTTGGGAGTAATCTTGAATAAGCTTAGGCGACAGTACCCTGCAATTCACTAGAAGGTTGGCCTTGATCACCTACTCACCTCCCTCAGGGCCCGACAGACAAACCATGGTTGCCCCTAGTTCCTAGCCCTTCAAATAACCTTAATGCCCCCACTCAGGTTACAGGCTCACGTTACTGAGCTTGGCAACTGAAACAGTCATTATGGGTTTTAAAAATAGGACTTTGGTTTTACGCTCTGGCGATGTGGGACAAAGTAGTTGTTTTTGATATTTCCTTATAATTCCTCTTAAACACTAATTAAAAAGTGTCCTATTTCATGGGCAAATCTTTTAACACTCTGGATTCTGAAAATGGTTTGTCAGATTAGGCAAGAGTTTAACCTTTGGTTGCTTTGAGCGGAAATTCGATGGGTTGGTTATGACGTGATAAAACATGTCATTTTTTTTGCCATATGATGATCTGTCAACGACTTGAGATTGTATAGTCTATGAACACTGTTTAAATCTGGTTTTTGAATTGTGATTAAAAAAAAAATAAAACGAATTTGGCCAATATCCAGATACTTTCTTTGACAAAAATGTTACTCTTGTTCTGCAATTTTTCGCACCCAAGTGGTTTATTTGAGATTCAAAACATTGAATTGTCGATGATATAAGATCGTTCCCTGACCATATTCGACACAAACTATTCATTAGTAAATTACTAAATTTATATAAATAAGATACAACAACTTTTGCAGGTCAATTCAATTCAACTCGTTGACCATTCAAATTCCTTACTTTGTCCCAAATCCGTTTCCGCGTGTTACACAATTGTCCAACCAAGCAACCCACCTACAATGAGAGGAACCTCTTAACACTTCTTATATCAGCTATTGTCTCATAAGATTGTTAAGTGGTATGTTTAACATTCAAAAGTCATACATGACAGGTTGCTTTGTGTTACTGTATTGCCTTCTTACACATGTCCTGATACGTGGCTGAAGAGTTAGAAGACCAAGTCTTCCTATTATTTTAGTTTCATGCACGTTCAGAGTCTATTGCATGCATTTAGGAGTTACATCCCCTCTATGCATTCCTCACATGTTAATTTTAAGTCCAAGTCAATAGTCTTGTTCCTAAATGTTAGGAGATCATGCATTGTTCTTAGTTTACTAGAATTTAGGGGTGGCAATGTTGCCTAACAAATACTCAAACTAATTTGTAATTAGTCAATAGAATCAATACAACACTTTTCATGCCTAATCATGCCTAACTACTTATTCTTAGTGGCAATGTGATGCCTAACCATGCCTAAACTTTTTTTTTTTTTTTTTTTAAATTCATAATTATATTTACAATTTAATTAAAAACATCAAATTTCATTAATAATTCAAATAAAAGTTACATAATACTTAGGAAAATTAAAACAAAAAAAAATAATTAAAAATAGGAAATGACTAGTCATCGAGGTATGGTAAGTCTTGCGCCGCTACGTGCTCCGTAAGATCATATTGAAGACGGTTATGAATATCTTCGTCGAGTAACTCTTCTAGCACACTATCGTCATAAACTGGCGTGACCGGCTGATCCATTATATGAACCGGTGATATTGCCACACCATCGTCTTTTAAAATCATATTGCCCAATATAATACACGTATAAACGATTTGTCGAATCTTTACGACGATCATAAGTCGTAGAGGACGACTAAGAATAAACCATTTTCCCTTCAAATGACCAAAAGCTCGCTCGACATCCTTTCTTGCAGACTCTTGTAGTTTCTTGAATTTCTTTTCCTTCGGGTCAGTGGGATACGATATGCTTTAACAAGAGTTGAATACTTAGGATAGATTCCATCGGCAAGATAATATCCACGTTTGTAGAGACGTCCACATAAATAAAATGAACTGTTTGGCGCCATACCATTTCGCTTGGTAACATATAATGGAGACTGATTCAAAACATTGATATCGTTGTTTGAGCCGGGCGCAAAGTTGTCAAAATCGCGCCTAAGGCGCGCCTAGGCGCTAAGTCGCACAAGGCGCTAGCCTTGGGGATTTTTTTGACTCGAGGCGCACGACATGCATGACTCCCACAAAAAGCGCGCGACTTGGCGCTTTTTGCGCCTTGGCGCCTCGAGCGATTTTTGCGCCTAGGCCATATTTTGCGCCTTGGGACTTTTTTTTTTTTTTTTTTTTTTTTTTTTTTTTTTTTTTAATTAAAAGATATAATGCATGGGCCTTTTAAGTCATAAGTGAGTATTTATATGATTTCTAAATTTAAATTGATTTTATGTTTATTTTATTGATTGAAATTTTCTTTAAGAAGTTATTTTGTTTCATTAAATATTTTTTTACGACATATTATTATGAAAATGTAGCATTGTGCCTTGAATATTAATATATTGCTTGCTTGATATTTTGGGTTAAATTGTGAGCTTTGTTAGATGTAAGCTACAAGTGTAGGACACAAACATATTTAGTCTGATATGGATTTTAATTTCTATATAGGTCATCGAGCAAAAGAGTTGATCCGTTCTAGAAGTGACAACCAATCCATTTTAATATTTATAATGGCAATATGTGTTATGCATTAAGTATTTTAATGTTATTTTGTATTATTTAAGATACATAAATGGTCACATATGTTATAAAAAACTTAATGCTTTTAGTGCGCCTCGCATTCATGAATCCCGCGCCTTGGAATGCGCCTCGACTCGAGGCTCTTTGGCCCCCTTTGCGCCTTAGTGCGCCTTGAGCTTTTCAGAACACCGGGCGGACCAAAAAACGAATGCCAAATCCACAAATCATATGAAGCCGTCGCTTCAAGCATAATAGTCGGGTATTGGTGATCACCTCTCTTATATTGGCCTTTTAAATATTTAGGACAATTTCGCCAAGTGAGATGTGTACAATCAATGCTACCAAGCATTCCAGGAATGTGATGTTTTTCTTCATGTACCTCGAATAACCGTGCAATGTCATGGGTTGTCAGCCTACGTAAGAACTCTCGACCGTATAACTTTATAATCGCATCGCAAAATTTATCAAGACATTCACCTAGGAAAAACGACAACTTTTAATATAAAAAAATAAATAACGAAATATTATTTTATAAAACAAAAAAACAAAAAACAAAAATATTTTTAAAAAGACAATTCCGAAATATTTTTTGTACAAAAAAACATTTAAAAAAAAAATGAATAACGAATAAAAAAAATTAATAACAAATAAAAAAAATTTAATAACGAATAAAAAAAATTAATAATAACCTGAAGTTCTTCGTGCCATGTTTAAATAGTCATCGAATCTATCCGGAGGTTCACCGGTTGCGAGTTGCCGTATTGTCGATGTGCATTTTTGTAACGGCGTGAAACTAATCTTTCCAAACGCGCCTTGACCCTCTTGAAACCATTCGAATTGCGCTTCAATGTCACCAACAATTTTTAAAAACAATCTTTTACTCATACGAAAACGATCACGAAAAACATCTTCGTTAAACTTTGGTTGTTCAACGAAATAGTCATTCAATAGATTTTCTAAAGCTTTATCACGAAAACGTTTTACATAACCACGGATGAAGGTAGAGCTTGCCGTGTCTTTAAGAGCTTCGTACGCGGCTAAAAAGGTTTCGAATGTACTACCGGATAACCATTCTTCGGATGAGTCGGGGGGAATAATTATCTCATTTGAGGATGAACAAGATGATGACATGGTTACTAGAATGTAAATTGTATGTGTGATTTGATATTAGTTTAGATGTGAAAATAAAAAGGAAAATGGTGAGCATTTAAAGGATTTTTTTTTTTTTTTTTTTGAAAAACACCCAAACGGTCGAATATTAAATGGGTCCAACGTTCCAATTTTGAATGTTCCTTTCTTTACCGATTCGGTGATGTTCACCGGTTGCCCTGCCGATTCCTTCATGCCGACAGTGAGGCAATGGGCATGCCGTGCCTTGCCGAGTCTTGCCGATGGAACACCGATCACGTTGCCACCCCCTTAGTCCCATGTATTAAAAGGGGCAGTTAACATGCATGTTTCCCTTTCATATATATATATATATATATATATATATATATATATGTATATATATATATATATATATATATATATATATATATATATATATATATATATATATATATATATATATGTAATCTTGTTTTGAGTTAAATAGGAAGAGAAGAAAAGAATGAGAAAAGTAGTTTAAGAGTTCTTAATTTAGTTGTTCGTAGTTGTTATTTTAGTTATCGTCAAAGGAGAGTGATCATCTCAAATCGATCTTCTATCAATGGTGCTTTCATTCCTTCGTACTATGCCTCCATCAATCGAAGAGTCCATGGCTTTCATGGCCAAGTGTTGGTTTTATAGACATAATAATAATAGTCGTGTGTTAGGATCGAACTTGAGATCACGGGATTGCACACAATACGTATGAAGAGAAAATGTAATAATTATTTATAAAATGTTATAATTAATTATTAAACACAAAACAAATAAATAATAATTAGTATTATTGATTAATGACTAATTATTTATTAAACGAAGATTAGGAAAGTAATTACTAGACAAAACATGGAAACAAGAGAAGGTTCCGGAATCCCCTAGGGGATGCCATAGCCGATCGGCCCAAGGGGTGCAACCCACCTCCATTGTGCCTTGAGCTCCAAGTTTTGTGTAGTATATAAGCAAACCCAAGATGTAGGTTTTTCTGATAACTTGTACACACACATCTTGGTGTTTTCTCCTCTCCTTTTCTCCTTGGTCGATCCATCAAACGAAACCCCTTAGGGATTCGATTTTCTTGTGTCAAAAATTGTTTTGTGTTTATTACTTGCAAATACTTTTCTTGAATTAGTACGTGTGTACAAGAAAGTGAATCAAACACACTATTGTTTGATTCTTGGATTGAATTACAAAAAAGGTAAGGGGTAATTCATATAATCCTTATAAACCATAATTAGGGTTCTTGGTTCCGGAAGATTGCATTGATTCTTGTTCGGGCTAGAATCACAAAGGTACGTTTACGATTTAAATAATTGATTAATTAATTACATGTTATTCGATCTATTATAATTGCTTCCGCTCATGCTCACTTTGATGTACTTGGTTTATTTATATGAATGTCATGATATAATAATTCAACAGTGGCATCTAGAGCCGTGATAATGTGTAATTAATTATCGAAACGCATAAAAAATTGGATCTTGATTCGTATAGTTACATGTTTTTAGGGTTTATTTGTTAGAATCCCTAACCCTAATTTTTTTTTGGGTCGAATGACCTTAAAGGGTTTTTAGGGTTTATGGTTTTTAATTTTTTAATTTGATTAGAAACCCTAGGATGTCATGTAATTGTTATGCGTTTTAGTAAACGATCTTGGTGCAATTTGTTAATTGTTAAGCTAAATCCATGAAAAAGTGCATATTTGCATGGATTTTTATTGTGTTATAATTTAAATTATTTAAATTGTTTATATATATTAATGGTTAAGTTATATTAAAACATGTAAATTTTAATAGATGTCGAATTGGGGAAGACTCCAATATTAAGTAATCAATTATGTGCTATGTGGTATTTATTTAATTTTGGCTTACGCAATCAATTTATCGATGTATGTGGCTCTTTTTCTAAGAAAAAGAAAGCCCTAATTGAATTAATACGTTATACGCCTAGATTTGATTATTAATAGGACTTTTGAATAAGATTTGCATGTGGCTACATGTTTTATACATATTTAATTGTTATGATTATGTATATGTGTTTATTTAGTTGTTTTATTTTTTATTGCATATTACTTGTTTTGTTTATTTATTGTGTTAGACATGTTTATATAAACGAAAAGGGTAATTTTTTGAATAGAAAAATAATACGGACTAAATAATGGCGAAATTGTTTTGATTTTTAAGAGTTTAAAATTTCAAAGGATTGGTTGATTGATGTTTTTGTACGTAATGGTTAAATAGGCTCGACCGAAGTTTACACACTATAAGATGGGTATAAGGATGGCAACGCATTAAATTGTGGCCTTAGAGAGACAACATTCTGTCTTAACACTCGTTTGTGTGTAAATTAGACTTACCGAACAACCATTACATGTACATTGTCATCTTAAGGGTGAATAATCCACAATTCCACAATGATTATCCGAAACACTAAGCTTTCGGGCTTATGCAAAAGTACGATATAGTGGATGATAATTGATGGTTATTCTTTAATTGGTGAACCCGATACCTCAATCAAAACTTTGTTATTTTACTCTTAGCTAATTGGTAATAAAAATGTTTTGTAAAACCAATGTTATGAAGTTGTATGCATGCTTCTTCATACATTATTTTGATCACATCAAAATATTAATACCCTTATAAAATTAAGTCGAATGCCATCTAATTAAGAACACTTGAAGTTGTAATTTACGTCATGTGAGAACTTGGCGAGATTGCAATGGAGAGGTAAATTTCATAAATTCATTGCTAGCAGATCAACTGATGTAATGGATTTGTGATTTTGCAGTTTTTAAGTTAGATGACTTAAATTGAGTAGGAAGTGAGACTTGGACTCAAGGCATTAAGATGGGGACTAAACATGCTTACAATACAAATGTTTTGTGATTGTAAATCCCATATATCTTGGAATTGGACAAATGTTATGCCAATTACTTGTACGACAAGTTACCTCATATTATACTTTCATTACTAGCAGATCAACTGATGTGATAAAACTATGTTTATGGAGGATCCTAGTTTTCAAGATTATTCTATGGATTTATTTTCCTTGGGTATTTTAATTTTCTTGAAATATTGTATTATCAAAAATACTAATGTTTTGAACTTTCTTTATCTGTAGAAATGGCTCAAACTGATAACACCAACTTTCGTTCTGTGTTCAAAACTTATTTTGAACGAGAAAAATTGACTGGCTCGGAAAACTTCAATGATTGGTACCGTTCACTAAGGATTGTCCTGCGAGTGACTGGTCAACTCGAAATCTTGAAAAAGCCTTGTCCTGAAGAACCTGTAGGCGAGGCAGCTACTGAAGCTGCTAAGGCCAAATGGAATCTTGATTGCAAGGAACATATTGATGTGGCCGCAATGATGTTAGGGGCGATGTCCACACCTCTTCAAAGGCAATTTGAGGAGTATTTCCCCATGAACATGATTGATGAACTCAAGAAACTCTATGAGAAACCATCAAATGTAGAGATTTACGATTTGATGGAGGCTCTACATGGTTGTAAGCAGGGAGATGGTGAACCTGTGAGTGCTCATGTGTTGAAGATGAAAAGTTTCATGGATCAACTACAAACACTTAAGAAACCCTATGACAATGATATGGCTGTGAACTTAATCAATAGGTCCCTTAACAAGGATTTTAATGGTTTTGTGAGGAACTTCAATATGCATTGTGTGGGGAAGACAGTAAGTGAATTGCACGTACTGCTCATTGATTATGAGAAAGGGTTGACACCAAAGGCTCCTACGCCCCAGGTTCTTGCTATACAAGGGGGTAGAATTAACAAGCCAAATGCGAACAAGAAGAAGGGTAAAGGAAAGAAGAAGGCTGATAAGAATAAGCAGGTTATGGCTTATCAACCACCTCAACCTAAGAAGAACCCTCCTGTCAAGAATAATCCAAAGAAAGGATGCCATTACTGCAAAGTGATGGGCCATTGGAAGAGGAATTGTCCTCTTTATCTCGATGACTTGCGAAACAATAAGGTTAAGAAGACTGGGCACATGGGCGCCAGCACTTCAGGTAACTTATTTGTCATTGAATTATTTACTTTATCTCATAAATTAAATTCCTGGGTATATGATACTGGATGTGGTATTAATATTTGTAATACACTGCAGGGGTTTAGAGAGGAAAGGAGACTAGCTTATGGGGAGCAATTTCTGCATGTGGGAAATGGAGCACAAGCAGCAGTTGAAGCCATAGGAATGTTTGATTTAGTTTTACCTTCGGGTTTAGTACTTTGTTTAAACAATTGTCATTATGCACCTTCTATAATTAGAGGTGTTGTTTCCTTTTCATGTTTGTTGGATCTTGGTTTTTCTCATACTATTGATGGCAATAAAATTTATGTTTTTTTAAATGGTGTATTTTATTTTAATGCTGTTGCTGTGAATGGTGTGTTTGAAATTGATATGAATAATTGTATGACTTCCAACAATAATAATAATTCGATGTACAACATAAGTAAGAGAATGAAGTATGACTTGAATTCGTCTTACCTTTGGCATTGTAGACTTGCCCATATAGGCAAGACTCGTATGCAAAAGCTGCAACGTGAAGGGCTTTTGAATAATATCAATGATGAGTCATTTGATAAATGCGAATCTTGTATTTCTGGGAAGATGACGAAGAAACCTTTTCATAATAATATGGAAAGAGCTTCAGATCTACTTGGTTTAATACACACGGATGTATGTGGACCACTTAGACATGTGTCAAGGAGAGGTGCTGTCTACTTCTTAACTTTTACAGATGATTTCAGCCGTTATGGTTATGTTTATTTACTTAGACATAAACATGAGGTATTTGAAACATTTAAAGTTTTCAAAGCAGAAGTAGAATTGCAATTGGGAAAGAAGATTAAAGCTCTTTGTTCTGATCGAGGTGGTGAATACCTTAGTCAAGATTTTAAAGATTTCTTAACTGAGAATGGAATTGTACAGAATCTCACATCTCCATATACTTCACAACAAAATGGTGTATCTGAGAGAAGGAATCGTACATTGTTGGACATGGTTCGATCAATGTATAATCTTACTAATCTTTCTTTGTCTTTTTGGGATTATGCTCTTGAATCAGCTGTTCGTATTTTAAATATGGTTCCCACCAAGAAGGTTGATAAGACACCATATGAAGTATGGACTGGAAAAGCTCCGAACTTGTCTTATTTAAAGGTCTGGGGTTGTGAGGCGTATGTTAAACGTGACTCACAAGATAAACTCCAACAAAGATCTGTAAAATGCAATTTTGTAGGATACCCTAAGGAAACTATGGGTTACTACTTTTACTACCCACCTGAGAACAAAGTGTTTGTTGCAAGATATGGTGATTTTCTTAAAAGTGAATTTGTGGTTCAAGAAATCAGTGGGAGAGTATATGATCTAGAAGATGATCTAAATAATGCATTACCTTCAGAAAACACTAGCACACTTCCTATAGAACCAGAAAGTCTGGGTCCTCCACCGGAAGTTGAAGTAATTCCCATTCGCAGATCTTCAAGATCTGTGAAAGCTCCTGACTGTCTATGTCTTAATGTAGAGGTTGATGAGCATACACTAGGGGATCTTAATGAACCTACTAGTTATAGAGCTGCCATTAATAGCCCTCAAAAAGCTAAATGGAAAGCTGCTATGGATGGGGAAATACAATCCATGCATGATAATGAAGTCTGGGAAGAAGTTGACTTACCTCCTGGTGCCAAGGTAGTTGGGAGTAAGTGGCTTTACAAAATCAAGACTGACATGGATGGATATGCACACATTTATAAGGCTCGTCTAGTTGCTAAAGGTTTTACTCAAACTTTTGGAATAGATTACGAGGAGACGTTTTCTCCTGTAGCAGACATAAGAGCTATAAGAATTCTCATAGCTATAGCAGCGTATTATGATTATGAGATTTGGCAAATGGATGTGAAAACCGCTTTCTTAAATGGTCATCTAGATGAAGACATCTATATGGCACAACCAGAAGGGTTTGAAAATCCAGAATTTCCAAATCGTGTTTGCAAGCTTAAAAGATCCATTTATGAATTAAAGCAAGCATCACGACAATGGAACAAGAGGTTTGATGCTGAGATCAAAAAGTTTGGATTCACTCAAAATCTTGATGAACCATGTGTGTATCACAAAGCTAGTGGGAGTGATAATGTAACTTTCCTAATTCTATATGTTGATGACATATTGATCATGGGAAAAGACATTCCAAGTTTGCAAGAAGTTAAGGCATATCTTGGAAAGTGCTTTTCTATGAAAGATTTAGGAGAAGCTGCATACATTCTGGGAATCAAAATCTATAGAGATAGATCAAGGCGGTTATTTGGATTAAGTCAAAGTGCTTACATTGACAAAATATTGAAAAGATTCAATATGCAAAATTCCAAGAAAGGATATTTGCCGATGGAAGTAAAACATGGCTTATGTAATGAGTTTTGTGCTTCAACACCTGAAGAGGTGGCTCGCATGAGTAAAGTTCCTTATGCTTCGGCTGTAGGATCTATTATGTATGCGGTTAAGTGCACAAGGCCAGATGTGGCGTTTGCTCAAAATATTACCAGTCAATTTCAACAGAATCCAGGTGATAAACATTGGGTTGCTGTTAAGCATATTCTTAAGTATTTGAGGAATACAAAAGATATGTTTTTGGTATATGGTGGAAATCCAGCTGCAGAACTTTGTGTTACAGGTTTCTGCGATGCATCCTTTCAAAGTAATAAAGATGATTCGAAGTCTCAGACGGGTTATGTCTTTGTTATCAATGGAGGAGCTGTAGACTGGAGGAGCAAGAAGCAGAGTACAATTGCGATGTCTGCAACAGAAGCTGAATACATTGCTGCTTCAGAAGCTGCTATGGAGGCTGTTTGGATTAGGAAATTCGTTTATGGGCTTGGTGTTATGCCTTCAATTGAATTACCTATTAATATGTATTGTGACAATTCTGCTGCAATCATATTTGCCAATGAACCTGGAGTCATGAGAGGCACCGGACATTTTCTACGGAAGTATCACTTTGTTCGTGAAAAGGTTGACGAAGGTGAAATAAATCTGTTGAAGGTTCACACAGATGAAAACTTAGCTGATCCGTTCACTAAGGCTTTGGCGAAAGAGAAGCTTAATGAATTAGCCAATGGAATTGGACTTAAATTAGCTAGTAGTTGCATGCATAACTGTGATTAGTATTTGGATAAAGGATATTGTAAACAATTATTATTTTAATGAAATAAAGTATGTTGGTATGTTTATTTCTATTGTTAATTATTGTTGTCCTATTTTTGCATGTTTAAATCCATGAATAAGAGTTATTCTAAATTGTCCGTTGTCAGTTAATAATATGGGAATATTATTAAATTAAGACAAATCTGAAGTTGGTGTAATATACTTAAAGTATATTGATGCGTTGTCATGCCATTTCAGACGATATTCGATGATACTGAATATAGGACTTATCCCAACTATATGATGTTACTTTATGGATCTTGTCATTAAGTAAATCATAAGAAGTTATCCTTAGACTTGAGATGCAAGATAACGGTCATGAATGTAGTACATTTTTGTGGAACAACTTAACGCTATACGTAACTGGTAGTCATAAGGGTTGTTTTCGGAAGTGTTACAAAGTTTGTGTGTTTTGCTTGTAATCAATAAAGAATTTGTTCATTCAAATTAATTTTTAGAGTTTAATACTGCTGGGCCCCTCGTAGGGTTGTCAAGGTGTTTGCGTGGCCACGCCCAAGGTCTTTCATGAAAGGTTCAAAAGATTTGGTAATCTTGTCAATTTCTAAAAAACGAGAAACAGAATGGTTAATTAAGGAATGACCTAGATCCATATCCTTATTTAACACGGTATTAGAAACAAAGGGATAATAATAATGAGAAATCATTAAAAGGTTTTCCAGGAGCCTTACTCAAGTTGTACTAGAGGCATCGGCGTGTTGCAAGACGCTAACCGATGTGATCACACTATTATGATATGTCTAAGTGGGAGCTGTTGGTTTTATAGACAAAATAATAATAGTCGTGTGTTAGGATCGAACTTGAGATCACGGGATTGCATACAATACGTATGAAGAGAAAATGTAATAATTATTTATAAAATGTTATAATTAATTATTAAACACAAAACAAATAAATAATAATTAGTATTATTGATTAATGACTAATTATTTATTAAACGAAGATTAGGAAAGTAATTACTAGACAAAACATGGAAACAAGAGAAGGTTCCGGAATCCCCTAGGGGATGCCATAGCAGATCGGCCCAAGGGGTGCAACCCACCTCCATTGTGCCTTGAGCTCCAAGTTTTGTGTAGTATATAAGCAAACCCAAGATGTAGGTTTTTCTGATAACTTGTACACACACATCTTGGTGTTTTCTCCTCTCCTTTTCTCCTTGGTCGATCCATCAAACGAAACCCCTTAGGGATTCGATTTTCTTGTGTCAAAAATTGTTTTGTGTTTATTACTTGCAAATACTTTTCTTGAATTAGTACGTGTGTACAAGAAAGTGAATCAAACACACTATTGTTTGATTCTTGGATTGAATTACAAAAAAGGTAAGGGGTAATTCATATAATCCTTATAAACCCTAATTAGGGTTCTTGGTTCCGGAAGATTGCATTGATTCTTGTTCGGGCTAGAATCACAAAGGTACGTTTACGATTTAAATAATTGATTAATTAATTACATGTTATTCGATCTATTATAATTGCTTCCGCTCATGCTCACTTTGATGTACTTGGTTTATTTATATGAATGTCATGATATAATAATTCAACACCAAGAACCTCGCGAAACTTATCGCTGTCAACACCTTACACAATGAACAACTAGCCGTATTCAACGCCAAACTCAAACTTATTAATGAAGAACTTACAACCGGTAATGAACGGCTATCCGCTCTCGTTAGGAATACCGTAAAACCCGACCAAACTGTGACTCCGTTTTCCACAGCCTCGTCGTCATCTGTTACCCAAATTGAAAACAATGTCACCTCCAAATCACGGACACCCCTTTCTGTGTTGCCCGCTCCGCCTACCAAACCGGTTCACAATGTGCCAACAGTCCAAAATGAAATAGTGATCTTCCAACCAACAAAGCTCTATCAACCTTGTGTCTTTGCCACTCTCATCAAGGACATGTTAGCCATTTTCCGTGGCGTGAAAACATTTTTTGTTGGTCACCAAAGCCATCCACCAAAGTTTGTTTTTCTCCAAACCGAACCGGAACCACCTTGGAAGCCATGTGACACGAGAGACGAAGCCATGAGCCTTGAGGACAAGGCTCGTTTTGAGCAGCGGAGTATTGATACGTGGCTGAAGAGTTAGAAGATCAAGTCTTCCTATTATTTTAGTTTCATGCACGTTCAGAGTCTATTGCATGCATTTAGGAGTTACATCCCCTCTATGCATTCCTCACATGTTAATTTTAAGTCCAAGTCAATAGTCTTGTTCCTAAATGTTAGGAGATCATGCATTGTTCTTAGTTTACTAGACTTTAGTATCCCACGTATTAAAAGGGGCAGTTAACATGCATGTTTCCCTTTCCTATATATATATGTAATCTTGTTTTGAGTTAAATAGGAAGAGAAGAAAAGAATGAGAAAAGTAGTTTAAGAGTTCTTAATTTAGTTGTTCGTAGTTGTTATTTTAGTTATCGTCAAAGGAGAGTGATCATCTTAAATCGATCTTCTATCATGTCCTATAACCCAAATTGCCCTACGAACAAGTTAATGAGTTTTATGAAGTTATACAGCGGCTCATAAACAAAACAAAAAACAATCAGAACTTAAATTTCATGGTTCATTTCTCCCAAAACATGTTATCAGCTTTAGTTTATGGCCTTCTTAGGCATTTAAGATTTCCGGTTTACCAGTCCAGGTTTTGTCAAACCGGCGAACCAACCAGGAACAGACAGGCTATAATCAGTTGGTCTTGCACCCGTTCACAGGCCTAGGACCAAAATCACCAATGTGAAAGTCTGAATTATAACTTGTAAGTCGATTTTGGATATAGGTGTTCCACGTTTAGTAAACTTCTGCCAAGATATATCGATTTGAAAGTCAACATGTCGATTTTGCCACATCCACATTCGCGGCAATAGACAAGGTCGGGCAGAGTTTTAAAACATCATATGACAATTCTATGAAAGATGATCATTTATGAGATAAACTGAAACATCAAATGACAAACAAAAACACTTCCAAATAGAATAAAACAAAACATCTATTCCTGGGTGAAATATCAGAGACGAATATGATAAACTTCAGTAAAAGCCAACTATACATACATAAGTAATCCATATAGGGCATGGAACATAGAAAAGAATGCGCATAAACGATCATGGTTAACCCATCGAACCAGATACAATTCACCTCACATTGTGCATGTGTGCAGTATCATCATTCTAAAAAAAGAGAAAATAGGTTGTGTCGAGATGACAAATTCACCCCTTAAATACACAAAGTAACGATCACAACGATCATTAGAGATTTTATTTATCATTAGAGACTTTTAGTTTTGTTTTGTCACTATTGCTAACAACTTTTGGTGCATAATCGCCATTCCTGCTAACTATTACCGCTAACCATTTCTTTACTCTGCGTGGATACTCTGCTCTTATGTAGTTAAAATTAGAAACATAATCTGTATACCCAATTCGTGAGCTAAAAAATCAACCTAAAATTATGCAATATAACGTTTTATGAAACACAAATTTTGTAGTAGATGATTTGACTATTATAAATTACTAGACGAGTACCATGCATAACAATGGGATTTTATAACGGCAGATAGTTTCATTGATAAAAACAATTTGCGGGTTATAAACTCAAAATAATAAAAGTTTGAGGATTTGAGGATTAAACATAATGTTTAAAAACCCGTTTCGACCCGGACGGTTCAACCGGTTGAAACCGTTTCGGTCGAAAAAATGGGTCAAATTAAACCGGTCAACCCACCCGGTTTGAAGCGACCTGGGTCAACCCGGCGGTTTTTGATGTGTATTAATAGTGTGTTAATAGTTTCATATGTTTTCCGAAAATAATGTAAGTTTCCTTAGATAGATCACTGAATTTTTAAGTTTTTCTGAAAATAATATAAACTTTCTTAAATATATGATTGAATTTTTAAGTTTGACTAAGATTAAGTTTTTCACTTTTTAACTTTTTCACTTTGACCATTTTCTCTTTATAAATAGAGAGATATAAAACTTATAACATGTAAAAAGTGGAAGTGATTTATTTTTAGCACTAAAAACTAAAAAGTGTATATTTTCCATTTTGTTTTTTTTATCAATAATGTTTTAATCTTCAAATTCTAACTTCTACAAACAAATTTCCAGTATAAAAAAGAATCATAATAGTTTCTATTTTAAACAAACTTTTCGTATTAAATGTTAGAAACTAAGGGTACGTTTGGTAGGACGTAATGAAATATCAAATGAATGAAATAAACGACGTAATGAAATAAATAGTGTAATGTAATTATTCATTACAATTATTAATAAAAAACATGGAGAGACTAATAATGTAAATATTTAAAAAAAAAATAGAGGGACTAAATTTGTAATTTACATCACAACTGTCATTATCCACTTTCCCCCAAATCCCACCCACACTTCAACCCACTTTCTCTCTCTACTTTGAAGACGACTAGCTTGCATCCATGTCAACTGACAACATTCAACACGCTTCACGTCTACTTGATAACGAGATTCGTATTCTTAAAGTAATTACTTTTTTAACGATCTGTCTATTTTTTTCTTATTAATTATTGTTTTCAATGAATGAGAATTTAATTGGATATAAATACAGGAAAAGTTGCAAAGAACGTACTTTTTTGGTTGGCAATATTGTTGACATACCTTTTTTTTTTTTTTTTTTTTTTTTTTTTTTTCTTGATGATTTGAAGTTAGAGTTATTTGGTTGAGTATGACTTAAAAGGGAAAGTAGTTTAGTTGTTGTTGTTGAAGTTTTAGGTTGTATTTTGGGAATTTTATTTCAGAAGTTGATGATATTATAATTTTGCTATTTTATATGCTTTTTTTTTAATGATAATTAAGTTTAAGTCACTGATAAGCTGTTTATTGCAGTGTAATATTAATTATTATTTAAGTTGTTAGTTTAACAACTTAAACACATAGTTATTTAGTGTAATATTAATATTAAGTTGTTAGTTTAACAACTTAAACATAGTTATTGCAATGTAATATCAATATTAAGTTGTTAGTTTAACAACTTAAACATGTTGATTTTGTTTTAAACGCATAGTTATTTAGTGTGATTTTGTTTATTATTTAAGTTGTGATTGGATTTATGTTTTTCAGTTTGCTCTGTGTAGTAGCACCTGTGTTATTGTTAGTTTATGATAGTATATTTTTGCTTATTAATTATGTTGTTAGTTTAGTTTTTTGGTTGAATTGAATTGGATTGCTTTTTGTTTTGATTAATGTGCTTGCTTTGAATTGTATATGTGTATTATCACTTGTAATATTTCATTGTATATGTGATGTATCACTTGTGATATTACATTGCTCTATATAATTTGTTTTTACATGGTTATTATTTTTAAATATCAAAGGTGATATTTTCATTTTCACTTCCATTGTTAAAAATATCATATGAAGTATCACTTGTGATATATGAATGTATTTTTTGTTTTGTTTTTGGGTATATGAAGGTGCTTTATAACAAACAAGATGGTTTTGTTGCTTGTTGTTGTCACCTTATTAGCTTTTTGTTCGATGTGGGTATATGAAGGTGCTTTATAACAAACAAGATATGTTAAGCAATAATGAGCCAAAGTTGGCTTCTTATTTACATAAGCTCAAAGAGCTAAATTCAGAATTTGAGGCTGATTTTCATATATATATATATATATATATATATATATATATATATATATATATATATATATATATATATATATATATATATATATATTGATTTATCACATGTAATTCATTCCTTTCAATATTTATAAAATTTATGCTCAATAGTATTGAATAAATTTTTTTGAGTATTTTTATGATTCATACATTTCTTGTATCTGTTATCACTTGTGATATTATTTTAAATGTGATGCCACACTTTGTTTATTCAGAGACGTTGATATCACTTGTGATATTATGTTAAAAGTGACACAACACTTGGGTTAATTTTGAGAATATGTCAACTTTTTATTTTCTTTGTTTTTGTTAGGAATTATAAATTTGATGATTACAAAACTACATGTGCATATATGAAGATTAATGAAAGTACTTTAATGAAAGTACTTTGAATGAAACTATTGCTGAACCAAAAGTACTTTGAATCAAAGTACTTCTGCTGCAGTATTTGAAGAAGAATGAAACACAAGGGCTTAATATGACAAAAAGGAAAGTTACAAAAAGATGAAGATTTTAGAAGATTCTAGAGAATATTTACTTTCCTAATTGTATTATGATTGTCTTTCTTGTAAACCCTAATCCTCTAGTATATAAAGAGGACATGGGTCATTAGGTTTGGTGTGCACAAAAAATATGTAGTCGACTTAAAGGGGTGTGTGTGTCTAGGCGCCAAGTTCCTACAATGGACGCCTAGGGTTTATTAGTTAGTTAGTTTATTAGTAACAGATCGATCTTTGTATTAGTTAGTTAAGCCTCAAGGATCTTTTGATCTTGGGGATATAATGAATAATAAAAACCTTGTTGAACAACATATTGTTTTATATTCCGCTGCATAGTTATGTTATTCGTAAAACATATCCTAGATGGGCTTAAACGATTCTCTACATGTGGCATCAGAGCTAGGTTAGCTCGTGATCTAGGGATTATACAAGGTTTGTCGAAGAGTAGCAGATTTGCAAAAGTTTTTATTGTCAACAGATACTGGTTCGAAAAGGTTTTCGTGATTGACTTTTATAAAAAGTTATTCAGGTAAAACAATCTCGTATTTAATTTATAATCAGGTCTGTGGTGTTTCATGGTAACTACATCTGATTGGTTATATTCGTTACCTCGTACTGTTCGAATATTGATTGCTTCAGTTAATGTACTAATTGATTTGTTCGAGGTTTATGAAACTGGGTATATTACGGAGTATTATTATTATTATGAAAAGAGTTTCGATTGGTTGGTGGAGTTATTAATCTCGTACTAATAATGATAAAGTGGAGCTAAAGTTTGTCGTGATCTGCATAAGATTATTTGTATTAATTAAACAATGAAAGTTATAAGTGGAGTAGAGAAGTCTAGTGATCGTGATTGGTGTTTTCAAGTAAAACGCAAATCAGTGATTATTGATTATCTTATTGTCGACATGTGGGGTCGTACAAGTTTTATCGTGGGACTGATTTACAAGATTCTTTATCTCGTACAGTTTTATTGGTCAAGACTTAATATTATTCATCCAAGGTTAGTTAGTGATCCCACACAAGAAAGTACTGCTCGTTGTAATGTTTCTACGCTCCAAGATACTACTGCGCATCTGATCATTAAAATCATGTTTCTACTACCGTAGAAGAGTAGTTTTTGTGTCGACATTAAAGGTTACTTGAAAGCTTTGATTTATCAAAGATTTATTTTTTAAGGGGAAGAAGCTTCAAGTTTGGTTCGACTTAGTTGATTAATTGGTTTATGGAGATTAGTTTAAACACAAAGCTTGTTGGTTAATTCACACACACAAGAAGATTTTGGTTTATGTTCTAAAAGGTTTAAAAAAAGGCTCGGTATTTCGTTCTTATTGCTTAATTGATTACGAAGAAAGGTGAATATCATTTATTTGATGTTGTAGTTGAGTTTCACAGGTGCGTGTTCTTATCATATCTCAAGGTGGATGTTACACTTTTGAGATAACTTGTTCGTGCTTTATTGTTGTGACAAAGACTTGATGAATCTAGCAAAGGTGTGTGATCTACAAACTGAAGGTGCTTACTACTCACATTTGCTATCACTTTAAGGAGTTACGTTGTAGTGCTCAGTGTCTCATATAGTTGAGTATTTATCAAGAGGTTAAGGTCTACTTATACTTTCTAGTTTGGTATGAGTTTGGAGTCACATGGATAGTACAAGACATAAGATAAAAGTTTGGGAAATTCTACTTCTTCATAAAATTCGTTATACTCAGTTTTCCTCATCAGTGATCATTACATAAGAGCCTACAGAATTGAAGATTCAAGAGATGGTAAACATATTAGTTTCAGGGGAAGCTTATTGATTAAATGTTCAACCATCTACATGCACCATTTAAGGGGAAGTATTTCATTACTACTTCTAGTCGTTATTAATACTGCTAGTTTAAAATTTCTATTGTCTTGAGTTCATTTTTCGCATGCTTTTTGGTGTTCTTCATGGAGGGTAATTCAAGACATTGGAAAGATTGGATTGGAAGTTTTGATATATGATGTGGGGTAGTGACGATCAAAGTTGCATATCTTTTCATGTCCCATATTAGATTATTACAAAAAGGGGAAGGAGACTACAAAGATATGATTTGCAGCTTATTTATATGTGGTGACATGTTCAAGAAGATCTTAAGTCAAGGGGAAGCATTAAAGATTGTTTCATTCATGGAGATAGTTTTGTAATATCAAATAGGGGAAATAATGAGGCGAAAAATAAACCACTTTTAAGGGGTCATTTAAGCTCGGAATTGAATTTATTTGATCAAATATTGCCCTAAATCGTTCCTTTTGCGATTTTAGGTACTTTGGGAGTGAAATCTGGAAAAGGAAGCAATTCGGACATTTTTGGAGCATAAAAGTGAAGAAAACGCCAAAGACTTAATTTTCCATGCTGAGAACAGTACCTGACGGCGTCAAGAGGAAAATCATGATGGCGTCAAGAGTAAAAGTGGTGACGATCCAGTACAAACCTGACGGCGTCACAACAAGGGCGTCAAGAGTTAATTTTGTGACGGCCTGCATAAGGAGACTACATGACGGCGTCAGACCCAGATCTAGGCAGTCCGAGGAACTATTTGGCGGCGAGATGACGGCGTCAGACATTTGTTCTTGATGCCGTCACCTTCTAAACTCTATATATAGTTTTCTATTTTTCATTCATAAAAAAAGGGACTTGTGTGGAGAAACCCTAGGGCTGAACTTTGTGAACCCTAGCTCGTATTTTATAGTATATTCAAGGGTTTTCACCCCTTGAATCATTTCATGTGCTATTGAGATAAGTCTTCTCTTAATTCAATCAATATGTCTATGTGTTGGTTGTCTATATCTTGTGCTTGTCTTGATTTCAACATGCTAGGCTAGATCTATCTTGTGTTTGCTTAGATCTAATGAAACCTAGATGTTAATTATGTGTTGATTACTTGTTTATGGTTGTATTGGATGAGTGATATCAATGTTAGGCTTAAGAAAACTGGCAGATCTCCATTGTGTAACATGCTTGAACGTCTTAGGAAACATGAAGCGATGTGTACTAGGTTTTATTGGTTGTATTTAATGCATGAGTAAATTCTAATGATCCCATGTTAGGAGCTTCTTAGCCGGCTCGACATAGGAGTGAAGTAGGCACTTATAGGATTGGGGAAGTAAGTACGCCACCCCATGAATGGTATTAAGGAATACAATCCGTCATCCACGCAACTATAACAAGTAATTAACGTGTAAAAGATATCTAGGGAGTAGTGAAATCTAAGTAAACACATTTCTCCCACATATTGCTCACAACTTTAGTATAATTTAGTTTATTTTCATTTCTAGTATTTCATTTTGATTGCATCTTAGTATTGAGTTAGATGACTAGCAACTAATTCCGCCCAAATCCTTCAAACCCAAGATTTTTACTTGCTTTCGTAAAAATATAAAAAATACAAAAAGAATCATCCCTCATCTCTAAACCTAGTCTTTAGGTTTTCTAATCCTAGCGACACTATTCCTAGCTGAACGATCAATCCCCCGGTACTTGTCATTATACTATACTACATTGATCAGGTACACTGCCTGGTGGGGGTTGTAAGCTTCTCAAGATCCCTTGAGAGGTAAAGCCTGGTGCAAACCCCACGCATCAAGTTTTTGGTGCCGTAGCCTGGGGAATAGTTATTGTCTAGGTTAGGATTTCTTTTTATTAGGTCTACTTGCTAGATTCATTTCTAGTAAGATTTTATTTTTTATTTTTAGGTTCTCTTTAGTCTATCTTATTTCTTTGTGTTTTTGTTCGTAACTCTTCACCACCCGACATCATGGACGATGGGAACATCTTCGAACCCGTCATACCACCACAACAAAACCCACCACTAGAACCTCTTAGGCCGCGAACCTTAGGAGAGTATTCCCGACCTAGCCACCAAGGCTACCGAAACTCCATTGAGCTCACCGGAGCCAATGTGACCCCCTTGCAATCCGACACCATCCGGTTGGTGCAAAGCGGATGTGCATTCCATGGACTTCGTTTCGAAGATCCAAATCAACATCTCAAGGACTTCCTTAAAATCGTAGATTCCATAGACCTAGATGTTGCAACTAGAGAGACAACCCGATTACGCCTATTCCAATTCTCTCTACGTGATCAAGCTAGTCAATGGCTTGAACGTTTACCCGCGGGATCCATCACCACATGGGATGATCTCACCACTCGTTTCCTTGCTCAATTTTTCCCACCGGGAGAACTACCAAGCTTAGAAATGACATCTTGATGTTCCAACAACGTTAAGGTGAAACTCTTTATGAATCATGGACTCGTTTCAAGGACTTACTCCAAAAAGTCCCTTATCATGGCATAGATCTTTGGCTCCAAGTCCAAATCTTCTATGACCATATCGATCTCTCCACAAGGCGAGCCATTGACCAAACGGCCGGTGGTAAGCTACGTGATCTAAGTGCGGAACAATCATGGGAACTCATAGAAGATCTTGCTCTCTATGACAACGAAAGGTGGAATGATCCCCGTGATTTGAACAAAACGGTCAAGGCAATATCCTTGCCTTCGAACAACTCTAGCACTCCCGACCGTAGGATCATGGAACTTGAGGACCAAGTCAAGTTTCTCATGAAATCTTACGAAACTCCTAAGCCTTCAAGCCAAGTGAACAAAATCACTTCTTCATGCGAATTATGTAGTGGTCCCCATGACACTCGTGATTGTGTGGAACTCCCCGGAACAGCTTTTGCGGATTACGCATCCTCGCGTACCAACGAAGCAGGAGATAAGTGGTACACTTTCAAACCCGAGCCAAACCCTTATGGTGATTCCTACAACCCCTCTTGGAAAAATCATCCAAACCTTAGCTGGAAACAAAATCAAGCCAATTCTTCCAATCCGCCTAATAGTTACCAACCAAACGGTCCACCCTCCAACCGTACTTTCAACAAAAATCCTTCTAACAACTATGGTAGTACCAACAATCTTGAAGGATTGATGTCTAAGTTCATGGCATCTCAAGAGGCTCGCATAGCTAGGTTTGAACCGAATTCAACCAACAACAAACGGAGATGACCAACAAGATAGACAACTTGTTAAAAGCCCTCAACAACCAAGCGTTAACCACACCTAGGAAGGACACTAGGGACACCAATAACGGAATCCAAATTAAGGACCCCTCATCATCCAAACATGTCCACTTTGTCAATGTTGTCACCATTAAACCAATAGATAAGAATATGGAAGAAAGTGACAAAGATGAAGTTGAAATAGAAACCGAGACTAGGGATGAAATTAGGGAAGTTGAGGTTAATATGGAAGAAGAGTTAGAGGAAGTAGAGACTATAGAAAAGCACTTTAATAAGTTGCCCACCAAGGAAGAACGGGAATACCATAAGGATTTATTCGATAGTCCCGAGACACCATATATCCTTGGCACACCCCTTATCAAAATGGGAGACCCCTCTAACATCAACATACCATGCAACATCGGGCATATGCATATATGGAAAGCTTATATCGATCCTAGATCTCCTGTAAACATCATGACTAGGACTTATTACAATTGGGTGATGAAGAAACAACTTGATTATAGGATGATGCCCAATAAGAATTTGATAAGTAATTTTGTAGGAAGAGTGAAGGGATTGCATGTGATTACAGGTAATTTCACTTATGAGATCGATTTTATGATATTAGAAGACACTCGTCCGGTGATAGATGATTGCCTAAGCCAAGTAATATTCGGAAAACCATTTGTTGAGGCCACTAGGATGAGTTATGATCCGACTTTAGGGATAGTTAGGTTCAAGGAAGAGAATGATGAGATTGCCTACCAGATGCCCTACAAAATTGAGCAATACCGCCTTCTCTCTGATATAGAAAAGGAACACAAACAAGCGGCTTATTATAGGAATGATGAGGATAGACGTAGAGGAGTAGAGTATGTGAAGAATAGGATGCTTGGTTTCTACAAAGAATGCTTCCAACTAGGTCCGAAATACAAAACTGGCTTAGAAAACGACCTACAGAGTGAAACCAACGATGAGGTCACGTAGTAACCCATGACCTTGAGTCTAGCTACAAGACTCGTAAATAAAGAAAAGCGCTTCTTGGGAGGCAACCCGTGTTTTGTGTGATTTTTATTTTGTTTGTTTGTTATTTGCTTCCGTATGCATGCTTTATTTTTATTGTTGGTAGATCATGTTTGAAAACTAAATAGTGGAAATACTTTATTTTGTTGTTTTGCCTAGTCTTAACTTCACCCAAAGGTATTTTCGCAAAAGATAAGTGTAAGGGGAAACCCCAAATATGTTTTTAAGAAACAAAACCTATCATGATTCTCCACAATATTAAGTGAACATGTATATTCGTATTTGTTAGAGTCAAATGCTTGTATCGAGTCATAATGATGTTTTGCAGGATTTTCCAGGAAGTAGAACCAAGTTTTTCCAGAAATTTTCCGGAAACTTAACATAAGAATTTCTGCAGGTCACTTCTGACGGCGTCACGTGTAAAAATCTGGAAATTTTACCACTTTTGTTTTTCTAACGGAGTCTTAAAGTTTTTGTTGAATTATTAGTTTTATAATCTCCAGGAAATCTGCAAACATCATTCCACAAGCATTATATCTTATTTTGTTTTCTAGGATTTAGTAACATATGTAGATTGCCGCCGATTTTATGCGAGGTTGCCTTGTCTGTTTTCTCAGGATTTACAGGTTATGTATGACAAGAAGATGATTTATTTTTCTAGAAGGGAAGCTTTGATTGTTCATTTTCTTGGAGGAAGATTTAACCTGGCCACCTTATTATCCATAACCGAGCGAATCAGGGGAGTATTTGATTTCATTAGTTTTACTTAATTCACTTTTACATTCTTTACTTGAACATTGGGGACAATGTTCATCCTAAGTGTAAGCGGAGGGTAAAATGATGATACCTTACAGATACACTTTCGCTTGAGTTTGTTTGTTTGATGGTAGATGTGTAATAAAACTATGAGAAATACTTGTTAGTGTAATTTTGGCACCAAATTTAAAATTTTTTACAACATTTAGGTGTGAAACTTTAGCCATAGCAAGCGTCTCATGGATAGGAGATTGTATGACTAGCACATAACCGTATCATTCAGAAAAATTTTCCACCCAAATATGTGAGGTTCGCCTTTAGATTTGATAGGAAAAGCATTTACTATTAATGCTTATGAGTGTACCGGTAGCATTTAGATTCTAGAACTTGCGTTAGTGATGCATCCCGAGACCGCTAGTGAGACTACATTCGTGTAGTAGGATTTACTACATGATAAGAGGCATTAGGAACACCCTTGTGTTAAACCCGTATCATAATTACTTGACCATTTAAGTCATATTACTTGGCTAGTTAAGTCAATTAATTTTTCCCACACCCTTAGCGTTGTACTTATTTTAGTACACGAAACCCCTAGTACACCCCTCCGAGCCTATCTTTTCGTTTCTAACTTTAAGCATTTTACTTAAAGGAAGAATTTGTTACACCCCACTTAAATGTACACCCAAATCACCTTAGCCTTCCATGTATGCACTCATATTTAGTGCATTATTGTTATTTGTTAAACCCTAAGTTAATTATCTAATTGATTACATGGTTGCTAAGTCGAGTAATATCATTGTACATATTGTTTTGGGACGATTGGGACTCATGGGTAAAGTACTTATTTTATGGAGTAATGGGGAAGAACATCATTTATTACCCCCATATGTACGTTAATCTTAAAAGTACTCCAAGTGTTTTGATTTTCTTAATTCGAGTCATTAGATTAGTTTACTGTAAAGTATGTAAAGATTCAAGTGTAAGGGGAATGTTCATTCCCTATGATGTATTTTTATTTTGGATGGTAGGGTAAGAGTGTATGCAAAAAAAAAAAAAAAAAAAAAAAAAAAAAAAAAAAAAAAAAACGAAAAAACAAGAAAAAGAAAAGAAAAAAAAAAATAGAAAAAGAAAAAGTGAAAAAACATACGGACTACCATCCCATTTCATTCTATGTTTTTTTTATGTTTTTGTTATTTTTCATTTATTAGCTTAAGTTGAGTCTAGTCTTGGCTTAGCAACGCCATATTGTACATAATTAACCAAGATTGTTAACTCGCCACCAGTAAAGACTGCCTATATCCAACAAAACCGTGTATTTCATATCCCTACACCTAACGTTACAACCCTTTAAAAGACCTCTTTGATAGTTTATCCTAGGTGCTTACGCCATGTGGTGGAGGTTTGATCCTTTCCCAAGCCTATGGTAATCTATTTTTCTATGACAGGTAGTGAGAGATGTTTTCCATTTTCATATTGTGATATTACTTTATTACACCCGAGAGATGTGAGTATCTAAACACTATTTGTGAGGTGCTAGCGTATGACCTCCATGATTGTCTTTGGTCTTTAGTGGAACGATTATTTGTTGTAATTACTTTTATGTTAGTGTTAAATGACCCCTAACTTGTATTTTGATTAGAATAAAAGCGCATTTGCTTGAGGACAAGCAAATCTCAAGTGTAAGGGTATATGATGAGGCGAAAAATGAACCACTTTTAGGGGGTCATTTAAGCCCGCAATTGAATTTATTTGATCAAATATTGCCCTAAATCCTTTCTTTTGTGATTTTAGGTACTTTGGGAGTGAAATCTGGAAAAGGAAGCAATTCGGACGTTTTTGGAGCATAAAAGTGAAGAAAACGCCAAAGACTTAATTTTCCATGCTGAGAACAGTACCTGACGGCGTCAAGAGGAGAATCATGACAGCGTCAAGAGTAAAAGTGGTGACGATCCAGTACAAACTTGATGGCGTCACAACAAGGGCGTCAAGAGTTAATTTTGTGACGACCTGCATAAGGAGACTACATGACGGCGTCAGACCCAGATCTAGGCAGTCTGAGGAACTATTTGGCGGCGAGATGACGGCGTCAGACATTTGTTCTTGACGCCGTCACCTTCTAAACTCTATATATAGTTTTCTATTTTTCATTCATAAAAAAAGGGACTTGTGTGGAGAAACCTTAGGGCTGAACTTTGTGAACCCTAGCTCGTATTTTATAGTATATTCAAGGGTTTTCACCCCTTGAATCCTTTCATGTGCTATTGAGATAAGTCTTCTCTTAATTCAATCAATATGTCTATGTGTTGGTTGTCTATATCTTGTGCTTGTCTTGATTTCAACATGCTAGGCTAGATCTATCTTGTGTTTGCTTAGATCTAATGAAACCTAGATGTTAATTATGTGTTGATTACTTGTTTATGGTTGTATTGGATGAATGATATCAATGTTAGGCTTAAGAAAACTGGCAGATCTCCATTGTGTAACATGCTTGAACGTCTTAGGAAACATGAACCGATGTGTACTAGGTTTTATTGGTTGTATTTAATGCATGAGTAAATTCTAATGATCCCATGTTAGGAGCTTCTTAGCCGGCTCGACATAGGAGTGAAGTAGGCACTTATCGGATTGGGGAAATAAGTATGCCACCCCATGAATGGTATTAAGGAATACAATCCGTCATCCACGCAACTATAACAAGTAATTAACGTGTAAAAGATATCTAGGGAGTAGTGAAATCTAAGTAAACACATTTCTCCCACATATTGCTCACAACTTTAGTATAATTTAGTTTATTTTCATTTCTAGTATTTCATTTTGATTGCATCTTAGTATTGGGTTAGATGACTAGCAACTAATTCCGCCCAAATCCTTCAAACCCGAGATTTTTACTTGCTTTCCTAAAAATATAAAAAATACAAAAAGAATCATCCCTCATCTCTAGACCTAGTCTTTAGGTTTTCTAATCCTAGCGACACTATTCCTAGCTGAACGATCAATCCCCCGGTACTTGTCATTATACTATACTACATCGATCAGGTACACTGCCTGGTGGGGGTTGTAAGCTTCTCAAGATCCCTTGAGAGGTAAAGCCTGGTGCAAACCTCACGCATCAAGTTTTTGGCACCGTAGCCTGGGGAATAGTTATTGTCTAGGTTAGGATTTCTTTTTATTAGGTCTACTTGCTAGATTCATTTCTAGTAAGATTTTATTTTTTATTTTTAGGTTCTCTTTAGTCTATCTTATTTCTTTGTGTTTTTGTTCGTAACTCTTCACCACCCGACATCATGGACGATGGGAACATCTTCGAACCCGTCATACCACCACAACAAAACCCACCACTAGAACCTCTTAGGCCGCGAACCTTAGGAGAGTATTCCCGACCTAGCCACCAAGGCTACCGAAACTCCATTGAGCTCACCGGAGCCAATGTGACCCCCTTGCAATCCGACACCATCCGGTTGGTGCAAAGCGGATGTGCATTCAATGGACTTCGTTTCGAAGATCCAAATCAACATCTCAAGGACTTCCTTAAAATCGTAGATTCCATAGACCTAGATGTTGCAACTAGAGAGACAACCCGATTACGCCTATTCCAATTCTCTCTACGTGATCAAGCTAGTCAATGGCTTGAACGTTTACCCGCGGGATCCATCACCACATGGGATGATCTCACCACTCGTTTCCTTGCTCAATTTTTCCCACCGGGGAGAACTACCAAGCTTAGAAATGACATCTTGATGTTCCAACAACGTTAAGGTGAAACTCTTTATGAAGCATGGACTCGTTTCAAGGACTTACTCCAAAAAGTCCCTCATCATGGCATAGATCTTTGGCTCCAAGTCCAAATCTTCTATGACCATATCGATCTCTCCACAAGGCGAGCCATTGACCAATCGGCAGGTGGTAAGCTACGTGATCTAAGTGCGGAACAATCATGGGAACTCATAGAAGATCTTGCTCTCTATGACAACGAAAGGTGGAATGATCCCCGTGATTTGAACAAAACGGCCAAGGAAATATCCTTGCCTTCGAACAACTCTAGCACTCCCGACCGTAGGATCATGGAACTTGAGGACCAAGTCAAGTTTCTCATGAAATCTTACGAAGCTCCTAAGCCTTCAAGCCAAGTGAACAAAATCACTTCTTCATTCGAATTATGTAGTGGTCCCCATGACACTCGTGATTGTGTGGAACTCCCCGAAACAGCTTTTGCAGATTACGCATCCTCGCGTACCAACGAAGCGGGAGATAAGTGGTACACTTTCAAACCCGGGCCAAACCCTTACGGTGATTCCTACAACCCCTCTTGGAAAAATCATCCAAACCTTAGGTGGAAACAAAATCAAGCCAATTCTTCCAATCCGCCTAATAGTTACCAACCAAATGGTCCACCCTCCAACCGTACTTTCAACAACAATCCTTCTAACAACTATGGTAGTACCAACAATCTTGAAGGATTGATGTCTAAGTTCATGGCATCTCAAGAGGCTCGCATAGCTAGGTTTGAAACCGAATTCAACCAACAACAAACGGAGATGACCAACAAGATAGACAACTTGTTAAAAGCCCTCAACAACCAAGCGTTAACCACACCTAGGAAGGACACTAGGGACACCAATAACGGAATCCAAATTAAGGACCCCTCATCATCCAAACATGTCCACTTTGTCAATGTTGTCACCATTAAACCAATAGATAAGAATATGGAAGAAAGTGACAAAGATGAAGTTGAAATAGAAACCGAGACTAGGGATGAAATTAGGGAAGTTGAGGTTAATATGGAAGAAGAGTTAGAGGAAGTAGAGACTATAGAAAAGCACTTTAATAAGTTGCCCACCAAGGAAGAACGGGAATACCATAAGGATTTATTCGATAGTCCCGAGACACCATATATCCTTGGCACACCCCTTATCAAAATGGGAGACCCCTCTAACATCAACATACCATGCAACATCGGGCATATGCATATATGGAAAGCTTATATCGATCCTAGATCTCCTGTAAACATCATGACTAGGACTTATTACAATTGGGTGATGAAGAAACAACTTGATTATAGGATGATGCCCAATAAGAATTTGATAAGTAATTTTGTAGGAAGAGTGAAGGGATTGCATGTGATTACAGGTAATTTCACTTATGAGATCGATTTTATGATATTAGAAGACACTCGTCCGGTGATAGATGATTGCCTAAGCCAAGTAATATTCGGAAAACCATTTGTTGAGGCCACTAGGATGAGTTATGATCCGACTTTAGGGATAGTTAGGTTCAAGGAAGAGAATGATGAGATTGCCTACCAGATGCCCTACAAAATTGAGCAATACCGCCTTCTCTCTGATATAGAAAAGGAACACAAACAAGCGGCTTATTATAGGAATGATGAGGATAGACGTAGAGGAGTAGAGTATGTGAAGAATAGGATGCTTGGTTTCTACAAAGAATGCTTGCAACTAGGTCCGGAATACAAAACTGGCTTAGAAGACGACCTACAGAGTGAAACCAACGATGAGGTCACGTAGTAACCCATGACCTTGAGTCTAGCTACAAGACTCGTAAATAAAGAAAAGCGCTTCTTGGGAGGCAACCCATGTTTTGTGTGATTTTTATTTTGTTTGTTTGTTATTTGCTTCCGTATGCATGCTTTATTTTTATTGTTGGTAGATCATGTTTGAAAACTAAATAGTGGAAATACTTTATTTTGTTGTTTTGCCTAGTCTTAACTTCACCCAAAGGTATTTTCGCAAAAGATAAGTGTAAGGGGAAACCCCAAATATGTTTTTAAGAAACAAAACCGATCATGATTCTCCACAATATAAAGTGAACATGTATATTCGTATTTGTTAGAGTCAAATGCTTGTATCGAGTCATAATGATGTTTTGCAGGATCTTCCAGGAAGTAGAACCAAGTTTTTCCAGAAATTTTCCGGAAACTTAACATAAGAATTTCTGCAGGTCACTTCTGACGGCGTCACGTGAAAAAATCTGGAAATTTTTCCACTTTTGTTTTTCTAACGGAGTCTTAAAGTTTTTGTTGAATTATTAGTTTTATAATCTCCAGGAAATCTGCAAACATCATTCCACAAGCATTATATCTTATTTTGTTTTCTAGGATTTAGTAACATATGTAGATTGCCGCCGATTTTATGCGAGGTTGCCTTGTCTGTTTTCTCAGGATTTACAGGTTATGTATGACAAGAAGATGATTTATTTTTCTAGAAGGGAAGCTTTGATTGTTCATTTTCTTGGAGGAAGATTTAACCTGGCCACCTTATTATCCATACCGAGCGAATCAGGAGAGTTTTTGATTTCATTAGTTTTACTTAATTCTCTTTTACATTCTTTACTTGAACATTGGGGACAATGTTCATCCTAAGTGTAAGGGGAGGGTAAAATGATGATACCTTACAGATACACTTTCGCTTGAGTTTGTTTGTTTGATGGTAGATGTGTAATAAAACTATGAGAAATACTTGTTAGTGTAATTTTGGCACCAAATTTAAAATTTTTTACAACATTTAGGTGTGAAACTTTAGCCATAGCAAGCGTCTCATGGATAGGAGATTGTATGACTAGCACATAACCGTATCATTCAGAAAAATTTTCCACCCAAATATGTGAGGTTCGCCTTTAGATTTGATTGGAAAAGCATTTACTATTAGTTCTTATGAGTGTACCGGTAGCATTTAGATTCTAGAACTTGCGTTAGTGATGCATCCCGAGACCGCTAGTGAGACTACATTCGTGTAGTAGGATTTACTACATGATAAGAGGCATTAGGATCACCCTTGTGTTAAACCCGTATCATAATTACTTGACCATTTAAGTCATATTACTTGGCTAGTTAAGTCAATTAATTTTTCCCACACCCTTAGCGTTGTACTCATTTTAGTACACGAAACCCCTAGTACACCCCTCCGAGCCTATCTTTTCGTTTCTAACTTTAAGCATTTTACTTAAAGGAAGAATTTGTTACACCCTACTTAAATGTACACCCAAATCACCTTAGCTTTCCATGTATGCACTCATCTTTAGTGCATTATTGTTATTTGTTAAACCCTAAGTTAATTATCTAATTGATTACATGGTTGCTAAGTCGAGTAATATCATTGTACATATTGTTTTGGGACGATTGGGACTCATGGGTAAAGTACTTATTTTATGGAGTAATGGGGAAGAACATCATTTATTACCCCCATATGTACGTTAATCTTAAAAGTACTCCAAGTGTTTTGATTTTCTTAATTCGAGTCATTAGATTAGTTTACTGTAAAGTATGTAAAGATTCAAGTGTAAGGGGAATGTTCATTCCCTATGATCAATTTTTATTTTGGATGGTAGGGTAAGAGTGTATGCAAAAAAAAAAAAAAAAAAAAAAAAAAAAAAAAAAACATCGAAAAAACAAGAAAAAGAAAAGAAAAAAAAAATAGAAAAAGAAAAAGTGAAAAAACATACGGACTACCATCCCATTTCATTCTATGTTTTTTTTTTATGTTTTTGTTATTTTTCATTTATTAGCTTAAGTCGAGTCTAGTCTTGGCTTAGCAATGCCATATTGTACATAATTAACCAAGATTGTTAACTCGCCACCAGTAAAGACTGCCTATATCCAACAAAACCGTGTATTTCATATCCCTACACCTAACGTTACAACCCTTTAAAAGACCTCTTTGATAGTTTATCCTAGGTGCTTACGCCATGTGGTGGAGGTTTGATCCTTTCCCAAGCCTATGGTAATCTATTTTGCTATGACAGGTAGTGAGAGATGTTTTCCATTTCCATATTGTGATATTACTTTATTACACCCGAGAGATGTGAGTATCTAAACACTATTTGTGAGGTACTAGCGTATGACCTCCATGCTTGTCTTTGGTCTTTAGTGGAACGACTATTTGTTGTAATTACTTTTATGTTAGTGTTAAATGACCCCTAACTTGTATTTTGATTAGAATAAAAGCGCATTTGCTTGAGGACAAGCAAATCTCAAGTGTAATGGTATATGATGAGGCGAAAAATGAACCACTTTTAGGGGGTCATTTAAGCCCGCAATTGAATTTATTTGATCAAATATTGCCCTAAATCGTTCCTTTTGTGATTTTAGGTGCTTTGGGAGTGAAATCTGGAAAAGGAAGCAATTCGGACGTTTTTGGAGCATAAAAGTGAAGAAAACGCCAAAGACTTAATTTTCCATGCTGAGAACAGTACCTGACGGCGTCAAGAGGAAAATCATGACAGCGTCAAGAGTAAAAGTGGTGACGATCCAGTACAAACATGATGGCGTCACAACAAGGGCGTCAAGAGTTAATTTTGTGACGGCCTGTATTAGGAGACTACATGACGGCGTCACACCCAGATCTAGGCAGTCCGAGGAACTATTTGGCGGCGAGATGACGGCGTCAGACATTTGTTCTTGACGCCGTCACCTTCTAAACTCTATATATAGTTTTCTATTTTTCATTCATAAAAAAGGGACTTGTGTGGAGAAACCCTAGGGCCGAACTTTGTGAACCCTAGCTCATATTTTACAGTATATTCAAGGGTTTTCACCCCTTGAATCCTTTCATGTGCTATTGAGATAAGTCTTCTCTTAATTCAATCAATATGTCTATGTGTTGGTTGTCTATATCTTGTGCTTGTCTTGATTTCAACATGCTAGGCTAGATCTATCTTGTGTTTGCTTAGATCTAATGAAACCTAGATGTTAATTATGTGTTGATTACTTGTTTATGGTTGTATTGGATGAGTGATTTCAATGTTAGGCTTAAGAAAACTGACAGATCTCCATTGTGTAACATGCTTGAACGTCTTAGGAAACATGAACCGTTGTGTACTAGGTTTTATTGGTTGTATTTAATGCATGAGTAAATTCTAATGATCCCATGTTAGGAACTTCTTAGCCGGCTCGACATAGGAGTGAAGTTGGCACTCATAGGATTGGGGAAGTAAGTATGCCACCTCATGAATGGTATTAAGGAATACAATCCGTCATCCACGCAACTATAACAAGTAATTAACGTGTAAAAGATATCTAGGGAGTAGTGAAATCTAAGTAAACACATTTCTCCCACATATTGCTCATAACTTTAGTATAATTTTGTTTATTTTCATTTCTAGTATTTTATTTTGATTGCATATTAGTATTGGGTTAGTTGTCTAGCATCTAATTCCGCCCAAATCCTTCAAACCCGAGATTTTTACTTGCTTTCCTAAAAATATAAAAAATACAAAAAGAATCACCCCTCATCTCTAGACCTAGTCTTTAGGTTTTCTAATTCTAGCGACACTATTTCTAGCTGAACGATCAATCCTCCGGTACTTGTCATTATACTATACTACATCGATCAGGTACACTGCCTGGTGGGGGTTGTAAACTTCTCAAGATCCCTTGAGAGGTAAAGCCTGGTGCAAACCCCACGCATCAGGAAGATTGTTGGAAATTATAGATTTGATGATTACAAAACTACATGTACTTATATGAAGATGAATGAAAGTACTTTGAATGAAAGTATTGCTGAACCAAAAGTACTTTGAATCAAAGTACTTCTGCTGCAGTATTTGAAGAAGAATGAAACACAAGGGCTTAATATTACAAGAAGGAAAGTTACAAAAAGATGAATATTTTAGAAGATTCTAGAGAATATTTACTTTCCTAATTGTATTATGATTGTCTTTCTTGTAAACCCTAATCCTCTAGTATATAAAGAGGACATGGGTCATTAGGTTTGGTGTGCACATAAAATATGTACTCGACTTAAAGGGGTGTGTGTGTGTGTCTAGGCGTCAAGTTCCTACAATGGACGCCTAGGGTTTATTAGTTAGTTAGTTTATTAGTAACAGATCGATCTATGTATTAGTTAGTTAAGCCTCAAGGATCTTTTGATCTTGGGGATATAGTGAATAATGAAAACCTTGTTGAATAACATATTGTTTTATATTCCGCTGTGTAGTTATGTTATTCGTAAAACATATCCTAGATGGGCTTAAACGATTCTCTACAGTTTTGTTTCTTTTTATACATATTTGATATATGTAATTCACAATGTTATATATCTTGTGACATAAAACTCTTAATAAATGACAAAATGTTTCAGTTATAGTCCGTTTAAAAGAAAATCAACCTATTTATGTTTAAACTAACAGCTTGACTATGATAATAAAACATAACAATGAAATATCACAAGTGATACAATACATGTCATATAATATCTCAAGTGCTCTGTATCATATGTGTTTTATCACCGGTGATAAACATCACTTATCATATTTCATCACAAGTGATACATAAAAGTAAAAACTATTGTAAAATAGAAAATAATTTAACATCCATTTTAATATTTGAAAAATCAATACATAAAATAAATTACATCATTAAACACTTGTTCAAACTCATCAAACATAGAATAATTAGTGTTTAATATATGTACACACACGTCCATTAAAGTAGATGCCTCAATTGCAAGCATCTTGATAATTTCATTCTTCTTACAAATAACAAATATTTTTCTTCCTCAAATCAGGTGGAATTAAATCAACTTCAAATGCTTCAATATATATTGTTCTGGGATATGCACGACATTACAATTCTTGAGCACACAAAATATGTGTCAATATAGAATCACACATCGAACAAAAAGCTTACAACAACACACAATTGAACAATCTTATCTATTATTGATGTGTGCTTATTCACACATCCGTTTTAGGCCTTAAATCAGACCAAATACACCAAATACTAACCAAATATGCCAAGAGAATGTGTGTTTTTGTATTTGTGTATGTGCAGGTATGGATATGTGAAAAATGAACAAAAACAAAGCCAAAACCGACAAAAACAAGCACGAGATTGGAAAAATGTCAAAAGCCGGAGCCGGGGAAGCAAAATGATAAAAGAAAGCTCAAAATATCAACGGAAGTCCTCAAAGATTCAAAAAGTTGCAAGATTAGTCCCTGGGAAAAGTTTGGAAGAAATGGCAACTTTAGTCCCTACACTTTCTGGAAATTACAAAAATGGTCCCTTGAGTAAATTTTGAAGAAAAGTCAAATGAGATCCTCCAAGAATTCAAAGAAGTCAAGAAATACCCTTGGGAGAAACTTTGAATGATTTACAGATTTGGTCCCTATGATTTTTGGAATTACAAAAATGGTCCTTGTCTAAATAATTACAACAACCGGATCCACAAAATAAACTAACCCATATAAAAACCCCAAGCCCAAAACACTATACAAGCCCACTACCCTTTTATTATTTACCCAATCCAATACCACTCATATCCGGTCAACCTTTGACCCTGACCCGGTCAAAACACCCCTTTTTAATAAAAACCCCCAAATGCATTTACCCGCCCCTTTTACCCAGAAACTTAGAACCCTAAATACTATTCACCATCAATAAATCCTAATTAACAGTGAGTAAGGGTACTAGAGTCAAATTGCATGAGTTTCTAGAAGACCCTAACATGGCAGGCCTGCCATGTCAGTGATCCGTGTGAAATTAAGCACCTCATGATTGGGATATGATGATCAAACGGCTAATAATTGAGGAGTGGTGACCAAGGGCAATCTAATGGGTGATATTGAGGCAAAGAAACACAAGTGAGGCGTGGATTACGGAGCTGTACATCCTAGAAGCTTCACCCAAGCTCAAGCCTCATGTACAAATACCCCCTTGTATCAGTAGTTTAGTGTGTAGGTTGTTAGTATAATAGTTGTCTAAGTTCTCTGTCCTTTAAGTATTTTGTATTTCCATTTCATCTTTGTACTAAAATTTTTATTATTAATATAAATCAGTTGTTTTAGCTTATTGTCTTAATTTTTATTTTAGTTTAGTTTATCATTCCTTTATATTAGTTTAATTCAGTACTTGTTAAATTTATATTCATTTCTATTTTAAATTTCTGTTTCAACTCATATTAAAAATCCAAAAAAATAAAAAATCAGAAAAAAAAAAATTGTTTCAATTCTTCATTTAAGCTTCAACTTAGCTTATTCTGTTATTATTAATCTCATTTAAGCTTCCTTATACCTTATAGTGGGATTATTTTATTTTTATCTTGCAAAATTCCTAAAGTCAAACAAAAGTCAAACATTATCTTAATACAATAAGCTTTGCTTATTTGTGGAATCAAGGCAGCCATAAGGTGTCCATTGGCCTGTTTTAAAGGCAGGCAAGCTTAGTGAAACCCCTTCTGTTCTGCTGAGGGGGTATTTGATTTATAAGTTCCATTTCAAATCCAATTTTAATTGCATCAGTAGTGTAGATTTGTCTATTGCTTGTTTCTATTTCATAATAGTAGGTGCATCATATTTTTATTCTGTTTTAGCTTATTTCTTATTATTCATCATTTTTGAAGTAGTTTGGTTATTCACTGTTTCATCATCTGTCTATTATGGGATCTGTGTTTCTGGTTTAGATTTGTGTTTGAGGTCTGTGATTTTGATTCATATTAGCATATTAGATCATAGTGGATACTGAATTGGTGGTTTGGATTGAATTACACACTCATTTGTCTCATATAGATTCACATCTGTCATATAAAAGGGTGTTTGGATTTAGTTGGTTTGCTGATATAATTGGTGTTTCAGAGGTTGTGTTTGGTTTAGATAATCCACCTAGGTTATAATTAGAGTTATTCAAACATATTCTAGTAGGGTATTAATATAAAAAGTCAAAATCAGATAGTGAAATAGTTTATGTGAGTATAAGTAAGTTTTGAAGTTTGTGATTCTTAAATCTGTTAGGATTAGTGTTTATCTAGGTTTATTAGCTTTTTAATTAGAGAATAATATCAGTTAGGATTAGATTAGATCAGTTATAAATTCATTTGAGTCAAAGTTACTTTCAAACTCAAAAGTCAAAAACTAGTTGTTCAGTTTTTTTGGTCAATACTTTGAGATAATTTTTAGAGATTAATACCAATTGGAAATTATTTTAAAAAGTTGATTTGAAAACTTTAGCAGCTTGTCCATCAATATCAGAAAGAAAATTTATGTTTGGCTCTTATTTGCTTATTGGTAAAGCTTATTGAAGTTGACTGTTTAGGCTTTAGTGTTCCCCTGCTCCTCAGCTTTTGAGCATATTTCTAGGCTACTATTAGGTATTTAAATTAGGTTGGAAATCCTTCCAGTTGGTAGATTTAGTATCTCAGTTGGTTAGTAAAGGTTTTGCCCGTATAAGTTTTGACTAAACTGTGGAAAACTAGAAGGGGGGGGGGGGGGTTAAATAGTTTTACGTCTTTTTCGTTTTATAAAAGTTTGCTTCTAAAGAATAGATGCAAATTACAAAAACCTTTGAAATAAAAGTATAGATACTAGTTTGTTCACACTTATCATATAAACACTACTTATACAGAATGTTGAGTAGAAATTATAATTTCATATATCGCACTTAAAAATATATATTTATATTTATATATGTACTAGACGAGTACCCGTGCATAGCAACGGATTTTCTAGCTGCAAATAGTTATAAGTGTGATATTGTGGTTAAGTATTTCTTGTAGCGTTTATAAATAAACAAAAATAAATACTGATTTTAATAGGTTTAAGAATTAATTTGTAGTATTGCTAAACTTAGAGGTATGTTAAAATAAAAAAAATGAGTAAAAGTAGAGGTTGATGGTTTTAAAAGTTATAATGTTATATTAATAAAGTTAAAAGGATGTTAACTATAAAAGTTAATAGTTTAAAAGTCATTTAATAATTGTTGTAATTTTAAAAGAGTGTTTATAACATTTGTAAACCCAAGCATATCTGAGTTCACAAATGTTTAAGAAAATGTTAATATATAGATGATTTGTTAAGATATGGTACTAAATAACAAGGACTTGACAATTCTAGCATATAAATACTCACAATTCCACCAACAATATAAATCAAACTATGGCCACATATATAACAGAAACAACTTGGTTTTCACTATATTTCGTAGGTAACTGCTGGGAATTATACTAACAGTTACCACGGCTAAGTGAAGATGTTACAACTGCAGAAGATTGTACTTGCAGTGGAAACTCATTACCACTGCAAGAACATATATTACCACTGCTTATTAGATAACTGTTAGGAAACTTGTTTAGATAAATATAGAATAGATCTTGTGTATATCTTATTCTATTAGCATTATACTTATCTTGTAGAAGAGGACTCCTTATGCTATAAAAGGAGATCCTAGGTTAAAGGTTTGATATACGTTTTCTAGAGCTTCAAGGTGTAACCCTAGTGATATCAAGATCACTCGTATTATTATCATTAATAATATTGGAGCTAATAGTTTGTTTACATACATTGTTCTTATTCATAAACAACTGTCTTACTCACAATCAAACTTCTAAGTGTTACTAAGTAGATTCCGCATACTTAACACAAGTTCAAGGTGTATAGATCCATCAAGTGGTATCAGAGACAGGCTTTGATACTTTGATTTAGAAGACTCTAGTTCACTCAGAAGAATCAATGGAGACATAAACCAGTAACTCAAACATTGCTGCTAAGCTTCCAAAGCTTAAGTTGAATGACTTTGAGATGTGGAGGCTAATGATCGAACAATTCTTTATGGTCCAAGACTACACACTCTGGGAGATCATTATGGTTGGAAATTCTTTCAAACCAAGTTCTACTTCAGAGATGGTTGGTGGCAAGGAAGTAATTAAGGTCAACACTGGACCTGTTACTAATGATGAAAGACTTCAGATGAAGAATGATCTGAAGGCCAGAGGTTTGTTGCTTATGACACTTCCCAGAGACCAAGTTCTAGCATTCAGCAAGTACAAGACTGCAAAGACTCTTTTTGATGAGATCTGTAATGTTTTTGGTGGTAATGACTCCACCAAGAAGACTCAGAAGACTCTGCTGAAGCAGACTTATGAAAACTTTGGTTCAACAAGTAATGAATCAATTGATAGCATCTTCACAAGGCTACAAAAGATTGTTACTCAACTCACTGTTTTTGGAATTGAGGTGGAAAGGGAAGACCTCAATCTAAAGTTCTTAAGAAGCTTAACCTCTGAGTTTGGAACCAATGTTGCTGTGTGGGAAGATAAGTCAGATTTGGAGACCATGAAACTTAATGATTTGTTCAATAACCTCAAGGTTATTGAACAAAGATTGAAGAAAGCTGGCAAATTAAGCTGAAGTTCAGGAAGTGTAGCACTTATATCATCATCTCTTGATGATAGTTGTTCAGATGAAGAAAGTGATAGTGATGATGACAGTGCTAACATTGTTGTTTCCGCTAGTAGTGGAAGTGTTTCCACTGGTAGCTCAAAGAGACAGATTGCAGGACTTAGTGATACTACCTTTTATGCCTTTATATCTAGTCAAGTGGGTGGTTTAATTCTTAATCATGAGGATTTGGATCAAATTGATGAGGATGATATGGAGGAGATGGACATTAAATGGCAAGTGGCATTACTAAGCTTAAGGACAAAGAAGTTTTGGAAGAAGACTGGAAGAAAGATTAACATCAGTGGCAATGAAACAGTAGGTTTTGACAAAAATAAGGTGGAGTGCTATAATTGTCATAAGAAGGGGCATTTTTCCAGGGAGTGCAGAAAGCCAAGGAAGTCTGACAACAGGTCAACTTGGTATAAGCAGGACAAGAAAAAGGAACCTACTACTGATGAGCCAAAGGGGATATTGGCTATTGATGGAGTGAGCTTTGATTGGAGCTTTATGACTAAGGATGAGGAAGATGATTCAGAGTCTGCAATGGTTGCTACAGAGCTTGCACTAATGGCTTTTTCTGACTCTGAGGTACAAATTAATAATGCTTGTTCTAAATCTTGTAAGGCCTTAAAAGAGTATGAGAAAATTAAAGCACAATATGACGAAAAATTGCTAGAGTTAAATCATACTAATTATAACTTAGCAAATCATAAAAGAGGCCAAGGTGTTTTAGAAACTCAGTTAGAGCATTATAGGGCAAATGAATCTAAGTTCAATGATGAAATTGCAGTATTAAGGAGAGATTTAGATTATCAAGTTGCTATTAATAAGGTTCTTAGAGAAGAACTAGAAAAGGTTAAAATGGCTAGTGAGAATATAATGATAACTAAGCAAACACTGGACCATCAATCCAAGTGTATTGACAAAATTTGGGAAGCCCAAGTTGTAAGCAAAGCCAAATCAGGAATTGGATACAAAACAGTTCCACCACCTCTAAAAGGTGTTCCATCACCTCCTGGCATTGACTTAGCTCACACAGGATTAGAGGAATTCCAGGAACCACCTATGACCTATGGACCAAAGTTTGTTAAACCAGTTGAAATTGAAAAGGTTCAGGTTAAGGTTGATATATTTGATAGTGCAAGTGACTCATCTCTTAAAGATGAAAATTTAAATGTTGAGTCTAAACCTAGTGTTCCTGAGAATGTTAAAGTGGAGGTTAAAAGAAGTATTCCTGATGTAATCAAAGAGAAGCCTAGGTCACAACCTAATTTCACTAGGCCCACTACTAGATATGCAGAGATGTACAGAAGTAGGTCACCAACTCCTAGGGGTAATATGAGGAGTTGGAATCATGTTAAATCTAGGCAATTTGGTAGTGATTTTGTGTTCAATAACAAACCCTGTCATATATGTGGTAGCTTTGACCATTTGTCTTATAGCTGTACCTACCACTTGGGAAGAAGGGAAGTGTTTGGGAATACTAGGGTGAATGGACAAAATGCTAATAGCTTAACTCACCCAAATCCACTTAGCAAGATGATTCCCAGGTCTGTTTTGCTTCATTCTGGCATTAAACCAATTTCCACTGCTAGACCAGCAGTTTCCACTGCTAGACCAGCAGTTGCCACTGCCAGAAATAAAAACAGAGTTTACCCTAAGCCCCCTGTTACTACTTTTGTTAAATCTACTCAAACAGGGAAAAAGACCAATTTTGAAAAGAAAGTTAACAATAATCAGAAGTGGGTACCCAAAGTTTCAAAACAAGCAGTTTCCACTGCTAAGCCCGCAGTTACCACTGCAAGGCCAAAGGTTACCACTGGTGGGTCTGTTAACAAGAAAAGGGTAAATATAGGAAATGCTGTTAAAGCCTCAGCACATTGGGAATGGAAACCAAAAGGAACCATCACCTCAAACAATCCCAATGGTGTATCAATGACCTTTGATAGATATAATTATATTGATACACGAGGCAGATCCAAGTCATTTGTGGCTTGGGTCCCCAAAAGGAACTAATTCCTTTATTTTGTGTGCAGGAACATTCAAAGACTACAAATGATCAAGGATACTCAGACAGTGGATGTTCCAGGCACATGACTGGCAATAAGTCCTATCTTTCAGACTTTCAACCTTATGATGGACAATTTGTCAGTTTTGGAGGAGGAATTGGTGGCAAAGTTTCTGGCAAAGGAACAAGCATGGCTGGAAACATTGATTTTGAAGATGTGCAGTATGTGAAAGAACTCAAGTACAACCTTTTTAGTGTGTCACAGATGTGTGACAAGAAGCACAGAGTTCTATTCATAGAAGATGAATGCTATATCTTATCTAAGGATTATAAGCTCCCTGATGAAAGTGACATTTTGCTTAAAATCCCTAGAAAAGTTAATCTGTATAGCATTGACATGAAGAACATAGTGGCTAATAATGATGTTACTTGCTTGCTTGCTAAAGCCACTTTGGATGAATCAATGCTTTGGCATAGAAGACTTGGTCATGTAAACTTCAATACCATCAACAAGATTGTGAAAGATGGACTTGTTAGAGGTCTACCAGAGAAAAGATTTGAAAATGACCAAACTTGTGTTGCCTGTCTCAAAGGAAAGCAACACAGAGCTTCATGCAATACCAAAGCATTCAATTCTATTGATCATCCACTCTTTATGCTGCATATGGACTTGTTTGGTCCTACTTCTGTGAGCAGCATCAATTTGAAGAAGTATTGTCTTGTTGTGACTGATGATTTCAGTAGATTCACATGGGTTTTCTTTTTAAGAACCAAGGATGAAACCACTGGCATCCTTAAGACATTCATCACTGAAATTGAAAATCAGTTTGAAAAGAAAATCAATATCATCAGGTGTGACAATGGGACAGAGTTCAAGATTAAAGTTATGGATGATTTCTGCAGAGACAAAGGTATTAAAAGAGAATTTAGTGTAGCAAGAACTCCTCAACAAAATGGAGTTGCAGAAAGAAGAAACAGAACACTAATTGAGGCTACTAGAACCATGTTAGCTGATTCAAAGCTTCCAGTGACTTTTTGGGCTGAAGCAGTTAACACTGCTTGTTACATTCAGAACAGGGTTTTAGTGGTCAAAACAAAGAACAAGACACCTTATGAGTTGTTCAGAGGAAGACCTCCTACTTTGGAGTTTATGAGGCCATTTGGGTGTCATGTTACCATTCTCAATACCATTGATCATCTGGGTAAATTTGAAGAAAAGTCTGATGAAGGCTTCTTTGTTGGATACTCTATGGTTAGCAAGGCTTTTAGAGTCTATAACTTAAGAACAAAGAAAATTGAAGAGAACTTGCATGTTCAGTTTCTTGAAAATAAAGCAAACATGGCAGGTTCAGGACTAGATTGGCTATTTGATCTTGAAACATTATCCAATACAATGAATTATGTACCTGTCACTTCAAGCACTGGAGACAAAGATCTTGAAGATTTAGAAGAATTCATTGATGAAGATGAAGCTTGTAAAGATGATGAAGATCAAATTGTTATGCCACTTTCGGACTTTGTTGATAATTCTGAAAAGACAAGTGATGCAGATGGTGTGAATTTTGATGAATTGAATAAAGAAATTCCTACTAGCAGTGGTAACTCAATTCCCACTGCTACACCAGAAGTTTCCACTGTTAGCCCAAATGTGGAACATACTTCTCAGGAATCACCAAGTGATGATGTAGAGATCTCAAACATGCCTACGACATATGATATTCCTAGCACATCACAGTCTTCAATTCACAAAGTGCATCCACTTGATAATGTTATTGGTGAACTTCAATCAGGTGTGAAGACTAGAAGACAGACAAAGAAATATGATATTCATGGGTTCATTAGTGAAGTGTATGAGTCCAAGAAACATAGTAAGAAGAATGAGTGTTTGTTCTTCTGTTTTCACTCACAAGTGGAGCCTAAGAATGTTTATATGGCTCTAGGAGAATCTAGATGGGTTGAAGCTATGCAAGAAGAGTTGCTGCAGTTTAAACTTCAAAAGGTTTGGGTTCTTTGTGACTTGCCTGATGGTATGAAGGTCATTGGTACTAAATGGGTTTTCAGAAACAAGAAAGATGAAAGAGATATTGTAATAAGAAACAAAGCTAGATTGGTTGCTCAAGGATACACTCAAGAGGAGGGTATTGATTATGAAGAAGTTTTTGCTCCTGTTGCAAGGATTGAGGCTATTAGATTATTTTTAGCCTATGCATCATTTATGGGCTTTATAGTCTATCAAATGGATGTTAAGAGTGCCTTTCTGTATGGTACTATTGATGAAGAGGTATATGTCTCTCAACCTCCAGGCTTTGAAGATCCTCAACACCCAAATAAAGTTTATAAAGTGGTTAAGGCTCTTTATGGCTTACATCAGGCTCCAAGGAAGTGTTATGAAACCTTAGCTAATTATTTGTTGAATAATGGGTTTCATAGAGGCAAAATAGATCAAACTTTGTTCATCAAGAAAGACAAGGGAGATATTCTACTTGTTCAAGTATATGTTGATGATATTATCTTTGGGTCTACTAAACAAGAGATGTGCAAAGAGTTTGAGAAGCTGATGAAAGATGAATTTCAAATGAGTTCTATAGGAGAACTTACATTCTTTTTGGGGCTGCAAGTACAACAGAGTAAGGAAGGCATCTTTATCAGTCAAGATAAATATGTGGCTGAGATCATTAGGAAGTTCAAGTTTACTGATGCAAAATCCTCAAATACCCCTGCTGACAAGACCACTCATCTATTGTTGAAGAATGCTAGTGGTGCTGATGTTGATGTTCACACTTACAGATCTATGATTGGTTCTTTGATGTATCTTACTTCATCAAGGCCAGACATTATGTTTGCTGTGTGTACTTGTGCAAGATTTCAAGTGACTCCAAAGACATCACATATGACAGCAGTGGAAAAGATTTTTAGGTACTTGAAGACTTATCCTAATCTAGGATTATGGTATCCAAGAGACTCTCCAATGGAATTGATCGCATACTCAGATAGTGACTATGCTGGTGCAAGTTTGGATAGAAGATCAACTACTGGAGGATGTCAATTTCTTGGATGTAGATTGGTGTCATGGCAGTGCAAGAAGCAAACTATGGTTGCTACTTCAACCACTGAAGCAGAATATGTTGCAGCTGCTAGTTGTTGTGCTCAGATCCTTTGGCTTCAGAATCAGTTATTGGATTATGGGTACAATTTCATGAACACCATTATCTATATAGACAATAGTAGTGCCATATGCATTATTAAAAATCCTGTGCAACATACTAAAACTAAACATATTGAAATTAGACATCACTTTATTAGAGATTGTTTTGAGAAAAAGCTTATTAATGTTGTCAAAATCCATACCGATGACAATTATGCTGATTTATTAACAAAAGGGCTTGATGTGGGTAGGTTTCAATACTTGGTAACAGGTATTGGAATGCTAAATCCATAAATCTTTGATGTCTAATACTTTTCAGTGTTGCAGGATAGTTTTTAGGTACTAGTATTGTTTGTATTGTATGTATGGTTTTCTACTAATTTGTATGCAGAGTTATCAAGAGCACAGTGGAAATTAACATACAACAGTGGAAAGTTTGGTGATAATAGCAAGAACAAAGAGCACTTTTATTGAATAAAAGAAAGTACATAACAACCATTCAGAAAACATTGTCACCAAAACAGAAAACCATCACAAAAGACATAAACCTACAACCTAACACCTACTCCATGGGTTTCTTTCCTTTTCCTTCATAGTCATGCTTGCCTTTGGAAGCTTTCTTTCTCTTGTCATCAAAAGAGAGTTGTTTCCTTGGACAAGCAAGTCCCAGAACTTGGTTGGGAGGCCTTGGTGCTTGGGTAGGCTTCGCAACAGCAAGCCACTTCATGTTGCTTATGGCAGTCTTCAGTGCTGTGGTGAGGGCCTTTGGAATCTCTTTGGAAAGATCAAAGGTTGGATCATTATCATCATCAGAGGAAGAACTAGTATAGAACTCCAAAGATGGAGTAGGAGAAGCTTCAATCTTTTTGGATGGCTTGTTGGATGCTGTGGAAGTGGTTGCACTTGGTGGGAAGTAATCACTCCATCCTGTTGAAAGATCCTCTGAGTTTGAACAATAGCTGATTTCCTCATCAGATGAATCATCAGAAGATATGTAGACTATTGGGAACCAGCTCATTGTATTGATTAAGGGTTTATGTTGTTGAAGTTGTTTGTTGATGAGAGATAAAAGTTTTGAGCCCCCTTTTATAAACAAAGTCAAGGTCGAATTCTAATTAATGAAGAATATTTACTCTTACCTGTTTTGGTAGGTTGGAGGAGTAAATTTGGTTATTATCGGGTTGACTTTTGGAAGATATTTTTGTGAATAGTAACTTGGTTAAAAAGTTACTTTGGGTTAATCTTTATGGGTTAAGTTGAAAGTTACTTTGGTTTGCAGCATACAACCCATATTATTGGAGTCATTGGAGTTATAAGGTGTGTATCTTAGACACACAACAAATGGTTATTGATTCACCATGTCTAATCCACATAAGAATCAACTAGTCCAGAGCAAACGGCTACTGGTAAAGACTTATCAAATCCGTTTATGGTTGATAGTTTACCAAAAACTATATGGTTATCAACTCACCATACTCCAAGTGATCAAGAGTTGGCTAGTCCATAGCAAACGGCTCATGGTAAAGACATATCAAATCCGTTGATAGCTGATAGTTTGCTAAAAACTATGATAAGAGCAGCAAATTTTATTCACCACTGCTCTTTGATATGTTGTGAAAATTTTACCACTGCTAGTTCATTAGTTACCACTGCAAGAGTAATTTTTCCACTGATGAACTAGCCGTTACAACTGTTGTGTCAGTAATCCATTTTTTACTAGCCGTTGTAAAAATAATCATCTTTCCTTATTAATAGGGTAAAATCTTTTGTGAATTATCTACTTACTTATTATAAATTATTCTTTTTCCAAAGATAATTCACATTGCGCAACCTTCTCAAACCTATTAGTATAAATTGATCATCATACAACTTGATTTTTATCTTGATTACTAACACTTTTATTCTCTTTTTCAGAAATTTCATGGCGATTCTAAAATTTGTCGAGGAGCACAACCAAGTGGCCTACTTACAAAAGTCAAACGAGAAGAGTGGCCTTGTTTTTCATCAGATTGTGGATTTTCTAAACACAACTCATATAAGGTATGCCTTAACTATTAATCCCACAATCTATGTCTCTCATATCAAACAGTTCTGGAACACTATGGAGTCCATAACTCTTGAACAGGGAGACACACATGAATCTGTGGATGCTCTAAGAGCCATAGTGGATGGGGTAACTATTGATGTTACTGAGTCATCCTTGAGGAGAATTTCTCCAATTGGATGATCTCAATGGTATCATCACATTACCTAATTCAGAAAATTTCACTAATATTGCTTTAATGGGGTATGATACATCTGAACAAAAGTTACTTTCAGAAAAGGGTGTTTTTGTCCCCATTGGAGATTTTTAATTCACACTCTTTTACATTGCCTAAGTCCTAATAAAACTTCTTATGAACAATTTGCATCAACCATGGCTTATCCTTTGGTTTGTTTGGCAACTGATAGGACTTTCAATTTTTTCAAAATTTATTTTCAATAATATGAAAGGCAATGTAAAGAGTCAATATAAAATTTTGATGTATCCAAGGTTTGTGCAAGCAGTGTTAAATGAGTTTCAACTGCAACCTCACAATAGAATTTATGAACCTTCCAGTCTTAAGCCAAAAGTTTTTCAAAACATGTGTAAGGCTTCAGATCTTTGGAATGGGGAGGTTCATCCACTTTTTCCTCAAATGCTTGCTAAAATTGCTCAAGTACAGGGTGAAGATGCAACCATCCCAGTTGTATCCTGAAACACACCCACTATTGTTGTTCCACCAATTCACCATACCCCTGCTATAACTCACACTTATGAGAGAAGGTCTAAACAGCCAACTTCTCTCATCTCAACATTGCATGTTGCTGAACCCTTTGGTTTAGGAACAAGCAGTGGTGGTTCAAGGCTTAATCCTAGTCCAACTAGGGAAGCGCCTGAATTCATGCCTCATGATTCACCTCTCCCAATAGGTTACACAGTTGGAAGTGATGAAGGCAGTGTGCAACTACCTGAATTGATGGCCATTTGTACCAAATTAGTCAAGTAGGTTCAAGCTCTGGAGAAAGATCTGGCACATACCAAAGAACAACATGCCACAGAGCTGAATCAATTAAAGGCTGAGATTCAAAGATTGCAGAATGAAGTTGAGAATCTCAAGAAGAAAAGACCTAAAGTTGTTTTATCTTCATCATCTTCACCTCAGGATGAGTTTTCTGCAAGTTCTACTAAAGTTTTGGGAGATTCTTCCAAACAGGGGAGGAAAACAGATGCAGAGTTTAAGGGGAGGAGTACAAATTTTGAAAAAGAGTTTGCTGAGCTTACTGATTCTGACAATGCTCAAGCAAAAGATGATGTAGCTGAGACTGAGAGGAGGAAATTGGATTTTGAAGATATGGATGCTGATGCTGGTTTTAACTTTGATGATTTAGTTGGAACTGCTCAACCAATTTCCACTGAAGCAGAACAAGTTCCCACTGATCAACCAATTACCAATGCAAGTGAAAAAGTTCCCACTGCTACTCAAGAAATTATCACTGCAGAGGAAGAAGCTGCTAGAATAAGATCAGTCAAATGAAAAGCTATTGTGATTGCTTTAGATCAAGAGCAAACAAGAAAGATTTCTAAGAAAGAACAAGCTCAAATTGATTTTGATGCAAGATTGGCAGAGCAACAGCAAGCAGCTGAAAATGAAAGAAAGAGAAAGCTAGAGGAAGATGAAGTTGCAAGTTTTATGGAAGCTAAGAGGTTGGATAAACTTGAAACTGTAATGGCAGGACCCATTTCAAGTGTCTCACCAACTGTCATACATGAGAAACCTCCATTATTCACTTATGTGCCTACAGAAGAAGAGATTGACTACTTGATTAACAATGATCAAATAATCAGGAAGAAGGCCATTGAACTTATTGCAAATACAACCTTGAATGAAGACCAAAAGTCTGCTCAACTTAAAGATTTCATTCAAATGAAGAATCAGCAGGCTCTTGATGAAATCATTGGGGATGTTAGAAAAGGTCAAAATAAGCCAAGAAAGCTTACAAAGGCACAGATCATTGCTGAGACGAAGACTTTTTGTTGCCATGTTGGTAATATGAAGATGGCTCAATTCAAAGGAATGTCACATGATCAAATTGAAGGTATTTACTACAGAATCAAAAAACAAGATAGTAAATTCATTCCAATGGATCAAGAACCAATAGTAATGAAGACAAAAAGGACTGGAGTGAGTCTTGAATCAAAAGATGCAAAGAAGTTGAAGACTCAGGAATCATCTCAAGCAGAAGAGGGTCCTAGCAAGTTGACAGAAGAGCAAGTTACAAACATGTTGTTCATAGAGACTGATGTACTTAATATTGAACCTCTACAAGCAAAATATCCAGTTGTTGGCTGGGAGATCTTTTCTGATAGTCTTGGTGTTGCTTGGAAGATCATCAGAACTGGAAGTGTCACAAGCATTTGCAGAGATTTTAAAGACATTGTTAGATCTTGTGATAGAGAAGACTTGGATACTTTGTGGAGGATTGTTCAAGATCAGTTTAAGAAGGATGAACTTGTTGATGTCAAGGCTAAGGAGTTATGGGTTCACTTCAGAAGATTATATGAACCTGACCCAAGTGATAGATATTGGAGATTTGAAGCTCATGATCAAAGAACCTTGTGGAAGTTCTATGATTCAAGTTCTGTGCATCATCTTTCTACTCAAGATGGAGTTGATGTCTTTATGCTGGCTGAGAAAGAATATCCATTGAGAGCTGGAGTATTGGATGTGATGAGAACAGTGAAGCTTAGGTGCTGGGAAAGAACTGAAGTCATAGAAGATTTGCTACAAAGGATTTATGATCAAAGTGTGAAAGCTGATAAAGAGTTAAGAAGAAGAAGATAAGTGTTTGGAAGAATTCCCATATCCTCAGGTTTACTGAATACTTGAAGAAACTTATTGATTTATGTATTAATCATAAGTTAGGGGAGGATTGTTAGGAATTATACTAACAGTTACCACGGCTAAGTGAAGATGTTACAACTGCAGAAGATTGTACTTGCAGTGGAAACTCATTACCACTGCAAGAACATATATTACCACTGCTTATTAGATAACTATTAGGAAACGTGTTTAGATAAATATAGAATAGATCTTGTGTATATCTTATTCTATTAGTATTATACTTATCTTGTAGAAGAGGACTCCTTATGCTATAAAAGGAGATCCTAGGTTAAAGGTTTGATATACATTTTCTAGAGCTTCAAGGTGTAACCCTAGTGATATCAAGATCACTCGTATTATTATCATTAATAATATTGGAGCTAGTAGTTTGTTTACATACATTGTTCTTATTCATAAACAACTGTCTTACTCACAATCAAACTTCTAAGTGTTACTAAGTAGATTCCGCATACTTAGTGATATAACTCAAAGTATCAATCTACACAAGTTCAAGGTGTATAGATCCATCAGTAACATCTTCTCAGTTACCTCTGGTCCCAAACATGATATTTTTAGCACCTTTTAACATAATGGTTGTTGGCAACATTGATGTACAAACAATAAACAAAGAAATTTCATCTTCTTTTACCTAAAATTTAATAACAACAAAATGTTTTTCTTTGAAAGACTTATTCTAATGTTCAATATGTGGGTTAAGTAAGCTCAAAGGCATCTACTATATCTTTCTCGCATTAAACATAAAAAGTTTAATACCCTGAGATCTACCAACACTCAAAATGTACTTCACAACAGCTGGTGTCGAACCATAATTCACCCCACACACGTGTAAACCAACAGGAGGCAACACCTACATATTTATCATGGGATTCTTCTCCACAGTCGTCCTACTAATCTCCCTTACTTACACTTCTTATTTATGCAGACGTACTCATTTGACATCTCACCTTCGATATCTTTTGGTACAACTATATACGACGAAGCAGAAAATCACCACCTTATAAGATTCTCTCATGTTCTAGATGACGATGTGTTTGTAGCTTTCCCAATGCTTCTTTACTCGCTCTTTAAAGGTGACACTACTGCTAATGATGCCAATGGGAACGGGATGGGGAGAAAGAATGAAATCGATCTGTAGAAAGACAATATCTAATAAGTAAACAAAAGCAGTGAAAGAACAAATGAACATGAAGTTGCTACATAATAAAAGCAGTGCACATATATATAATTTGTATGCGTGTTTTTTTAGGTGGCAATTAGAAATGGTATATCTCGTTTACCTCGACATCATGAGAACGATTAGCAAGCTTGACAAACTTTATATACTAATAAAGAGTATCATAAATATGGATAGTGATAAGAAATTAGTAAAGTTTAAAAATATTTAATTTCAAAAAGTTGAAAGGCTGTAACCATTTAAATTTAAACATTAAAAAAAAAAAGTAAAACTTGCTATTGTAACAAAAAGGTTTTCACAAAATGGCTATTAAAGTGTGAGGTTTTACTTAATATTTTCCTAGGTTAGTATTAAACTTCACAAATTGATACAAGTTACAAATTGATGAATTGATGAAGGCGTGTAAAAAGAAGTTAACCTTTCCGAAAAAAAGTTTTACAGCATTATTAAACTTTCCTTGATTTGCCTTCTAAACATTTTACTTTCTTTCAATATGATTCAATTCCAGCAATCGTTTACATTAAAGTCAAAAACATTTGCAAGGTTTCACATTTCCTTATTAAGATTTGCATGGTTGTACACCAAAATCACATTTCCTTATTATTTGCATGGCTTAACTACTAATTCCACATTTGCAAGGGTATAATTGGCATTGACCAAAAATTAAGTTTTCACATTTCCACTTTGACTATTTTCACTTTATAAGTAGTTAAGATATGTGTTTATATCCTTATAGTTTGTTTATATAAAATTATTGTTGTGAATGGAACCTAGTTTGATCTTTATGTGAAGTCAATATATGCACAACACAAGCAATTATAACTATATACGAAATGCTAATAAGTAAGTAAGCAAATAGTGAGAGATGGAAAGATCAAACCGAGAGACAAAGAATTTATAGTGGTTCGGCTACAAGGACACCTTCGTTTCCCTACTCCACTCCCCGAGCACCGAGCTCGAGAGTTTTCTTCACTAAGTCAATCACCTCCTTTATGGCGGAGAAAACCGTACTCACCTAGGCTTACACCAATTAACGACACTAAGCTAAATGTCGAGTTCCAATCGTAGCTAGAACCAATCTCACAACTACAATCACACCACAACTTCTTCACACCTTTTCACGCCTTCTATACTTCTTTACAACACTTGATTCTTCACGCCTTCACAACTTCTATCTATTCACAACTTCAAGGGTTTTGCTACTTCACAACTTCAAGTCTTCTAAGTCTTCACAACTTCAATACTTCTATCTCTCTACTTGAGGGCCTTTATTTATATACCACTACAATGATTCTTCTACTTTAAAAGCTTCTATATCTTATATACTTTAAAGCTTCCAAGTCTTCACACCTCCTAGTCTTTTATGTCTTCACAACTTAAAGCCTTCAACTTCTTAACTACTTATCACTATTCCAATATGCTACTACTTCTTATATCCCCTATCACTAATTCTATGCTCTTCTACTTCTTCTCTTCTATAACCACTTTACACCATCAACAATTCTAGATCCTATATCAAAATCTAGCTAACCAACGTATACACCTTATTCACCAAAGTATAAATGATTAACAAGATGAAATGAACTAACAACTTAGATAGCAAGATGATACTAAGTTGTAATACTTATAATCTTAATTAATAGAAGTATTCTTCTCTTTGCACTTGAGTGTTGAAGCTTGAATCACTTTGAAACAAAGATTAATGTATATATGATCAAAGGATTTAAGAGGATAGAAATGGAGGTTTGAATCAGAAAGTTTAGAGTGCAAAAGGGTAAAAGCCATAAAATACCATCGTACTTTCAAAAATGTCCCAACATGACCAATTTACTTTTTTATTGCAGACTTTACCAATGAACTTTCAAATTTTTAGCCGACTTGAACCAAATTTTAAGCTAAATTTGGTTCAAGTCGGCTAAAAATTTGAAAGTTCATTGGTAAAGTCCGCAATAAAAAAGTAAATTGGTCAAGTTGGGACATTTTTAAAAGTACGATGGTATTTTTTGGCTTCTACCCGAGTGCAAAAAGGTGAGAAAAAATAGTGGAATGAACCAGTATTTAAAGGGCCAGCTGGGGGAAATTAGGAGCGTGCCGGTCCCCTTAATTAGGGGCCGGTCCCCTTAATTATTAAGGGGGCCGCCTAAGGAATTAAGGGGGTCGCCCTCCTGAACGTTGCCCAATTTTGTCCTTTTGTGAGAAAAAATTTTCTGGATTAGATTTGCCATTTTTGGTTGAAAATTTGAATTCATATATTTGTAATGAATTAAACATATTCTTTTAATTCCAAAAATGTTTTATAAAAGATATAAAATGTTTTGTGACATTTTATAAAAATCTAGTGATTAATAAAAATGTTTCTTTGATCTTATAATGCATTAGACACTTTGTGTATTCATACCTTAAGTGATTAGATGGTGAAAGTGAGTATTTACTGCTAAATACTTATTTACGTCATGATCTTTGGATTTGATGAGTTTTTGTTTTGTGATTATCAAAACTTAGAGATATCGAAAGATATGAATAACGTTTTTAGGCATTTATTTATATCAACAATCTCCCCTTTTTTGATGATTACAAAACCTAAACTCATTAAATCCAAAGATTAATTTTTAGACAAGTATTTAGTGAGTTTATATTCACTTCTTCCCCTTTTTATAGAATCAAAAAGGTTTAAGCCGAAAAGATGAAAGCTCCCCCTTGATGTATACTCCCCCTCGTTTGAAGGCACCAAGGGTTCGAGCTATGGAATTCTTGCAAGAAAAATATTAGAAGCACAAGCAAAAATATACAACATACTAACAACAAATAACAAGCATGGCTAAGGAGAATTTGAAACACATATAAAAGCATTAATTAATTCAAAATGATTATGTCAACCACATAATCATTGTTACATAAACCATAATGCTAGAATTATAAACCAAGTAGAATATCCTATTGTGCCAACAAATAGTGTCATTAAACTTTCTTGCATCCCAAAACGGTTGAGGTGTTTTATTTGAAAAATAAGAAGCATAAGCATATAGAATGCTTGGGTGAGGATGGTAAATGGGGATCATGTTGGTGGCTTAATGGAGGTAAACTTTTGGTTTCATAGATGTTGGTGAGTTTGGTGATGTAGAGCTTGGAGGGGATGAATTTGAAGTTGGTTTGTTGGTTGAGGGTATTGATGTTGTTCAAGTGATGAAGTTTGTTGAGATCTAGTAAGAAGATACTCAATCCAAGTAAAGTGCTCATTCAATGCAATTGTTTGTTTTTGGAGGAAGATACAACAAGGGCAATTGTTAACATGCTTTTCAATTTGGTTTATGTTGTGTGGTGATGAGGGTGAGCTTGATTGAGGTGGATCCAAATTGCGTTGAGCAAGATGTAATGCTAAAAGAGCGCTAAGCTCATGAGCTTCTTTTAGCTCCTCAATGAACTTCAAGTGTTCGGAGGAAGGTGATGGTGGAGGAGCATGATAGTTGTCTTGGGTGAGGGTTTGAACATGCAACATAGGAATGGCCTGTGAGGTTGTAGGATGTGGTGGTGATACTCTTGGTGGTGGAGACATGATTGAGCTTGGGTAATCATGAAAATATGATATGGGTGGAAGAGATGCTTCATGAGTGGATGGAGTTTTTGTTGAATGAGCAACATGTGAAGTATTGGTAGTGAGATTGGGATTGAGCATGCTCATCATATGAAGAAGCATTAATGAAGGCAAGAGTGGATGATAGGTTGTGAGATGAGTCATTAGTGTGGGTTTGAGGTTTAGTTGTTGGTTGACTTGGAACAACATCACTTGAGTTGTGACAAGAATCAAGTTTCCTCCTCCAAACGGGTTTGACGGAGATCCTTGCGGTTCTTGAAACCTTAGGTTTTTGGTTGTTGGGAGATGACATGTTTGGATGTGATAGCATTTATGATGGGAAGAAGGTATTTATAGTGTAAGAAAAATGTGGTTTAGGAAGGTAAATTGTGAGGGATAGTGTAGGACAAAATATGTTTGTGAATTTTGGGAAGTATAGGGTGAAGAGGGTCAAAAAGTGATAAAGAAAACAGTAACCCCAACCATCAGATGGCCGGTCCCCTTAATCATTAAGGGGGCCGCCTTATATAATTAAGGGGGCCGCCCATCTGGTGAATTCCAGAATGCCAGAATTGGGTTTTTGGTAGAAAATTTTCAGAAAGGTTGTATTTTTGGGTTTGGATTCAAGTAAGTTCAACTCTTTGAGGCAATATAGGATATACTAATCACATATATATAGAGAGAGTTATTAAAATAAATTAAGTAGACAAGTAATTTTCTAGTTTGCATGCAATCTACTTATTTGCCAATTAAGTTATATAACCAAGGAAGTAATAAAACATGCTAACCATATAGTCAACTATATGAAAACGATAACATGTGGGCAAGTTTAAACATATTGATGAGAGCCTACAAGTAACAAATGGGAAGTAATGATTTTATAGACTTCAAGACTTGTTACAAACAAGATCCATATAGGCAAACCATGATTCTCATGAAATGATTTGATTATATTGTGAATGTCATTTGTATAGAAGTGTATGACACACGTGAGATAATCATATATAGTTTTAAAAGAATGTTTTTAGTTTTATTCAACAATGCTTTGAAATAGATTCAAGTGTGTATTAGAGGAAAATAGATTGAGTTTTGCTTCATGAGATGTTGACAAGTTGGATAAGAAAGTTTTCCCAATCTTGATTTTGATTAAAACAAAGTTATGGTAGCTTATAGACAAGTATGTTGTTTGAAGAAAGATGAAATAGTTGTTTGAAGGATCATTTTTTAAAATGAGAGGTTTTAACCATGATATTATATTTTTGATAGCAAGAATCACAAGTGATGGATTTGAAGTAAAAAATTTATCATATTCAAGAGAATCGGTTGAGCTCATTGTCACATGTAATCATCTTTAATGGCAACTAAAGACATGGATAAGTGATGGCAAATTTTAATGAACTTAATGCAATATGATTGAGAGAGATATAGCAAATCATCTTATGGATACAAAATTAACACACACACACACACACACACACACACACACACACACACACACACATATATATATATATATATATATATCTTACTATATTATAAAGGATGAATGCCTTCTAATTTTAGCATGCTTAATTTTAAGCCTTACAAATTAATAAGCTTAAAGTACAAGTGATGAAAATATAATTAGACATTTACAAGTTAATAAGCTTAAAGTACACACCAATTTTCCCTCATTTAATTCTAACATACCATTAATACTAACATTAAATATAATAAATAAAATATTATGTACATTAAATACAATTAATTAACTGGTCAATAAATACAATTAATGCACTTATTAAAACACCCCTTACATAAGAAATACAAATTATCAAGCATATTGTACAACCAACTTAAACACAATTCCTGCATTAAATGTCACTAATACAAATAATTAAACACATTATACAAATATTCAAGTCCGAACGGGCAACGGGTCAAATGGGCTCGAGCCCGAATGGGCATGGGCCAAACGGGCTCGAGCCTGAACGGACACGAGCCAACGGACACGAGCTAAACGAAATTTTGATATCCGTAAATTTATTGTCAAAAAGAACATAATAAACTAAAATTACACGATTCACCGGAAAATTTTAATTTAGGATACCCGCCGCTGCAACGCGCGGGTACCCTGCTAGTATATATATATATATATATATATATATATATATATATATATATATATATATATATATATATATATATATATATATATATATATATATATAGTGTATCTTTATTTTCAGAACCCCGTTAAGTGCGGGAACTGCGAGAACTCTAATTTTGCATTAGAAAACATGGATGTTCATATAAAACAAGTATGTTTTCTTACATACACATACATGCATAACATACATGTTCATATAAAAACCTGTTAAGTGCAACAAATCAATGGAAAATGGTTTTATTTTTAGAACCCTGTTAAGTGCGGAAACTGCGAGAACTCCAATTATGCATTAGAAAACATGCATGTTCATATAAAACATGTGTTTTTTTTTACATACACCTTAATACGCAGGCATGTGTATTAAGGTGTATGTAAGAAAACAACATGTTTTATGTGAACATGCATGTTTTCTAATGCAAAATTGGAGTTCTCGCAGTTCCCGCACTTAACAGAGTTCTGAAAATAAAGCCCCTATATATATATATATATATATATATATATATATATATATATATATATATATATATATATATATATATATATATATATATATATATATATATACTAAATTCATCATAGTGTTAAATACTAACTAGTCTTAATTATAGCACATGTATTAATGCAACTAGAATGATCATTAATCCTAAATGATAAGTATTCTACTATTGGTCATAAATGATTTCCAAAATAAATGATGAATAGGCAAAAGGGCACTAGACTTAAAATCAAGAGGGTCAAGTATCCTAATTTCATGTATACATATATTAGTATTAATGATATATGAACAGAGCAACCTATAAGTTTAATTATATTAATACACTAACTATGGCATACTTTGATATAATGTGACATTAACAAGTTTTTGAAAAGAAAACTTACCTCAGGTCCAGCTTTTCCTTAAAAGTGGGCATGAGAGTGTTAGTAGACATCTTCAAAGTTTACCCAAAGCATGTCAAAGAAGCAAGGTACAATCCCAACGCAATAGAATACAAGGAAGCTTGATCCAAAACACGTAATCAATCACAACAAACATCATAAGTCGTGTAGATCAAGAATAACTGCGCTTGAATCCTTTATCATGAGGTAGTAACGAACTCAACATAAAGCCACAAGTCTTCATATGTATGATAGTAAAGTGAGCGATTCAAAAAAAATGTCTCTTCGTTCGTTTGCAACCTAAACATGAAAAGGAGCTTGGTACCCAGATTCTTATGGGTTCGAGATGATTAGTTGAGGACATCCATTGCATTTAAATGCACAAGATGAGGATGTCGCCGAGAAGTACAAGAATTCATCAATAGTTTGTTTTAATTAACAAACAATGACTTTCTTGCTAGAGTAATAAATAATGGATGTAAATAATATTAGTTCTAGATTTCTCCACTAGGTTTAACAAATTTTATTTGTTTTGATATATTTGTTAAAGGATCATTTGCAGTAAATCCTAAACCGGTTTTATCATAAAATGACTTTTGGATGTTAAGTATATATTTTAAAGATTTAGAACTATTTTCGAATTTAGCTAATATTTTTGCTTTTTCATTTTCCATTTTAATTTCATGTTTGTAGTCTTGACATTTTTTACATTTAAGATCAATTTCAATATTACTTTCAAGTCTAGACATTTTATCTTCTAAAATTATTTCTTTTTCAAAGTTATTTTCAACGGATATTGAAGATTCATTTTTTAAAATAATTTTTGAGTCAATGTTGCAAAGATGTTTGAAGTTGTTTTTCAATTTTGAAAATTATAATATAAATTGATCATAGCAAAAATGTTTGGATTCAGATTGTACTTTATTTGTAGTTGTACAATCTTCACAAGCTATACGGTGATCAATTCCATCGTCCATGTCGCTCCATGTTTTATTTGTAGTTTCGCTTGGATCTTGAAGCATGTAATCCTTGCAATCAATACTTGTATTTACATTTGTTTGAATATCTTCGCAAGCCATATTTTCATCATCTTCTTCATCCTTGTCGCTCCATGATTTATTTACACTCTTTCTTCGGATTTGGCTCATGTATTCTTTGTTATTGATACCTTCAATGATCACATTTGAACTAGTAGTACTTGTGTTTATTTCAACAAAATATTTGTCTATCAAATTTTCTAGAGTGACTAATTCTTGTGCAATATCAAGTTTATCATCTTTGGTTTTACATTTCTCTTGGTGAAAATTTAAAAGACATTTCCAAATATCATTTGCCATTTTACAAAAGAATACTCTTTCATATTCAACTCTTGGTAGAGTTTTGTAAATCACGAATTTAGCTTTAGTATTTTTATCGATCTTTGTTTGAAGATTATTATATTGATTTTCAAAATCCGTTTTAGTTGGTTTAAGATCACCAATTGAAATGATATGCCAAAGATCAAGATATATTGATTTCACATAATTTTCAAATTTATTTTTCCATTCAAGAAAATGATCATTTTCAAATAATGGTGGTTTTTGTTTAAATTCCCCTTCTAAATATTTTTCAAATTCCATAGATCGTTACAAGTTTTAAAATACAATATATTTTAAAAATCTTGCTAGACGTGGCTATTGATATAAATTGTGGAAAACTAGAGGGGGGGGGGTTTGAATAGTTTTACGTCTTTTTCGTTTTATAAAAGTTTGCTTCTAAAGAATAGATGCAAATTACAAAAACCTTTGGAATAAAAGTATAGATACTAGTTTGTTCACATTTATCATATAAACACTACTTATATAGAATGTTGAGTAGAAATTATAATTTCATATATCGCACTTAAAAATATATATTTATATTTATATATGTATATGTGTTTAAATGTGTTTATATCTTTATAGTTTGTTTATATAAAATTATTGTTGTGAATGGAACCTAGTTTGATCTTTATGTGAAATCAATTTATTCACAACACAAGCAATTATAACTATATATGAAATGCTAATAAGTAAGTAAGCAAATAGTGAGAGATGGAAAGATCAAACCGAGAGACAAAGAATTTATAGTGGTTCGGCTACAAGGACACCTTCCTTGCATTACTCCACTCCTCGAGCACCGAGCTCGAGAGTTTTCTTCACTACGTCAATCACCTCCTTTATGGCGGAGAAAACCGTACAGACCTAGGCTTACACCAATTTATGACACTAAGCTAAATGTCGAGTTCTAATCGTAGCTAGAACCAATCTCACAACTACAATCACACCACAACTTCTTCACACCTTTTCACGCCTTCTATACTTCTTCACAACACTTGATTCTTCACGCCTTCACAACTTCTATCTATTCACAACTTCAAGGGTTTTGCTACTTCACAACTTCAAGTCTTCTAAGTCTTCACAACTTCAATACTTCTATCTCTCTACTTGAGGGCCTTTATTTATATACCACTACAATGATTCTTCTACTTTAAAAGCTTCTATATCTTACATACTTCAAAGCTTCCAAGTCTTCACACCTCCTAGTCTTTTATGTCTTCACAACTTAAAGCCTTCAACTTCTTCACTACTTATCACTATTCCAGTATGCTACTACTTCTTATATCCCCTATCATTAATTGTATACTCTTCTACTTCTTCTCTTCTATAACCACTTTACACCATCAACAATTCTAGATCTTATATCTAAATCTAGCTAACCAATGTATACACCTTATTCACCAAAGTATAAATGATTAACAAGATGAAATAAACTAACAACTTAGATAGCAAGATGATACTAAGTTGTAATACTTCTAATCTTAATAAATAGAAGTATTCTTCTGTTTGCACTTGATTGTTGAAGCTTGAATCACTTTGAAACAAAGATTAATGTATATATGATCAAAGGATTTTAGAGGATAGAAATGGAGGTTTGAATCAGAAAGTTTAGAGTGCAAAAAGGTGAGAAAAAATAGTAGAATGAACCAGTATTTAAAGGGCCAGCTGGGGGGAATCAGGAGTGTGCCGGTCCCCTTAATTAGGGGCCGGTCCCATTAATTATTAAGGGGGCCGCCCTCCTGAACTTTGCCCAATTTTGTCCTTTTGTGAGGAAATTTTTTCTGGATTAGATTTGCCATTTTTGGTTGAAAATTTGAATTCATATATTTGTAATGAATTAAACATATTCTTTTAATTCCAAAAATGTTTTATAAAAGATATAAAATGTTTTGTGACATTTTATTAAAATCTAGTGATTAATAAAAATGTTCCTTTGATCTTATAATGCATTAGACACTTTGTTTATTCATACCTTAAGTGATTAGATGGTGAAAGTGAGTATTTACTACTAAATACTTATTTACGTCATTATCTTTCGATTTGATGAGTTTTTGTTTTGTGATTATCAAAACATAGAAATATCGAAAGATATGAATAACGTTTTTAGGCATTTATTTATATCAACATAAACAGCTTATTGGGACTGCTTATTTAGCTTATCAAGTGGTGTGGTTGAAACTAGTAACTGATTTCAAGTAACAGGGCTGCAAGTGTGTTAAATTGATCATAAGTTGAGTTTAGCTGTTGATTCAAGTTACTTTGTGCCTATAGTTATTGTTCTCTTTGAACTTTTGCCCATTTGCTTCTTCTGCTTGGCTTATTGCTATTCCATTAAGCTTATTTGACCTTGTTTGGTCATTGCCTGTGTTTCTGAGTGCATTTTGGTCTTAACACTGTTCCATCAAGTTCATTTGGGTCAAAATATCATTTAGTCAAAGTTTGGTCAAGTTTTGGTCAAAGTGCTTACCAATAAGCATTTCAACATAAGCTGTTTTAAGCTAATCAGCACTTACAGTGCTTATTTTTCAACTTTTAAATTTTTCCTAGCTTTAGAATAATATTTTAGAATTTCCCTGAATTTTTCATATTTTTCTGAGTTCATTTGCTATTTTTCTAAATTAATTTTCATTTTTAATCAATTTTTAATACTATTTAATTACCAAAAATACCAAAAAAAAAATCAGAAAAAGCATAAAAAATTCCAAAAATATTTTAGAAATTAGTTTTCATTTATTTTTGTTTTTTATAAATTAATTTTGCATTTTTCCTATTTATTTTGAATTTTATATGAATTTTTATTACTTTTTAATTAGATTTAATAGTTTTTAATTCACAAAAATTACATAAAAATCCAAAAAAAAAAGTTTTCAGTTTTAAAATTACTTATTAGTTATTTTATAATTTCCAAAATTTATTTTGCATTTTTCTCACTTAATTTGCATTTTATTTTAATTTTTAATTAGTTTTTAATTCATAAAAATTAAATAAAAAAGTCAATTTTTTTTCCTTAAAATTTTATTTTATCATTTTTAATTTAGGAAAATTAATCTCAAGTCCGTTGGAGTAGTATAGCTTAAAATTCACGTTTTATTTCGCGCGTTAACGTTTTATTTACGTTTAAGCTTACGTTTTCGATCCTACGTTACGTTTTAGGTTTATTTACTTGAAATACGTGCTTAGGTGATTAATTGTGCTTCATTTTCATATTCCTTAGTGTAATCTCATAAATATCACTTTTTCACATTTTCACGACACGTTTCACGAACCGGAAATTTAAAATTCCATTCACCCTTCACACGGACTACGACCTCGGGTTATCCGTATTTCTTTACGGATTACTTTGAGTACTATAGTATATATACTTGATTTGATTTCAATCACATCAAAATTTTGGCGCTGTTGCCGGGGAAGGTTGAAGTGAATTTTTGATTTTCGTTTTTCGAAATTATGTTTTGAAAACCTTCCTTGTATATATTTTCTATAAAATACCAAAAAAATTGAAAAATAAAAAAAAAAACACTTTTCCTAAAGTGTTTTCACAAATACCAGAAAGAAAGTTACAGCCTCGACTCTCCCGTTAAAGGGAGGGCGTTGTAAACCAAATAAGCTTCCCAATATAACAACGCGTGAAATTAGTTGCTAATCGGATTACTTTAAACTCTACTACCGAATAACCGGAAAATACGGTAAGCTTTGACATTAAATTGCAAGCTGAAGAGAGAAACACTCTTCTCTCCCGTTCCGTCGCAAGTAGATTTAAAGGAAATGGTTACGATTAACGTAACGTTTGAAAAAAGAGAACAAAAGTTTAAGTTTTTGAATTTTGCTTTCCAAAAATATAAAAATACAAAAAGATTTTCCTTTTCTACTTTGATTTTCCTTTGATTTTTGTGGTGTATGAACACCCGTTCAACTTCTAAACGTCTTATTTCTCCACTTTCGAATCCGGAAAGTTTGTTTCGTCACACACACCGAGTTCTTTTCCCAAACACGGAGGAAATGAACCAGAACGAACAACACTTGGGACCCCCGCCGATGGGTGGTGCTCAAAACAACGGGATCCCTCCGATGGGACCCCAACCGGGTTACGATTTGCGTCCGATAGAGGAACAACTCCAATCACCATTCAATGGTGTGAGGAGAGCCATCGTGATTCCCGATATCACTGCTAATCAATTTGAGATTAATCACGGGTTACTCAACATCATCACGAGTATCTCATTTCACGGTTTAGAAAGTGAAGATCCTTATGTTCACATAAGGAATTTCACCGACATCACTGAAACTATTAAGTTGAACCAAGTACCGTATGATGTGGTAAAAATGAAATTGTTTCCTTTCTCCCTAAAGGGAGCAGCCCGGACTTGGCTTGAAAAGGAACCACCGAACTCCATTCATACTTGGGATGATCTTGCATCAAAGTTCGTGAATCATTTTTACCCTCCGTAAAAAGCGTCTAATCTCCGAACTCAAATCTTTCAATTTCAACAAGCTTTCGATGAGTCGTTCAGCGAAGCTTGGGATAGATTTAAGGAGTTGTTGGAAAAATGTCCGAATCACGGGTTTTCACCTTTGCATCAGATTGATACTTTCTACAATGGGTTGAGTCTTGCTGATCAAGATTCACTCAATTCTGCTACGGGTGGAAACTTGTTGACCCGAAACATTCAAGATGCGTTCACAATTATTGAAAACAAAGCAAAAGTGAGAATAGCTAGAAACAAGCTTCAAACTTCAACTGCTAGTAGCAAATCAAATGATGAAGTTATGAATGCTATAGCTGCTCTCACTAAAAAAATTGAATCAATTACAATGGAAAGATCTTCTAATCAAGTCAAAAACCATCAAGTCAATATGGTCAACCATGTTTGTGAGACTTGTGGTGGTCCTCATTCATATTTTGAGTGCCCAGCCTCCGGTGGCTTCATTCACGAGAATGTGTATGCTACTTCGGGAACCTACAATATGGGCGGTAACGGATACCAACCACAGGGGGACCGAAATTTTCTTAGCTACCGCTCTAACAATTATATTGGACCACCCAGTTTCAATCAACCGAATCAAGTCAATCAAGTGAATCATAACATGCAAAACCGAAACATTCAATTTAACCTAAATCAAAATCAAAACCGGATGAATAATGGTTTTCAAAATCAAAATCAAGGTTTTCATCAAAATCGGGGGAATTATAATCAAGGCCCGAATCAAGGGAATTTTAAAAGAAATTATGGAAATTTTCAAAATGCTAATCATGGGAATTACAATCATGGAAATCAGAATTTTCAAAATCAAGGTTTCAACAACAATAACCGTGGACAAAATTTTTAAAATCCAGTTGTGAATCAAAATCAGTCGTCCTCGGATGAGTTACTTAAGCAGTTTATGAAAAGTCAAGAGGAAATGAATAAAATGCTAATTAATCAAATGGTTGAATTAAAGAAGTCTTTAAATGATCGACCCTCGGGCTCGGGTACTCTTCCAAGCAACATGATCGCTAACCCGAGGGGCGATGCAAAGGCGATCACGACTAGGAGTGGTGTTACAATCGATGGACCAATGGCTCCGACTACCTCTTCTTGTTCGTCTTCTAAGGTAGTCGCCCGTGAAACCGAGGTGACAACGGATACAGAAATTCCTACTGATAATGGAAGGACCGAAAACATCCAAGCTCTGGTTGTCCCAACGTCTAAAGGAAAAGATAAAATCGTTCACGAAACTGAGAAAGAAATTCCCGTAAAAAAAATTACCTTATCCGTCACGCTTTAATGAACAAAAGCACCATGAGAGAGATAAAAACCAGATGGAAAAGTTTTATCAGATTTTTCAAGAATTAAATTTTGATATAAGTCTCGCGGATGCTATACTTTTGATGCCTAAACTTGCTTCAATGTTAAAAGGTCTTTTGAGTAACAAGGAAAAGTTATTTGAAATGTCAAAAACCCAAATGAATGAAAATTGTTCGGCGGTTATCCTTAAAAAGCTACCCGAAAAGCTTGAAGACCCCGGTCGATTTCTCATTCCATGCAATTTTCCTGGGATGGTTCAATGCTTTGCCTTGGCCGATCTTGGTGCTAGCATTAACCTCATGCCGTTATCCATTTGGAAAAATTTGTCTTTACCCGATTTGACTCCGACTTGCATGACCCTCGAGCTTGCCGACCGAACTACTTCCCGCCCGATGGGAATAGCCGAGGATGTCTATGTCAATGTGGGAAAATTTCATTTCCCCGCCAATTGTGTCATTATTGATTTTGATGCTGATCCACGGGTACCTCTCATTCTCGGGAGAGGTTTCCTAAGGACTGGCCGTGCGTTAATTGATGTTTTCAATGAAGAAATTACCCTACGTGTTGGTACCGAAGCCGTAACGTTTAATTTGGATCAAACCGTGAGGTACTCCTCCGATTATGACAAATTTTCCGTGAACCGAGTTGATGTTATCGATGAAATTACGGAAGAGTATTCTCAAGAGTTACTTGGTTTTACCGAAAATGCTTCGAGTGGCAATCCCACTCCTTCTTCTGCACCAATAATTTCCAATCCTTCCCCTTCTCTTACTCCATTTGAGGGAAGTGATTTCATCTTGGAAGAGATCGAGGCCTTTCTTTCTAATGATTCGATTTCACTGGAAATTGATCATTCCGTTTATGACCCGGAGGGAGACGTTCTTTTAATTGAAAAATTGTTGAATGAAGACCCAAATCCGTCTCTCCCTCCGTTAGACCTTAAAATGGCCGATGTTAAAGAAGTTAAGCCGTCTACTGAGAATCCTCCGGAGCCCGAGCTCAAGGATTTACCTCCTCATCTTGAATACGCTTTCTTAGAAGGAACAGACAAACTTCCCATCATAATTTCAAAAGAACTTAAAGATGAGGAGAAGAACCGTCTCTTATATGTGCTCAGGAAACATAAAAGTGCCATCGCTTGGCAAATTTCCGATATCAAGGGTATAGACCCTCGTTTTTGTACGCACAAGATTTTGCTTGAAGACAATTACAAACCTTCCGTCCAACAACAACGACGGGTTAACCCGAAAATTCATGAGGTTATCAAAAAGGAAGTTATCAAACTCCTCAATGCCAGAATGATTTATCCAATCTCGGATAGCTCATGGGTTAGCCCGATCCACTGTGTTCCGAAAAAAGGTGGAATGACCGTAGTGACTAATGAAGATAATGAATTGATTCCGATACGTCTTGTTACCGGATGGAGAGTGTGTATTGATTATCAAAAATTGAATGATGCGACTCGTAAGGACCATTTCCCACTTCTATTTATGGATCAAATGCTCGAACGTTTAGTGGGAAATGAGTTCTATTGTTTTCTCGATGGCTTTTTTGGTTACTTTCAAATACTAATTGACCCTCCAGACCAGGAAAAGACCACTTTCACTTGCCCTTATGGAATGTTTGCTTATCGACGTATGCCTTTTGGCTTATGCAATGCTCCAGGCACGTTCCAGAGGTGCATGATGTCTATATTCTCGGATATGATTGAGAAAACCATGGAAGTTTTCATGGATGATTTCTCGGTTTATGGAGGTTCTTTCACTTCTTGCCTCTCCCATTTAGAAAGAATGCTAAAACAGTGTGAAGACACCAACTTCGTTCTAAATTGGGAGAAGTGACATTTCATGGTTAAAGAGGGCATTGTCCTCGGCCATAAGATCTCGAAATCTGGGATTGAGGTCGATAGAGCTAAAGTCGACGTGATTGCTAAGTTACCTCATCCCACAACTATTAAAGGAATTAGAAGTTTTCTCGGTCATGCCGGCTTTTACCGATGTTTTATCCAAGATTTTTCAAAGATAGCCCAGCCCCTGACCCACTTACTTGAAAAAGATGCTCCATTTATCTTCTCAAATGAATGCATTGAAGCATTTAATATTCTTAAGAAGAAGTTAATGGAGGCTCCTATCTTAGTTGCCCCCCGATTGGGACTTGCCTTTCAAGCTAATGTACGATGCTAGCGATTATGCTATTGGGGCAGTCCTGGGGCAACGCAAGTCAAAATACTTTCAGCCGATACACTATGCTAGTAAAACAATGACCGATGCTCAATACCATTACACGACTACTGAAAAAGAAATGTTAGCCGTCATTTATGCTTTTGAAAAGTTCCGACCTTATTTTCTCTTAAAGAAAAGAATAGTGTATACGGATCATTCGGCTCTTAAATACCTAATGGCAAAGCAAGATGCTAAGCCAAGATTGATGCGGTGGGTTCTTCTCCTTTAAGAATTTGATGTTGAAATTCGAGACAAAAAGGGATCTGAGAACCTTACTGCCGATCACCTTTCACGTTTAGAGAATCCCCGTCAAAGTGATTTCGAGAAAAAGGAAATTAACAAAACATTTCCTCTCGAGACACTTGGGAGTTTATCACATTGTGATCCTAGTACCCCATGGTTCGCCGACTTTGCGAATTACCATGCGGGGAATTTCATTCGTAAAGGGATGTCGTTCCAACAAAAGAAGAAATTCTTCAAAGATGTTAAGCATTATTTCTGGGATGACCCCTTCTTGTTTAAGATATGTGCAGATCAAGTGATTTGGCGGTGCATTCACGGCAAAGAAGCCGCTGAAATTCTCATGGCTTGCCACAATGGACCCACAGGGGGACATCATGGTGCCAACTTCACCGCTAAGAAAGTTTTTGATTCCGGCTTCTACTGGCCGACGATTTATCGGGATGCCCATGAGTTGGTGAAATCATGTGATTCTTGCCAGTGTCAAGGAAAAATTTCTCAGAGAGACGAGATGCCTCAAAATGCTATCCAAGTCTGTGAAATTTTTGACGCCTGGGGTATCAATTTCATGGGTCTATTCCCGTCTTCCCGTGGAAACAAATATATACTCGTGGCCGTCGATTACTTGTCTAAATGGGTTGAAGCGAAAGCGCTCCCCACCAATGACGCCCGAGTTGTAGTGAAATTTCTTAAAAGTCTCTTCGCCCGATTTGGTGCACCTCGTGCTATTTTAAGTGATCGTGGGACCCATTTCTGTAATGACCAATTCGGTAAAGTTATGCTCAAATTTGGTGTCACACATCATCTTTCTACTGCATATCATCCACAGACGAGTGGTCAAGTTGAGGTCTCCAATCGTGGCTTGAAACGTATCTTAGAAAGGACCATAGGAGAACATCGTGCTTCATGGGCTGATAAGTTAGATGATGCATTATGGGCTTTCCGTACCACTTACAAAACACCCATTGGGTGCACTCCTTACAAGCTTGTTTACGGGAAGGCCTGCCATTTGCTCTTTGAACTTGAGCACAAGGCCTACTGGGCCTTGAAACATGCTAATTTTGACCTTCAAACCGCGGGTGATCATCGTAAAGTTCAATTGAATGAATTAGTTGAGCTTCGTGATCAAGCCTATGAGAATTCTTTGATCTACAAAGAGAAAAAAAGAGGATTCATGATGCTAAGATTAAAGATCGCGTTTTCAACGTTGGTGATCGAGTCCTTCTTTTCAATTCTCAATTGAAGATATTCTTGGGCAAGTTAAAAACCCGTTGGTCTGGACCATTCACCATTACCCAAGTATTCCCTTATGGAACCATCGAGCTAGCTCAATCTAATGGTCCCAACTTTAAGGTGAATGGTCATCGTCTCAAACACTATTTCGGAGGGGACATATCACCCATAGTTGTCCCGGATCTCCAAACTTTCCCTAAGGATAACTAAATTCGGGGATCGAGTCAAGCTCATGTGACTCGGTAATAAAAAACAAGCGCTTCGTGGGAGGCACCCCATGCTTATCCATTTTCATTTTCTTTATTATCTATTTTAAGTAACGTGACGTGAGGGGGGCGACCCTTTCCAAACTCGTGTTTTCGTAGTTGTTTGTGAATGTTCAGGAATTTCCCCGAAGTTTGAGGACTCTCGTACTCATGTTTTGTCATTCTCTCCACTCGAGTCTCATTCTTCGCTGCTCTTTCAAAAATTCACCATATCTAAAATCTTATCGACTAACGTTTATCTCTTGGCATACTTAATAAACGGCCTTAGATATTACGTAAGACTACCCGTACCCTTAAAAGATTGAGGACAATGTTTCACTTTAGTCTGGGGGGTGAATCTTCGATTCGATTTGACCTGACACCTTCGTATGAGCTGTTAACTTGCACAACTCCATTTTTCCACCAAAAATTTAAATTTTTTTGTCACCTTTTTATTAAAAAAAATGATATGATATATGGTATAATAATAAGATTTGACACCTTGTTTTGACTTTCCTACCGGCGAGAGTAGAAATAAATGTTTCGACTTGACCGGGCGTGTTGAGCCCTAGCTCGTCTCCCTTAATCAATATAATTAAAAGATTATGGCTAAGCATCCGCGGATCTCATTTTTTGGGATTTTAAATTTGCGGAGATCGAGGAATGATAGAGTTTATTTAGAAGTTTCGTGGTAAACGTGGAGTAGTTGGATCTCTTTAGAGCCCACGAAAGGTACTTGTGGCCTCCTTGTTCCCACAAGATTGCACACCAATAATAATAGATCTCTAGGATTAATTAAGTGTATGGGGTTTGGGCAATACTTAGTTTTTTCTCGTTCCCAACAAAATCTCTGCATATGGGGGTTTGGTACACATAGGGGTACTGCTAGTGTTACGGTGAAATAGACTATTGCATCTTTCCGGTTCGCAGCCAATGTTGTGATCTTAGTAAAGGCCATGGGACTCGGGGTTTGGCATATGATTATGAATATCAATAATAATAATCCAAAGCCAATAAAAAGGCAGAGGAATCCAAAGCTATAAAAAGCAGCGGATATAAATCCAAGGTCATAATAAAGCTCTTACATCTTGGTGGCTCATAAACCGTTGTTGTAATTGAAATACAGGACTAAGGACCAAATATTATTAAAGTGCTTATAATTATGCAAAAATGCCAAGCTTCGACTCTGGGGGTTTCCCTAATAAAAAGCTTCCGTTTCGAGTCTCGAACATGGGATGTTTCGGCTGTAAATAAAAAGGGGGCCCCCAAAAATTGTGTTAAACCAGAGATCTTCATGTGGACCCGATTTCTGTATGCAGGGGTTTTCGAGGAAAGTTTGGAAACTGCTTAGCGTTTAAATTTTGTGCTCTTATCGGACTAACAACTATCAAAACGAGAAAATATAAAGCAATTCATTTCTCACAAATTAAAATCTTGAGATACAAAACTTAGGACTTGGGAACAAGTGGTAATGACACAAGTAACTTTTGTGGGTAGTGTTAGCATCTAACTTGTGGATAAATAATGATTTTGATTTTACGCTTAGTTTGGGGGCTTGTGAAAAATAAAGGATGATGATTTTTATCCGTATGGTCTCTTCTCTGTGAGAAGTGTTTCTATTCGTAGACCCTGAAAGTTATCAACAGATAAGAATTGATAATGAAAGTCAAGGCAAACCGTCACATATATAAATGAAAAAGTACAAAAATGGTAGTAGTTGTTGTATTCATGAAAAATCGGAAAACGGAGCGTTTTTGAGAATAAATGATTTTAATATCTCTTTTGAACATCATTGCTACTTTATAACGTCAGTAAAGAGAGGTTTTGAAATAATTTATCTCTTAAACGTGAGGTGATGAAATTGCGTGAGGATACGACAATACCTTAGTCTGGGGGATTTTGATGTGTGCTTATTCACACATCCGTTTTAGGCCTTAAATCTGACCAAATACACCAAATACTAACCAAATATGCCAAGAGAATGTGTGTTTTTGTATTTGTGTATGTGCAGGTACGGATATGTGAAAATGAACAAAAACAAAGCCAAAACCGACAAAAACGAGCACGAGATTGGAAAAAGGTCAAAAGCCGGAGCCGGGGAAGCAAAATGATAAAAGAAAGCTCAAAATATCAATGGAAGTCCTCAGAGATTCAAAAGGTTGCAAGATTAGTCCCTGGGAAAAGTTTGGAAGAAATGGCAACTTTAGTCCCTACACTTTATGGAAATTACAAAAATGGTCCCTTGAGTAAATTTTGAAGAAAAGTCAAATGAGATCCTCCAAGAATTCAGAGAAGTCAAGAAATACCCTTGGGAGAAACTTTGAATGATTTACAGATTTGGTCCCTATGATTTTTGGAATTACAAAAATGATCCTTGTCTAAATAATTACAACAACCGAATCTACAAAATAAACTAACCCATATAAAAACCCCAAGCCCAAAACACTATACAAGCCCACTACCCTTTTATTATTTACCCGATCTAATACCACTCATATCCGGTCAACCTTTGACCCTGACCCGGTCAAAACACCCCTTTTTAATAAAAACCCCCAAACGCATTTACCCGCCCCTTTTACCCAAAAACTTAGAACCCTAAATACTATTCACCATCAATAAATCCTAATTAACAGTGAGTAAGGGTACCAGAATCAAATTGCATAAGTTTCTAGAAGACCTTGACATGGCAGGCCTGCCATGTCAGTAATCCGTGTGAAATTGAGCACCTCATGATTGGGATATGATGATCAAACGGCTAATAATTGAGGAGTGGTGACCAAGGGCAATCTAATGGATGATATTGAGTCAAAGAAACACAAGTGAGGCGTGGATTGCTGAGCTGTACATCCTAGAAGCTTCACCCAAGCTCAAGCCTCATGTATAAATATCCCCTTGTATCAGTAGTTTAGTGTGTAGGTTGTTAGTATAATAGTTGTCTAATTTCTCTGTCCTTTAAGTATTTTGTATTTCCATTTCAGCTTTGTACTAAAATTTTTATTATTAATATAAATCAGTTGTTTTAGCTTATTGTCTTAATTTTTAATTTAGTTTAGTTTATCATTCCTTTCTATTAGTTTAATTCAGTACTTGTTAATTTTAAATTTCTGTTTCAACTCATATTAGAAGTCCAAAAGAATAAAAAATCAGAAAAAAAAAAATTTGTTTCAATTCTTCATTTAAGCTTCAACTTAGCCTATTCTATTATTATTAATCTCATTTAAGCTTCCTTATAGCTTATAGTGGGATTATTTATTTTTATCTTGCAAAATTCCAAAAGTCAAACATCAGCTTAATACAATAAGCTCAACTTATTTGTGGAATCAAGGCAACCATAAGGTGTCCATTGGCCTGTCTTAAAGATAGGCAAGCTTAGTCAAACCCCCTCTGTTCTACTGAGGGGGTATTTGATTTGTAAGTTCCATTTCAATTCCAAATTTAATTGCATCAGTAGTGTAGATTTGTCTATTGCTTGTTTCTATTTCATAATAGTAGGTGCATCATATTTTTATTCTGTTTTAGCTTATTTTCTTATTATTCATCATTTTTGAAGTAGTTTGGTTATTCGCTGTTTCATCATGTGTCTATTATTGGATCTGTGTTTCTGGTTTGGATTTGTGTTTGAGGTCTATGATTTTGATTCATATTAGCATATCAGATCATAGTGGATACTGAATTGGTGGTTTGGATTGAATTACACACTCATTTGTCTCATATAGATTCACATCTGTCATATAAAAGGGTGTTTGGATATAGTTGGTTTGCTTATATAATTGGTGTTTCAGAGGTTGTGTTTGGTTTAGATAATTCACCTAGGTTATAATTAGAGTTATTCAAACATATTCTAGTAGGGTATTAATATAAAAAGTCAAAATCAGATAGTGAAATAGTTTCTGTGAGTATAAGTAAGTTTTGAAGTTTGTGACTCTTAAATCAGTTAGGATTAGTGTTCATCTAGTGTTGGGTTTTGAAGTATGCTGCGAAGTTAAACTGCTGCTTGGTGAAACTGCTGCTAAGGTGAGAATGCTGCTAAGGATAAAGATTCTGCTGCTCACATTGAAAGTGCTGCTGTTGAAGAATACTGCTAGTGGAATCTACTGCTGAAGGGATATGCATGTATACGTATTAGATAAGTATGGAATAAGTTGAGTGTATATCGTATGTATCTAGAATGGCACATACAACAGGCTTAATCAACTTGTCAGTCATTTAAAGCTTGTTGGCTATGTGGTTCCACAAGAAGGTGTAAACCTCAAGTTCCTTAGAAGTCTTGCACCTGAATGGAGTATGCACGCAGTTGTTTGGAGGAATAAGCCTGACTTTGAAACTATGAAGTTGGAAAGCCTCTACAACAACTTGAGGGTGTATGAACCAGAATTGACTTCTTCATCTACTTCATCTTCTGGTACACAAAATCTTGCCTTTGAATCTTCAAAGTCAAAAGGGTCTAAAGAATCTCACTCTACTGCTTATAGGGTATCTACTGCTGATGGATCTGCTGCTAGTTCAAATGATAAGAATTCCACCAGTGATATTACTTTGTGTGCATTCTTGGCTGATCTAACTACAAGTATAAGGTCACAGGTTATCAATCAAGATTTGGATCATATTGATCCTGATGATCTTGAAGAAATTAATCTTAAATGGCAAATGGCCATGTTGACCTTAAGGGCAAGAAAATTCTTGAAGAGAACAGGAAGAGAAGTCAAGTACAGGGCTAAAGAAAATGTTGGCTTTGACAAGTCAAAGATAGAGTGCTATAACTGCAACAGGAAGGGTCACTTTGCCAGGGAATGTAGAGCTCCAAAGAAGAATGCTGAAGCTCCAAAGAAGACTACTGAAGAAACAAAGAATACCACTACTGCATTGGTATCTTGTGATGGATTGGGAGAGTATGATTGGAGTGATTTGGCTGATGAAGAACCAAACTATTCTCTGGTGGCTCAAGTCAAGCCTAAAGTGCATAACTTTGCACTTATGGCCTATGCATCATCATCTTCTGGATCTTACTCTGAGGTATCTAATGATTCTGATTTATCTGTGTGTTCTTTTAAGTCATGTGCTGACACTGTAGAAGAACTTAAGTCTAGGAATGAGAGTCTAATTAGAGAAATTGAAAACCTAAAACTTGATAACTTAGGTTACAAAGTAGGTATTCAAAATGTTGAAAGAAGACTAGAGTATCTAAAAGAGTGTGAGCTAGAATATGTAGATAGAATTAACCAACAAGATGTTGAGATTTTTAAGAAAAATAGTGAAATTGAGTTTCTTAAGATCAAATTAGAAGAAGCAAAAAGAGATAGAGATGCAGCTCTTGCTGATAAAGAAAAACATATAGTAAGAGTAAATAAACAACAATATGCTTCTGATTTGGTTAATAAATCTATTGAGAGTACCATAATGAGGAAAGGAAGTGGAATAGGCTACAATGAGGTTGCTCCTCCTGTTAAGAATTGTCCTTCATTAGTGAGCTAGACATTGAAAAACCTGTAAGTGAATCTAGTACAAGTGTCTTAGAAACACCTAAGGTAGAGGGTAGAAAATTTCCTGACGCTCCTATTGTTGAAGACTGGTATTCAGATAGTGATGAGGAACAGGAACAGGTTGAACTAGAACAAAGTGTAGAAAAGGAAGAAATTCCTACCAAAGTTGAACCTAAAATTGAACAGGTGAAGTTTGTGAGACCTGTGTTAGGTATGGGCATCTCTAGGAAAATGGTAGAATATAATGAGATTTCTAGAGATAGATTGAATGGTTTCTATAATAAGCCTAGGGAAATCAGAGAAACTTTAATAACATAGTTTCTAACAAATTAGGTAGTGAGTTTTAATTAAAGAAAAAGGCTTGTTATAAGTGTGGTAGCTTTAAACATTTGATTAATAGTTGTCCTGACCACAAAAAGCCTGTTTGGAATCAATACTCTAAGGTGAATCATAAATATGTTACTAAGAATACTCACCCTCATCCTAACAGAAACATGATTCCTCGGGCTGTGTTGTTGAGATCTGGTGCAACTAGATCTATTTATGCTGCTAAATTAAATGGTGCTTTTAAAACCACAACTGGTTCTGTTGCTGGCTCTACTGCTAGTAAGCATTCTGCTGCTAGTAAGCAATCTGCTGCTAGTACAAAACTTTCTACTTCTGGGCCAAAAGTTTTATCAAATACAGTTGTTGGAAATCATTTTTATGCTGTTAAGGCCTCAGCTTGTTGGGTTTGGAAACCAAAATCAACTGTTTCAAACAATGTTTCCAAAAACAACAGTGCATCAAGTGATTTAAAGAAATTTAACTATGTTGATGCACAAGGCAGATCCAAGTCAGTAATGGCTTGGGTCCCCAAGAGAAACTAATTTCTCTACTTTCATGTGTAGGGTAATCTACTGGATGATCTAAAAGATATGGTTATAGTTGATAGTGGATGCTCTGGACATATGACAGGAGATGAGTCTCAACTTGAAGACTTTGAGGCTTTCGAAGGTGGTTATGTTGCTTTTGGGAATGATCCAAAAGGTGGAAAGATTATTGGTAGAGGAACTTTAAGAACAGGAAATTTGGACTTTGAGAAGGTGTTTCTTGTGAAAGGACTTAAGTTTAACCTCTTTAGTGTCTCACAAATGTGTGACAAAAGGAATTTTGTTCTTTTTACAGACACTGAATGTATGATCCTTTCTCCTGATTTTCAGTTGCCATATGATAAATTTGTGCTATTGAAGGTCCCTAGAAATGAAAATATATATAGTGACCATATTAAGAACATTGTTCCCAAAAGAGCTTTAACTTGTCTAATTGAAAAAGCCACTATTGATGAGTCCAAATTATGGCATAGAAGACTTGGGCACCTGAACTACAAGACAATGAACAAGTTGGTGAAAGGAAATCTTGTGAGAGGCATGCCCACAAAGCTGTTTGAAAATTGTGAGACTCGTGTTTCTTGTCAAAAGGGTAAACAACACAGAGTTTCATTCAAGTCTAAGACAGTGAACACAAATACAGAGCCCTTGCATTTACTACGCATGGATTTATTTGGGCCTGTTTTTGTGAAAAGCTTGAACAAGAAGTCATATTATCTAGTTGTCACAGATGACTTTAGCAGGTTTACTTGGGTGTTCTTCTTAGCCACTAAAGATGAAACCCCAGAGATACTTAAGGAATTCATTACAAGAGTTGAAAACCTGCACAACCACAAAGTGAAAATTATCAGATGTGACAATGGTACTGAGTTCAAGAATAGTGTGATGAATCAATTCTGTGTGGGAAAAGGAATTCTAAGACAGTATAGTGTTGCAAGAACTCCACAACAGAATGGTGTTGCAGAGAGAAGAAACAGGACACTTATTGAGGCTGCAAGGACAATGTTATCTAATTCTAAACTACCTATACCTTTTTGGGCTGAAGCTGTAAACACTGCATGTTTTGTGCAAAACAGGAGTAAGGTAGTGAAGCCTCACAACAAAACTCCATATGAGCTATTTCATGGAAAGAAACCATTGATTGATTTTCTCAAGCCATTTGGATGTCCTGTCACTATTTTGAATACTAAGGATCAGTTAGACAAGTTTGAAGAGAAAGCTAATGAAGGTTACTTGGTTGGTTACTCAGTACATAGTAAAGCTTTCAGGGTATATAATAAGAGAACCAAACATGTAGAGGAGAATTTGCATATCAATTTTAGTGAGAACACATCTAATGTTGAAGGAAAAGGACCTGAATGGATGTTTAATGTTGATATTCTTACCAAAAAATGAATTATGTACCAGTTATTGCTAGTGTTGACACTAACAAACCACTTGAAGACATTGTTTTGATTGAGAAACTGAAGGTTGGTCCAACTTTCTTACCCTTACAGAAAGATCAAGATATACAAGAAGATATTGTTACTCAAGAGAAACCTAAGGAAACTGAAGCAGATATTGAAATTCCTATTGATGCAGAAAAGATAACAAATGAAGCTCCAAGAGTGGTTGTTGATGTCTCTCCTACAAGGCCAGAAGACTCTACTGCTAGACCAAAACAAGCAACTACTGCTTGACTCAATTCTGCTGCCAAGCCTATTAACTCTGCTTCTACATCAAAGTTTCCTTCTTTGGACACTCAGGGTAGATCTTTTGATGATCCAAACTATCCTGATGATCCTAATATGCCTTCTCTAGAGAATATCTATGATGACACAGATGATGAAGCTCTTGATGGTAAGCTATTTGGAGCTGATGCAGATTTTACTAATTTGGAAGTCAACATTCCTGTTAGTCCCATTACTACTACAAGAGTTCACAAGGATCATCCAAAAGAAAAAATTCTCAGTGATCCAACATCATGTGTTCAAACAAGAAAAATGACTAAAGAGTTCAAAGATCTTCAACATCAAAGTTTCTTTGCAAGATCTCTGCATCAAAGAAACAGTCACAAAGATCTACAGAATTGCTTGTTTGCATGTTTTCTGTCTCAAATTGAACCCAAGAACACTTACAAAGCCTTACAAGAAGCAAGTTGGGTGGAAGCAATGCAAGATGAGCTTCTGCAATTCAAACTACAAGAAGTATGGACTTTGGTTGATTTGCCAAATGGAAAAAGAGTGATTGGCACTAAATGGGTTTTCAGATGTAAAAGAGATGAATGGGGGATAGTCATCAGAAATAAAGCAAGGTTAATAGCACAAGGATACACACAATAAGAGGGCCTTGACTATGATGAAGTATTTGCACCAGTGGCAAGAATAGAAGCTAATATACTATTCTTGGCTTATGCTTCATACAAAGATTTTGTGGTGTATCAGATGGATGCAAAGAGTGCTTTTCTATATGGGACAATTACAAAAGAAGTTTATGTGTCTCAACCACCTGGTTTTGAAGACCCTAATTATCCTGACAAAGTTTACAAGGTGAATAGAGCAATGTATGGTTTACATCAAGCTCCTAGAGCTTGGTATGATACCTTGTCAACATATTTGTTAGATTCTGGGTTCAGTAGAGGAAATATTGACAATACTTTGTTTCTCAAAAGACAAAAAGATGATATTTTGCTGGTTCAAATCTATGTAGATGACATCGTCTTTGGTTCTACAAACAGAGCTATGTGTGTTGATTTTGAGAAGCTTATGAAGGATAAGTTTGCTATGAGTTCAATGGGAGAACTCAACTTCTTCTTGGGTCTACAAGTTGTACAAAAGACAGATGGCATATTTATTAGTCAGGATAAGTATGTAAATGACATTTTGAAGAAGTTTGGATTTGAAGATACTAAGCCTGCTAAGACAACCATGGATACCAACAAACCTTTGTTGAAGGATGAAAATGGAAAAGAAGTAGATGTTCACTTGTACAGATCTATGATTAGTTCATTGATGTACCTTACAGCATCAAGGCCTGATATTATGTTTGCCGTATGTGCCTGTGCAAGATTCCAAGTATGTCCCAAAGAATCACATCTCAATGCAGTGAAGAGGATTTTTAGGTATCTAAGGCATCAACCCAAATTGGGCCTATGGTATCCTAAGGATTCACCTTTTGATTTGGTGGCATATTCAGATAGTGACTATGCTGGTGCTTGCTTGGATAGAAAGTCTACAACTGGAGGTTGTCAATTTCTAGGAAACAGATTGGTGTCATGGCAATGCAAGAAACAGACAGTGGTTGCAAATTCTACAACTGAAGCTGAGTATGTGGCTGCTTCAAGTTGCTGTGGACAAGTGCTTTGGATGCAAAATCAACTGCTGGATTATGGGTACAATTTCATGAACACCAAAATTCATATTGATAACAGCAGCACACTTTGCATAATTAAAAATGCTGTTTTTCATTCTAAAACAAAACATATTGAGATAAGACATCATTTCATAAGGGATTGCTATGAAAAGAAGTTAATTCAAATTGTTAAAATTCATACTGATAACAATGTTGCTGATCTTCTCACTAAACACTTTGATGTGGGGAGATTTCAATTTCTAATTGCAAATATTGGTATGGTTAATCTTTGAAAAATCTTATCTTTTTTTTGTTTTTGTAAAGTGTGTAAAGGTACTGTGCTGTTTGTTACTCTGTTTCTGCTGCTTCTCAAGAAGCATATAGTTATGTTGGGATGTACTCTGCTGCTATAACTCTACTTCTAGTACATATGTTTTATGCTTTGTGGTGTTTGGACTAACATTTTGCAGGCAAAAACTATAAATGGATGATAGTTGATGATTTGCAAGTATTCAAAACAGAAATTGATCATTCATCATTCATAATCACCAAAAGACTACAACTGATAACGGTACATTCACATATCACATCAAGAAAAACTAAAGACTACCACATGACAAGATGAAATCAAGAGACTACAACATATTACATCACTGTCTAGGGCATGGAAGCCCAAGCACAACTTTTCTCTCCTTGGGAAGAGGAGGGTTTGCCTTTCTTGTCCTGGATGATGGCTTGGGTCTTGGCCTTGAAGATTATGGTCTTTCTGGAGTGGAAGGTGGATTGTTTTGAGGCTCATCCTCATCAAAATAAGTATAAATGAAGGGGGAAACAAGTTCCATTAGAGATGGAGGTCTATTAGGGATCCATGCTGGGTCTTCTGATGATTCTGAAGACGTTGGAGAATTAGGGAACGTCACCTCTTTACCCTTGGATGTGCTTGGGGTCTGATTCAAGTTCAACAGATCTTTGAACACAGAGAGGTCGTGTTTTCTCTTGCGGGCTTGTTCCTTAGTCCTACATCCGTTGTGGGGAGGACGGAATGGTGGTACATATGTTTGGAGTAGTGCTTCATCATCAGAAGATGAATCCGAAGATATGTTGATTATTTTGGGGATGGATTTCATTGTGCTTGAGATTTGATTTGGGTGACTGGTGTGTTTTATTGCGATTAGGGTTTGATTGTGTTAAATTAGGGAAAGATTTAGTCCGTTTTTATAGGGATCACGGCGTATCAAGTGCATTTTTTGTTGAGGATTCTTTGACTTTTTGACCAGGTTTGATTAGTCAACTCTGCTACTGGCTAAAATCACTCTACTGCTAGTTGTTTCATTCTGCTGCTAGTGTTGTGAATGATATGGTTGTGCTGCTACGGTTGTAAGTGTGAGGGTCGAATGTGTAACTTCTCCAAATCAGTTTAAAACCTAATTGTCTTTCACAATTGGTTTTTACACGCTCCAAATTGAAGTTCTCTCAAACCCTAACACTTCATTACTCTCAAAGTCAATTATCCCCAATTTCTCAAAACCCTAATTCATGGATTGTACACGTACCTGGGCAGAGCATCACAATAATGTTGCTATTTTGGATGAAGAGTTGGTTCCTGAAGGTTTCACAGATATGGTAAACTTCTTGAATGCTACTTCTCTTAGGTATGCATTAACTGTGAATCCTACAATATTTTTTTCCTACATCAAACAGTTTTGGCTTACTGCTAAAGCTAAAACTAGGAATGGGGAAAAATATGTTAGTGCTATAGTAGATGGTCAACAAGTTCGTGTAACTGAATCTTCTATACGGGAAACTCTTCTCTTAGATGATGAAACAGAGACCACGTGTCTTGCAAATTCTGCTATTTTTTAGGGTTTAAATGATTTTGGATATGAGGGAAGACATACAAATTTAAAATTTCAAAAAGCTCTCCTCTGTCCTCAATACAAATTTTTGGTTCACAATCTCCTTCATTGTTTAAGTCCTAAAACTTCTGGGTGGCATGAGTTTAGTGCTACTATTGCTTCTGCTATGGTATGCCTAAGTAAAGGACATCCATTTAATTTTTCAAATATGATTTTGGAAGGGATTGTAAAAAGTGTTAAAGAGTTTGGTTCGTAGTTGCTTTATCCAAGATTTATCCAGCTCTTTATGGAAAACCAACTTACAAATTTCAGATCACATACTGCTACTTATGATGCTCCTAAATTGGTTCCCAAAATGTTTACTTTCTTGATTAAACATGGCAAAGGTTTTTCAGGCACACATACAGCTCTTACACCTTATATGGTGCAAATTGTGCAAAATATTCAGGGTGAAGAATCAGGAAATCCCACTGATTCCCATCACACACCCAATTTTTCTGCGTCTGCTACACAACCCAAAATACATTATACCCGTAAGAAAACCTATAAGAACACTGATCTACCTCAGGATAGTGTTAGTATGGCTATACCAGATGAGGCTATCCTAGGTGATGAAGGGGACATGTTGGCAAGGGCTGTCACTACTGCTTCTAGCTTAGCAGCAGAGCAGGACAGTGATAAAATCGTTAAGACCCAAACGAAGGCAACATCTAGAGAAAAGGATTCTGATGAATCTAATTCAAATGATGGTAACCCTAGCCAAATGGAAAACATAGGGGGCTCAGATGATCAAAGTAGGTTTGATACTGAGTTTATGTCTAAAGATTAACCTCTTGGACCAGGTCACACAGGTCGAAGTGATGAGGACAGGACAGAGACAAATGAATTGATGGAAAATCTTGTACATGATGACAATGTCAGTGATTCACCTCTCGGACCAGGTTACATAGGTCGAAGTGATGAGACTAGTATGAAACTCTTTAAGGAATTGACGGTAACTTGTACCAATTTAGAGTTGAAGTGTAATACATTGGAGGATAAAGCTCTTGGTATTTCTACTATTGTTGATGGATAAGCCAAACTCATTACCAAATTGCAAAAGCAGATCAAGAACTTAAGGAAATCAAGATCTTCAACCTCCTTAAAAAGATTGAAGAAATTGGGCACTTCTCAAGTTGTAAGTTCACCTGAACACTAGATTCATTTGGAAGAGGATGCTTCCAAACAGGGGAGGAATGAAGAACAGAATGAAGAAATGGGTTCAGGGGAGGCAAATTTAATGAAAATTGATAGTGCTCAAGATGTGGATATTGGAATAGTTTCAGGGGAGGTTCCAGAAGTTGGTGACATGGAGGTGGATAGGATTGCTGACAAATCAGGGAATGAGGTTGTAATGGAAGAAGTGGTTGCTACTTAAGAAAAAGTGGTGGAAAAACTTAAGACTTTGGAGCCTGAGCAATTAGTGAAGGCAACAGGGTTGATGGGTGAAGCATTGATGACTTTGGGTAACTCTGTAGCAAAAGAACTTAATGATGCTGCTATTACTAACAAGATTGATGACTCTGCTGCTGCTCAAGACTCTACTGCTAAGGATTTTGCTGATCCTGCTGCTAGTGAAAAGGTCAATTTTGCTGAAGCACAAGACTCTGCTGTTGGGTCTAGTGACAATGCTGCTGCTGAGGCTATGGTTTTGTTAAGTAAGAAGACAACAGAGGTTCCATCTGAATCATCTTCACAACATACATCACAACCAATTCAATTACTATCACAACAACCAACAACCACAATCACATCATCTATACCAAGAATACCTAAAAAAGGAGTAGTAATCAGAGAACCTGCTACTCAACAAAAGAAGAGTGTTTCATCATCTTCTACTGACAAAGGAAAGGGCAAGCTGGTAGAAGAACCAAAGATAATGCATAAAGGGTTTGATTACTCTCAGATACCTTTTCATCTATGGCCCAAGGAATTACAAATTAAACATGATTCAATTGTTTCAATGAAAGAGCAAGAGTTGATTGATCAAGAAAAGCAACAGTTGATTCAGGAGGAAAAGGAAAGAGTTGATAAGGAAACTGAAGATTTGAAGAGGTATGAGGAGTGGGTTGAGGAAAAGATAAGAATAGATGCTGATATAGAACTCTCCAAGATGGTCAAAATTGAAGAACAAGAAACTTCAACTTTTGATGTTCAAGCATGGATAAGAGAGTTCACAGCAAAGAAAAGGAAAGAATATGCTGCTGCTAGAAGAAAAAAAAAAGATTCTCAGGGGTCCAACACTATTGCAACAAAAAAGAGAGCAAGAAAGATACCTAAAGAATATGAAGGGATGGAAATTGGTACAGTTAAATCCTAAGTCTGATCAACAGGTTTTTCACTTGTATCAACAAGCTAAGAAAGAAATGGATACCTTTTATCCTATGGGTTGTGCTGAAGACTTAGAACATATTGCTCAAATGAATAAAAAGTTGGTACCTGACAGAGTTGTTGAGGCAGAGCATATACATGTGACAGAAGCAGAAATTACTCCTAGTCAAAAGGTCAAAAGAAAAAGTATTGGTCACAAGACTTTTACTAGGAAGAAGCAAAAGATTTCTAGAGAAAGCAGTAGTGAAATGGACAAAGAAGAAGAAGTTGCAAAAGAACAAGAGACAACTTTAGCTGTGATAGAAGAATCCGAAAAACCTTTAGCTGAGAAATATCCTATCATTTCATATACTTTCAAGATAAGAGATGGAAGTGCAGGATATTGGGATTTTATGAGATCAAGTTATGAAGTTCAAAGTTTTAAGGAAATTTCACAGATTTTTAATAAGATGGATAGAGATGATATTATTGCCATATGGGGATTATTCAAAGAGCAATATGATGGAAAGAAGATGAATACTGTTCTTGATATTAATCTTACATTTGAAAATGTACTGTATCGCTTCTTGAAGAATATGTTTGATCCTGTACCTGGTGATAAAGAATGAAATGACATTATATGCAGCAAGGTACATAAATGGTTTCTGTATCAATTTTGTGGAGTTCATGAATTGAGGACTGGCTCAGTTACATTGTTTTTGTTGGTAGAGAAAGACTATCCTAGTCTAAATATGTGCTCTGGGGTACTTAGACAGATGTTGAGACCTCGATTTCTCAAGTGTCAAAAACAGCATGTGTCAGATAATCAAGCTTATACATTGATACAGAAGTATGAAAAGATTTTGAATTCAACTGTTTGAAGAAGCTTTCAAAGATATTTGAAGATATAAGTGTTTGGAAGCATCCTCCTGGTGTTTAACTGAGTTTTGAAGAAACTTAATGATTTAGAAATAAATATAAAGTTTAGGGGAGGATTGTTGGGTTTTGAAGTATGCTGCTAAGTTAAAATGCTGCTTGGTGAAACTGCTGCTAAGGTGAGAATGCTGCTAAGGATAAAGATTCTGCTGCTGACATTGAAAGTGCTGCTGTTGAAGAATACTGCTAGTGGAATCTACTGCTGAAAGGATATGCATGTATACGTATTATGTAAGTATGGAATAGATTGAGTGTATATCGTATGTATCTAGAATATTCTTATCTTGCATAGAAAGATATTGTAAACCTAGTAGGACTCCTTGGCCTATAAAAGGAAGATCCTAGGGTTAGTTTTGTGTACGTATTGTTTTAGTTTCGTTTACACTTCAAGGTTGTAAAACCTCTTATAAACTATCAAAGAGGTCTTTTGAAGATATTTCTTGGATTGAATATCTTCTCACTGGTCCTCATCCAATACCACCCTATCAAAGAGGTATTTTAAAGGTCTTTTAAAAAGGTCTTTTGTGCCTATAGTTGTTGTTCTCATTGAACTTTTGCCCATTTGCTTGTTCTGCTTGGCTTATTGCTTTTCCATTGAGCTTATTTAACCTTGTTTGGTCATTGCCTGTGTTTCTGAATGCATTTTGGTCTTAACCTTTTTCCATCAATTTCATTTGGGTCAAAATATCATTTAGTCAAAGTTTGGTCAAGTTTTGGTCAAAGTGCTTACCAATAAGCATTTCAACATAAGCTGGTTTAAGCTTATCAGCACTTACAATGCTTATTTTTCAACTTTTAAAATTTTCCTAGCTTTAGAATAATATTTTAGAATTTTCCTGAATTTTTCATATTTTTCTGAGTTCATTTGCTATTTTTTTTAATTAATTTTCATTTTTAATCAATTTTTAATACGATTTAATTACCAAAAATTTCAAAAAAATCAGAAAAAGCTTAAAAAGTCCAAAAATATTTTAGAAATTAGTTTTCATTTAATTTTGATTTTTAGAAATTAATTTTGCATTTTTCCTATTTATTTTGAATTTTATATGAATTTTTATTACTTTTTAATTAGATTTAATAGTTTTTAATTCACAAAAATTACATAAAAAGCCAAAAAAACTAGTTTTCAGTTTTAAAATTACTTTTTAGTTATTTTATAATTTCCAAAATTTATTTTGCATTTTTCTCACTTAATTTGCATTTTCTTTTAATTTTTAATTAGTTTACTTAGTTTTTTAATTCATAAAAATTAAATAAAAAAGTCAAAAAAATATTTTTCTTTTTCTCAAAATTTTCTTTTATCATTTTTAATTTAGGAAAATTAATCTCTAGTCCGTAGGAGTAGTATAGCTTAAAATTCGCGTTTTATTTCGCGCGTTAACGTTTTATTTACGTTTAAGCATACGTTTTCGATTCTACGTTACGTTTTAGGTTTATTTACTTGAAATAAGTGCTTAAGTGATTAATTGTGCTTCATTTTCATATTCCTTAGTGTAATCTCATAAATATCACTTTTTCACATTTTCACGACACGTTTCACGAACCTGGAATTTAAAATTCCATTCACCTTTCACACGGACTATGATCTCGGTTTATCCGTATTTCTTTGAGGATTACTTTGAGTACTATACTATATATACTTGATTTGATTTCAATCACATCAGTTATGCAACACCTTCATCAAAACAAACAAAACATATTAAAAACAAAATATATGACACATAATATGACAAGTTATACTACCCATATGATGCATAACAAATTCAAAAGAACTTTAATATGAAGCATTAACAAATGATACTATACATGACATATAATAAAGCTTAACTAGCCTTTCAAAAAAAAAAAAAAAAAAAAAAAAAAAAAAAAAAAAAAAAAAGCCTAACCAGCGAACATAAAAACATATCAAATAAATAAAATATCACAAGTGATAATAAAAATATACAGTTCAAAGCAAGCACACGAATATCACAAGTGATAAAACTCAAGTAAGAAATCAATAAACATATGACCTTTCTTTCATTATAAGCAAATCACTAGTCGAATAAAATGGTTGTGTAAAGACAACAACTTTAACATCAAACTCACATATAGGAGTAAACATTTTAGGCATCTGAACTATAACATGATACTAATGACCAAAATTTTGAAATATCACAAGCTGCTAACCAAGGTAGCCACAACTCCTAGAAGTTACAAGATATCTAAATGGAGAATAATCACATGAATGGTATTATTGTTCATCCTTAGTTGCTAACCAAGGTAACATAATACTAATGGCAAAATTCTTATAGACAACAATCATTAGCTACTGTTATGTACCCATTGAGGAATGATTAGTGATACTTCCTTTACAGAATTTTCACTCAGCTGTGTCGACCAAGTTTTCAAAGCATTTAACTGCAGAACCTTAACAAGAAAAGAAAATTACTAAACAGTGAAACAATTACCAAAAAATTAAGATACAAAAAAAGGCATATGTAAACAGTTGTTGCATTACCCCTTTGTGGTTGGATCTTTTCTAGAAAGCCTTTTCAAATGTTGTGCAAATTCACCATCGACTTCCTAAATTACCATTAACAAAAAATTATTATTATTCAGTTTCTTCAAACCACAATATTGCAAACAACATTTGAGGTTGTTGTCAACGCTGACTTTGGTTACTATAGTATTTTTTCGTAGCTACTTGTTAGTGCAAAAAGTGTGATTGGGTTAAGATGGGGCTTAGTCCGTGATGGGCCGACCTAAATGGATCGTCCGTTCCGAGGCTTATGCACTAATCTAAGTAATAGATTGAATCCCTGCACAAGTAAGAGTAAACCGTTAGCCTTATCGTGGGGACGGACCCCACGATTAAGCTCTGGCATGAGAGTAAGTACTCAAGTTGTAAGAGAAATATGTGTGTTGGGATGAGTGAGAAAGTCATACCTCGAAAGTGTGAACTGAGATTTCCTTTTATAGGCAGTGGAAATATTAGGGTTTCCTAATATTTCGCATATTTCTGTAGTAGCCAAAGTGAGACCCTTGTCGGGCAAGGATCCATGGCTTAATAAATGTTTGTGGACGTAGGTGGATTTCAAGACCAGGGTCTGGTTCGCGAGCGTGCTTCGGGAATGCCGCTCGTATGTGTCCTAGTTTGTCCGGACTGTGCCATGCTCATGACATGGGCTTTAGTCATGTCCAGTTCTGTTTGGCTCATTGGGCCGGATCCCAGTTTGTTTGTAGGGCCGGTATGACATTTCTAAAATTTCATGTCATTTATTTTAATACTTTATTATTTAACTATTCTATTTTAATTGATTAACTTGGTCGAAAGTTATCCGCGTACGTTTAAATAAATTCAATCGCGACTAGACTATGCTCTGTCTACATTTTCTATGCACCGTTGTTTCCTTACAATCCTATTTTTAAATACACAATTCACTTTTTCCATTTTTACTTCAACTTTGCACTTTTTACGTATTGCGTGGTTTAAATTCATGTTTTCACGTTTTAACCTCAAATAAATCCTCCGATGATCTTACCACTCATCTGTATTTCTAAAATGCATTGTGAAAACAAGTTTTAATAATTTTGAAAGTTTTACATTTTATTTCTACACGGTATTACATTACGCGTCTTTAAAACTCCACGTTTTTTAATTACCGGGAGCAAAATAAACTACACAATACATCTAATAATCAAACTACTAATAAAAATCTGCACTAACTCTTGCCTTACCCCCTATGTGGCAAGAGTTTGTGGTGTGCATGAGTTAGAGATGACAAATGTCATCAATCTCAACTAACTACTTACAAGTAGTTAGTAAAGACTAACATAGATAGTATCTCCCATTTTGATCTCATGCAAAAACACTCCTCTTTCTCTCTTCTCCTTGCTTTTTCCATGGGCAAGCAATACACAAACACCTTTGGTGTTTGATTTTTTCTAGTGAAGATTTTGTACAAGAATGGTGTTCTAGTATACTAGTTGTTCTTGGTTCTTCTTCTCCTCTTTAAATCTTCATCTTCAAGAGTTTTATTGGTGATATTTCCTAGAGTTTTCAAGTATTAAAGAGCGGTGATTCTCAAGTTCTTTCAAGAGTGTTGGTGACAAGATTTGGTTATCATGAATTAGAGAAAAGTGCAAGTAATGTAACTTTAATCTTTGATCTCCATTTCTCTTCAAATTATTCTTCCTCCTATATTTTTATGGCTCACAAAAGGTTTTTGTGGCTGTAGGTAGAAGATCTCCATGATCCTTTGAAGTTCTTCCTTCAAGCTCACAAGAGTTTTTCTTGGTGGTGACATTTGATAGTTCCTTGATCCTTGTTCTTGTTAATTTTTGCTTGTTCATCACTTTTGTAAGAAACTCCACACTATCATTTCAATTTATTTTTATCTTCACTTCTGTAAAATTTATATATCTTTATGTATTTGAATATTATATAAGTTATTATGCTTGGTTAGGCTTGGTACATAGCTTAGATCACTCTAAAAACACTAAAGGACTAGACATGCAACTGTTATTTCTGAATCAGGGGCAAAGATGGAATATTCTGTGCTAATCAGTAAACATTTGACATAAACTAAAAATATCTGGTTGTAGCCTATGTCTTGTGGTCATTTTCCCGGGTGGTGCATTCCGTGACGACACCCGATGAGTAAACTAGAAATATTTTCGTGAAACATGTCATAATCTGAGTACCAGATTTATAACCTATGAAATTTGTTTTTCTGGACATAACCAATGGTTTCTCAAAACATAAAAGTTTTAGATAACATCTCAACTTAAACGTGGCCGTAAACGAGGAATTAATTGGACTTGTAAAACTCTAGATATCGCATTTTCTGCGGGACTGTTGTAATTTTGAAAACTGTTGGACTGAATGGTATGGACAAATTGATAATTTCATTTATTTTATGTAATTTTTGACGGCCCACAAAAATTGTTAGTACAGATGTATACCTTTTCGGGGATATAAAGAACGTAATTTTTGTACTTACGGTTTACATGTAACGGATTTTCTAAGATGTCCAAGTTATAAAAATTTTGACAGCTTTGACGTTAAAAAGTATAAAAAGGATTAAAGACTCATGTAATTGTATCCTTAAAATTTATTTTCGAACACTTGATATATTTTGAACCTTTACATATTGGGTTGGACTTAGGGAGAAATATAGAAAATTTTCTTAAAATTTTGTAAGATATAAATTTCATACATGTAAATCATTTTAAAAATGCCAAATAAAATCTTAACAAACATTTAGAATTTATGTACCAAGCATAATTGAGATTATAATTTATATAGTGTATAGACTTAATTGCATCAATACTTACTTTCAAAAACTAAGATAAGCGTATATCTATTTAGGTTCATCGTAGAACTTTCGCGGCTACTTTCTTCCTTTGCTTGTTCCTTGCTATTTCCTTTGTTCACGGTGAGTTTGTAGCCTCGCGTTTACTTATTTAAATGCTTTATAAACCTCGCGAGGGGGATACATGCTAGTTTTACAAACTGAGTACAAGTAGTTTTGGTATGCTAGACCCGATTACATGATTTATAGACATCTGACATTGAGTACTTCTTGCCTAAGTCCTCAAATTTCATGAAACGTTAATTATTTGAGTAAACGCTAGTATTATAAATATGCATATTGGGCTTGACGAGCCTATCCGGGTGAGTAGTGCTCATTTGACAACTGGTGGTCAAACGGACATATAATATTGAGAATTTAGGGTAAATGGCAAAGATTACCCTTTTGCGGGGCATTATTAAATCTGTGTTAAGGTTCGGTTTCGTGAGCTCAATGCTATAAATCTTATTTTCCTGACATGTAAAGGCCTTACATGTCTATCGATGAATAATGCTTGTATTAAACTTATTACTTATTAAACTCTATGAATTCACTCAACTTTATCTTGACTTTTTAGCATGTTTTATCTCAGGTCCATAAGTGACTTTCAGCTTGGATAGGCAGCGCAAGAAATGGATATCAACATGATGGCCTATGTTTAAATAAAATTTTCATTCGATAATGTTCTGAACTTCTAAAACTTATGTATCTTTTAACTATGTTAAACACTTTTGGGACCTTGTTGACTCGATAAATTATTGAATGTGAAGTATGAACTTTTATTAAAAATGACTTGTTTTAAAGTTGTTTACTATACTTGTACTATGTGAATGATAAATAGCACCCCATGTTGTATTCCGCTACATTCCTGAAATGGGGGTGTTATAGCCGGAGCCGATTTGCTTGTAGGACTGGAGCCCAGTCCGTATGAGATAGTCCAGGCCCAGTAAGCCTACTATTCGTACTATACGTCTTCAAGTCCCGCAGTCTAGTGTGTTCATTTCACGTGTTGCTTACTTAACGTGCGGTGAGTACTTCTAGACTAATTTTGCTATCCTATCCGCTTCCAAGCTCGTAGCTTGTCCTTGGTCCGTGCCTTTGTTTAGAGGTTGAGTTCATGGGGGAACGTGGACCGTTTTTAAACCACTTTCGTCGTTGCTTAGCTGTCATCTTTATCTTTTTACTTTGATTTTGTCCATTGATCAAAGTTTCCCTTGAAATGCGTCACTTATCCGGTTATCCTTGGGATAGATGTACTGTGGTTATAAGTACTCGTTTTTTATTTTTGTTTTCACTTTTTTATTTTACTCTGTCATTGTTAGAATTGTTTCTGATTATTCTCGCCTCTTCTTTCCGTATTTCTTGCTTCTTCGGAGAGTTACCATGGTTGAGTTTTGGGATGATAAACATAGCCTTTGCCAGCGTGACTTTGACGTGGTTCTGGAGAATTGCCACATTCTGGCCGAGGCATGGTCAGTTTGTCTAAATGATGGTGATCTTATTCGTCATCCCCCAAAAGGGAAGATAGGCGTTTACACCCGTCTGTTTGATCATGCCCAGTATCGTTTACCTTTGACAAGGTTTTTTGTCAGTATTCTTAAGTACTAAAACATCTATATATCGCAGCTTCATCCGCTTGGGGCGACTAGGATCTCCCATTTTGAGATTCTTTGCCGTATCTGCAATATTGAACCAGTGGTCGTATTGTTCTGTTATTTTTACACAAAGGCGAAGAAGAATGGCTGGTTGACTCTCGCTAAACATCTCGGGGATTCATGTTATACTAAGATTGAGGATTCCTTGAAGGATTGGCAGGGCCAATTCTTTTGGGTTGATAGTTTCGCCTGTCCTTTCCTTTGTGATTTTTATTCTAAGGTTGGTATGCCAAAGGACAAGGCTCCTGCTGCTGGTGAGTATAATGTTGCGGATATTGGTGCCCTTGTTGCTAACAAGACTCCGTTCTTGAGGTTTCCGGAACCCTTCCTTTGTTGCGTTGGTTTGAGCCAGTACTACTCTTTGGGTGATGACGTTTATCCTCTCTACATTTACCAGGGTAAAGGTAATTTTGTGTTTTTCTCCTTTGTTGTTTTTCTTTTACTCTTTTATTTATCACGCTTACCTTGTCTGTTCTTCCAGTTGTTTTTTGTGTAGTGATAGATGTTTTGGATTTATTTCATCTAAAGAATCCGCATCAGGTGGAGGTCCTCGGGAGGCGTCTTTATGATGGGGAACTCAAAATTTTAGATGTTTCCATTAAAAGCCTTGTTCCTCTCCATCCCATTGCTCCTGAGATTTCTGATGAGCAAATGTCTAAGGATATTGATCAGATGTTTGGTGATAATGGGGGTTCTACTTCTGGTGCTCTTGCCACAGGTGAGCGTGTTGAGGATCCGGGCGATGCGGACGCTAATCCTGTTGATGTTGTTGATTGTAACGATAAGAGGAAGATTGAGGATGCAAACTTCATTGTTGGTTAGTCTTCCCGTTCTTTAAAGAGGCAGAAGCATGGTAACGAGGCTAGATTTTGGTTAGCCGTTCTTGGTATGTCTTTAGCCGTCATCCAAAGTTTGTTGCGTAGTAGTATGTTGGAATGTGAACATGGGGTTGATCCGTTTCCCTTCGTTCCTTTTGTTTCTTCTTCTGTGTTAGTTACGCCTGAGCGACATACTGATGTCCAAGGCGAGGGTAGTATTGGAAGTCAGCGTCGCTTCACCGGTCCTATTGAAAGGTTGGTCCTTAGTTCGGATTCTTCTTCTTGTTGTAGTTATTATGATACCGAGGTAGATTCTGTTTCTAGACCTTCAGCTTCAGCACCTTTGGTGGATCCCCAGTTGTTCCTTCTGTTATTTCCGTGCCCTCTTCAAGGGAGAAAGAGGAGAAGGAGAAAAAAAATAAGAAGAAGAAGAGAGAGGGGGTCTCGGAGAGCCCCTATGGGAGGATCCGTACCGTTACAAATATGAGTCCCCGAAAGTTGTTGGAGACTTATGTTCTGAGCTGGGATGTAACATGCGGATCTCTTTTGGATACGGCACCGGAGTCATGAGTTGCTGGATGGTTTTGCTCCTCCAAAGGCTTTTGAGTGTATTCGCAATATACCTTTTGGTCAATTTCTTGACAAGTTTAATGTGAATTCCTCTCGTTATGCTGCTTTTTGTGCATCACTACGGATACGTGCGGAACGTCTTGCCGTGGAGGAAAAAAGGTTATCCGATGTTCTTGACCATAAAGGTGCTTTGCTGCGGGCAAAGGACGAGGAGATTAACAGGTTCTTGACCAGCCGAAGCGGAGCATCTTCGGGCTGTGTTGGAATCTACTAAGAATTCTCATGCCTTTGAGGTTGCGTCTTTAAAAGCGCATGTTTCGAGCCTCAAGGTGTTTCCATGAGTACGGCGTTGTCAAGCCTTGAGGTAGCTCTTGTTGATAAGGATTTGGAGATTTCCATCCTTAAAGCTTCTTTTGCAGTGATACGTGGGAATTGCGCCCTCGCAACAGGTTTAACCTCTCTAGGGATATTGAGAAGCTTACAACCCCCACCAGGCAGTGTACCTGATCATTGTAGTATAGTATAGTGACAAGTACCGGGGGATTGATCGTTCAACTCAGGAATAATGTCACTAGGATTAGAAAGCCTACTAAACTAGGTCTAGAGGTGAGGGATGATTCTTTTTGTATTTTTATATTTTATAGAAAGCAAGTAAAATCTCGGGTTTTGAAGGAGTGGGCGGAATTAGTTGCTAGCCAACTAACCCAATAAGCTAAAATGCAATCAAAATAAAATAAAAGAAATGAAAATTAAACTAATTTACTAATGTGGTGGAAACAATAATGAGAAAAGCTGTGTTTACTAAGATTTCATTACTCCCTAGATATCTTTTACCGATTGATTAGCTTGTTATAATTGCATGGATGACGGGTTATATTCCTTAATATTAGTCGTAGGGCCATGTACAATATTTCCTAAATCTATAAGATCCTACTTCACTCCTATGTCGAGCCGTTAGAAGCTCCTAACATGGGATCATTAGAATTCTCTTACGCATTAAATACAACCAAAAATCGTAGTACACCTCCAATCATGTTTCTTAAGACGTTCAAGCAAGTTACCAATGGAAGTCTGCCTGTTTTCTTATGCCTAACATCGAATACAATCATCCGTAACAATTATAGACAAATAATCAACCAATAATCAACATCTAGGTTTCACAATCTAAGCAAACACAATAAAAGCCTAGCCTAACATGTTAAAAGAAAGATAAACATAAGATAGATTCAAACAATACATAGACGTATTGAATGATTATTGAAGTACTTATCTTTATTCAAACATGGAAGAAAGAAGGGTTTGAAACCCTTTCAATATGCAGGAAATTCAATCTAGGGTTTTACACAACTTGTTCCCCAAGAGTTCCACACTTTACAATGAAGAATTGGAAAAATATATATAGACTATGTATCTTGACGGCGTCATGTATTAACCTCTGACGCCGCCAACTCGCCGCCAAGTTGAAATTCGTATTGCCTAGATCCACTTCTGACGCCGTCATGTAGAAATAAGCTCTAGGCCGTCACGTGTATTTGGACCCTGACGGCCTTGGTGACGCCGTCAAGCCAAATAGCTTAAAAATGTTCTGGATCGTCGCGTGTATTTTCCACTTCCACCTCTTTTGCCACTCTTGACGCCGTCATGTGTTGAAGCTCGATGTCGTCAGGTACTGTTCCCAGCAAGGAATTTGAGACTTTGCCGTTTTCTTCACTTTTATGCTCCAAAAACATCCAAAGTGCTTCCTTTTCCAGATTTCTCTCCAAAAGTACCTAAAATGACAAAAGGAACGATTTAGGGCAATAATTGATCAAATAATCACGAATTCGGGCATAAATGACCCCTTTAAAGCGGAACACTTTTTGCCTTAAAAGCGGAACACTTTTCGCCTCATCAAATACCCTTACACTTGAGATTTGTTGGTCCTCAAGCAAATGCGATTTTATTCTAATCAAAATACAAGTTACGGGTCATTTAACACTAATATAAAAGTAATAACAACAAATAATCATTTCACTAAAAACCAAAAACAAGCACGGAGGTCATACACTAGCACCTCACAAATAGTGTTTAGATACTCACATCTCTCGGGTGTAATGAAGTATATATCACAATATGGAAATGGAAAACATCTCTCACTACATGTCATAGCAAATAGATTACCATAGGCTTGGGAAAGGATCAAGCCTCCACCACTTGGCGTAAGCACTTAGGATAAACTATCAAAGAGGTCTTTTAAAGGGTTATAACGTTAGGTGTAGGGATATGGAATACACGGTTTTGTTGGATTAAGGCAATATTTACTGGTGGCGAGTTAATCATCTTAGTTAATTACATGTACAATATGGCATTGCTAAGCCAAGACTCGACTCAACTTAAGCTAATAAATTAAAAATAACAAAAAAATATAAAACAAACATAGAATGAAATGGGATGGTAGTCCATATGTTTTTCTCTTTTTGTTTTTTTGTTTTTTTTCATTTTCTTGATTTTTCGATTTTTTTTTGTGCATACACTTTTACCCTACCATCCAAAATAATACATCATAGGGAATGTACATTCCCCTTACACTTGAATTTTTACATACTTTACAATAAACTACACTAATGACTCGAATCAAGATAATCAAAACACTTGGAGTACTTTTTAAGATTAACGCACATATGGGGGTAATATATGATGTTCTTCCCCATTACTCCAAAACACTAGTACTTTACCCATGAGTCCCAATCGTCCCAAAACAATATGTACAAGATATTACTCGACTTAGCAACCATGTAATCAATTAGATAATTAACTAAGGGTTTAAACATGTAACAATAATGTACTAAAGATGAGTGCATACAAGGAAGGCTAAGGCAATTTGGTTGCACATTTGGGTGGTTGTAACAAATTCTTCCTTTAATTAAAATGTTTAAAGTTAGAAACGAAAAGATAGGCTCGGAGTGGTGTACTAGGGGTATCGTGTACCAAAAATGAGTACAACGCTAAGGGGTGAGAAAGATTAACTGACTTTACTAGTCAAGTAATATGACTTAAATGGTCAAGTAATTATGATACGGGTTTAACACAAGGGTGATCCTAATGCCTCTTATCATGTAGTATATCCTACTACACGAATGTAGTCTCACTAGCGGTCTCGGAATGCATCACTAACGCAAGTTCTAGAATCTAAATGCTACCGGTACACTCATAAGCACTAATAATAAATGCTTTTCCTATCAAATCTAAAGGCGAACCTCACATATTTGGGTGGAAAATTTTTCTTAATGGTACGGTTTTGTGCTAGTCATACAACTCCTATCCATGAGACGTTTATTAAGGCTAAAGTTTCACTCCTAAATGTTGTAAAAAAAATTAAATCTGGCGCTAAAATTACACTAACAAGTATTTCTCTTAGTTTTATTACACGCCTACTATCAAACAAACAAACTCAAGTGCAATAGTTTCTTATAAGGTATCATCATTTACCCTCCCCTTACACTTAGGATGAACATTGTCCCCAATGTTCAATTAAAGAATGTAAAAGTAAAATAGGTAAAAGAATGAAAACAAATACTCCCCTGATTCGTTCGGTGTGGATAGTGTGTCAACAAGGTTAGATCTTCCTCTAAGAAAATGAACGTTGAAAGCTTCCCTCCAGAAATATAAATCATATTCTTGTCATATATAACCTTTTAAACCTGAGAAAACAATCAAGGCAGCCTCGCGTAAAATCGGCGGAAATCTATATACACTAACAGATCCTAGAAAGCAATTTAAGATATAATGCTTGTGGAATGAATGTTTGCAGATTTCCTGGAGTTTACAATACTAAAGAATCAACAAAAACTTTAAGACTCCGGTTTAAACAAAACTCGCAAAATTTTTCAGAATTTTGGTACCTGACGCCGTCAGGTTGTAACTCCTGACGCCGTCAGAATGTTCCTGGAAAAATCTTATGTTAAGTTTCCGGAAAATTTCTGGAAAAACTCTTGCCTTATTTCCTGGAAAATCCTGCAAAACATCATTATGACTCGATACAAGCATTTGACTCAAACAATTACTAATATACATGCTCATTTAAGATTGTGGAGAATCATGATCATTTTCGTTCTTATAAACAAATTTGGGTTTCCCCTTACACTTAGCTTTTGCAAAATACCTTTATATGAAGTTAAGACGAAGTTATACAACAAAATAAAGCATTTTCACAATTTAGTTTGAAACATGATCTACCAACAATAAAAATAAAACACGCATACGAAAACAAATAACATCAAACAAATAAAAACACATAAAGCATGGGTTGCCTCCTAAGAAGCGCTTTTCTTTATTTACGAGTCTTGTAGCTAGACTCAATGTCATGGGCAATTACGTGACCTCATCATTGGTCACATTCTGTAGGTCATCCTCAATCTTAGTTTTGTATTCCGGACATAGTTGCGAACATTTCTTGTAGAAACCGAGTATTCTACTCACGACATAATCTACTCCTCTACGTCTATCCTCATCATTCCTATAGTAGACCGCTTTCTTGTGTTCCTTTTCAAGGTTTGATAGAAGACGGAATTGTTCAAACTTATGGGGCATTTGGTAAGCAATTTCATCGTTCTCATCCTTGAATCTAACTATCCCTAGGGATGGGTCATAACTTATCTTAGAGGCCTCAACAAATGGTTTTCCAAACACTACTTGACTTAGGCAACCATCTATTACCGGACGAATATCCTCTACAATCACAAAGTCGGTAACATAAGTGAAGCTTTCTACAAAGACATGTAATCCTTTCACTCTTCCTACAAAGTTGCTCATCCAATTCGTGTTAGGCATCATCCTATATTCAAATTGGTTCTTCATTACCCAATTATAATAGGTCCTAGTTATAATGTTTATAGGAGACCTAAGATCGATGTAAGCTTTCCACACATGCATATGCCCAATGTTGCATGGTATGTTGATGTTAGAGGGATCACCCATTTTGATAAGTGGTGAACCAAGGACGTATGGTGTCTCGGGGTCATCGAATAGATCCTTATGATATTCCCGTTCTTCCTTGGTGGGTAACTTATCAAAGTATTCCTCTACGTTTTCTACTTCCTCTAACTTTTCTTCCTTAATAACCTCAACTTCCTTAATCTCATCCTTAGGTCCAGTTTCTATTCCAACTTTATCCTTGTCACTTTCTTCTATATTCTTATCTATTGGCTTAATGGTAACAACATTGACAAAGTGGACGTGTTTGGATGATGAGGGGTCCTTAATTTGGATTCAACTACTAATGTCCCTAGTGTCCTTCCTAGGTGTAGTTAGCACTTGGTTGTTGAGGGCTTTCAACAAGTTGTCAATTTTATTGGTCATCTCTGTTTGTTGTTGATTGAATTCGGTTTCAAACTTAGCTATGCGAGCTTCTGGGGATGCCATAAATTTGGACATCAATCCTTCAAGATTATTGGTACTACCATAGTTATTGGAAGGATTGTTGTTGAAAGTGAGGTTAGAGGGTGGACCGTTTGGTTGGTAACGATTACGTGGATTGGAAGAATTGTTTTGGGGCATGTTTTGGTTTTGTTTCCACCTAAGGTTCGGGTGATTTTTCCAAGAAGAGTTGTAGGAATCACCGTAAGAGTTTGGCTCGGGTTTGAAAGTGTACCACTTGTCTCCCGCTTCGTCGGTACGCGAGGATGCGTAATCCGCAAAAGCTTGTCCGGGGAGTTCCACGCAATCACGAGTGTCATGGGGACCACTACATAATTCGCATGAACAAGTGATTTCGTTCACTTGGCTTGAAGGCTTAGGAGCTTCGTAGGATTTCATGAGAAACTTGACTTGGTCCTCAAGTTCCATGATCCTACGGTCGGGAGTGCTAGAATTGTTCGAAGGCAAAGATATTGCCTTGACCGTTTTGTTCAAATCACGGGGATTATTCCAACTTTCGTTGTCATAGAGAGCAAGATCTTCTATGAGTTCCCATGATTCTTCCGCACTTAGATCACGTAGCTTGCCACCAGCCGATTGGTCAATGGTTCGCCTTGTGGAGATATCGATATGGTCATAGAAAATTTAGACTTGGAGCCAAAGATCTATGCCATGATGAGGGACTTTTTGGACTAAGTCCTTGAAACGAGTCCATGCTTCATATAGAGTTTCACCTTGACATTGTTGGAACATAAAGATATCGTTTCTAAGCTTGGTAGTTCTCCCCAGTGGGAAAAATTGAGCAAGGAAACGAAAAGTGAAATCATCCCATGAGGTGATGGATCCCGCAAGTAAACGTTCAAGCCATTGACTAGCTTGATCATGTAGAGAGAATTGGAATAGACGTAATCGGGTCGACTCTCTAGCTGCAACATCAAGGTCTATGGAATCTCCGATTTTTAGGAAATCCTTGAGATGTTGATTAGGATCTTCGGAATGAAGTCCATGGAATGCACATCTGCTTTACACCAACCGGATGGTGTCGGATCGCAAGGGGGACACATTGACTCCTTGAGTAAGCTCAATGGTGTTTTGATAGCCTTGGTGGCTAGGGCGGGAATACTCTCCTAAAGTTCGGGGTCTAGGAGGTTGGTTTGCTAGTGGTGGGTTTTGTGGCTGGTTTCGTTGTGGTGGGTTGATAGGATCAAAGATATTACCACCTTCCATGATGTCGGATGGTAAAGGTTACGAACAAAGAAACGAAGAAATAAGATAGACTAAAGAAAACCTAAAAATAAAAATAAAACCTTACTAGAAAGGAATCTAGCAGGTAGACCTAATAAAAAGAAATTCTAACCTAGACAATAACTATTCCCCGGCAGCGGCGCCAAAAACTTGATACGTGGGAATTGTACCCTCGCAAGAGGTTTTACCTCTCAAGGGATCTTGAGAAGCTTACAACCATCACCAGGCAGTGTATCTGATCGTTGTAGTATAGTATATTGACAAATACTGGGGGATTGATCGTTCAACTCAGGAATAGTGTCACAAGGATTAAAAGCCTACTAAACTAGGTCTAGAGGTGAGTTATGATTCTTTTTGTATTTTTATATATTATAGAAAGCAAGTAAAATCTCAGTTTTTGAAGGAGTGGGCGGAATTAGTTGCTAGCCAACTAACCCAATAAGCTAAAATGCAATCAAAATAAAATAAAAGAAATGAAAATAAAACTAATTTACTAATGTGGTGGAAACAATAATGAGAAAAGTTGTGTTTACTTAGATTTCATTACTCCCTAGATATCTTTTACCGATTGATTAGCTTGTTACAATTGCATGGATTACGGGTTATATTCCTTAATATTAGCCGTAGGGCTGTGTAGAATATTCCCTAACTCTATAAGATCCTACTTCACTCCTATGTCGAGCCACTAGAAGCTCCTAACATGGGATCATTAGAATTCTCTTACGCATTAAATACAACCAAAAATCGTAGTACACCTCCAATCATGTTTCTTAAGACGTTCAAGCAAGTTACCAATGGAAGTCTGTCAGTTTTCTTAAGCCTAACATCTAATACAATCATCCGTAACAATTATAGACAAACAATCAAACAATAATCAACATCTAGGTTTTACTACATCTAAGCAAACACAATAAAAGCCTAGCCTAACATGTTAAAAGAAAGATAAACATAAGATAGAATCAAATAATACATAGACATATTGAATGATTATTGAAGTACTTATCTTTATTCAAATGATGAGGCGAAAAATGATCCGTTTTTAGGGGGTCATTTAAGCCCGAATCCGAATTTATTTGATCAAATATTGCCCTAAATCGTTCCTTTTGTGATTTTAGGTGTTTGGAGAGTGAATTCTGGAAAAGAGGCTATTTTGGACGTTTTTGGAGCATAAAGTGAAGAAAACGACAAAGTACCAAAAATCCAAGCTGGAAATACAAGGTGACGGCGTCAAGGGTTTGCTCTTGACGGCGTCAGACATGAAGAATAATTTACCGTAGCTGGTGACGGCGTCAGATGGAGTTATGACGGCGTCAAAGTGACCAAGATTAATTTACCGTGGGTGGTGACGGCGTCACATAGGCCGTCACGATTGGATCTAGGGCGTCCGAGGAAGTGTATGGCGGCGAGTTGACGGCGTCAGATTTAACTCTTGACGCCGTCAGGACGATTTTCCTATATATAGTTTTCTAGTTTTTTCATTAAAGAGAGAGAAGTTTTGGTGAAACCCTAAAGACGATTTTGGTGCCTCTTTTACAGGTTTTTCAAGGGTTCCAAACCCTTGAGACCTTGCATTGTAATTGAGATAAGTATACTCTTAATTCAATCAATATGTCTATGTGTTGGTTGTTTATCTTTTGTTCTTATCTTAATTCTACTATGCTAGGCTAGATCTCCTTTATGTTTGCTTAGATCTAATGAAACCTAGATGTTGATTATGTGTTGATTACTTGTCTATTCTTGTTCTTGGATGAATGATATTATATGTTAGGCTTAAGAAAACTGGCAGATCTCCAAATGGTAACATGCTTGAACGTCTTAAAAAACATGAACCGAGGCATACTAGGTCTTTATTGGTTGTATTTAATGCATGAGCCACTGTTTACAATCCCTATAGTTGTGCTGGGTCATGGTGTAGGAGGAGATAAGAGCTCATAGAGTTGGGGAGTTATGTATGCCACTCCACGAATGGTATTAAGGAATACAACCCGTCATTCATACAAGTGTAACAAGTAATTGACATGTAAAAGATATCTAGGGAGTAATGAAGTCTAAGTAAACATAATTTCTCCATATACTGCTCACAACCTTAGTTTAATTAGTTTAATTTCATTTTTATTATTTTATTTTGATTGCATCTTAGTTTTGGGTTAGTTGGATAACAACTAATTCCGCCCACTCTTCTAAAAACCCGAGATTTTAATTGCTTTCATAAAATTATAAAAATACAAAAATAATCATCTTTCACCTCTAGAACTATTAATTAGGTTTTCTAATCCTAGCGACACTATTCCTAAGCTGATCGATCAATCCCCCGGTACTTGTCACTATACTATACTACAACGATCAGGTACACTGCCTGGTGGGGGTTGTAAGCCTCGCGAGATCCCTCGAGAGGTAAAGCAAGGTGCGATTCCCACGCATCATCAAACATGGAAGAAAGAAGGGTTTGAAACCCCTTCAATATGCAAGAAATTCGACCTAGGGTTTTTACACAACTTGTTCCCCAAAAGTTCCACACTTTACAATGAAAAATTGGAAAAATATATATAGACTATGTATCCTGACGGTGTCATGTATTAACCTCTGACGCCGTTAACTCGCCGCCAAGTTGAAATCTGTATTGCCTAGATCCACTTCTGACGCCGTCATGTAGAAATAAGCTCTGGGCCGTCACATGTATTTGGACCCTGACGGCCTTGGTGACGCCGTCAGGCCAAATAGCCTAAAAGCGTTCTGGATCATCACGTGTACTTTCCACTTCCACCTCTTTTGCCACTCTTGACGCCGTCATGTGTTGAAGCTTGACGTCGTCAAGTACTGTTCCCAGCAAGGAATTTGAGACTTTGCCGTTTTCTTCACTTTTATGCTCCAAAAACATCCAAAATGCTTCCTTTTCCAGATTTCTCTCCAAAAGTACCTAAAATGACAAAAGGAACGATTTAGGGCAATAATTGATCAAATAATCAAGAATTCGGGCTTAAATGACCCCTTAAAAGCGGTACACTTTTCGCCTCATCATGCGGATACTGTCGATAGGAATGGGGACCTTGTTCACTAGGTAACTATATTTTTTTTTTAGGTTCAAGAGTTGGAGGCTACAGTACGTGCTTTGAATGCGGAGTTTGAGAAAGTTTAGTCTTCTCAGGTTCAGGGTATTACTGATAAGGTGGCTTCTTCGGAGTCCTGGCTCGCGGAAACAACTATTAGTTTTATTGAGGAGTTTCACCCTTCTTTGCTGACTGTTACCGCAAGCCGCCGCTGGTTGTTGTCTCGTGGTTTGAGACTGTTCCTGACCAAGTGTCTTTATTCTTTTGAGTATCATAACTATTTGAAGAAGGTTTTGTATTGTGCCTATGTAAAAAGGGCACAAGAAGTTCTGGCTACCGGTATTGAACATGGCGAGGCTAAGAGGAAGCTTACAGCGCTTGTTGCTTATAGGCCTTCCGCCCACGCGAACTATGACTCCGCCTTGGCTGCGTTTTGGGGACTTCAGTTTCCTTTGCTGGATAGTTTGATGTCGCATAAGGACTCTTCTATTGAGAGCATTATGGCGCTTCTTCGGCTTGATAATCATCTTGCGGAGAAGTTGGGCATGGCTGGGTTACAGCCGAATATGGGGCAGCTTACCGTTCCCGAGTGCGGAGCTGGGAGTGGTTTGGTGACTGGTGATATTTCCCTTTCTGCAGCCTTGGAAACTGCTCATGAGAAAGCTAGCAGGATTAAGGGTGATGCGTCCACCAGGGAACCCACTATTGGAGATACTTTTACTTCCTTGGCGAAACCCTTTCCTGCTGAGTATTTTTTTGGTCTGGATGCTTTTTCCTGTGATGCTCCTAACACTAGTTCAGCTGTTCCCACCTTCACTACCTCCGAACCATCCCTCTCAGTAGATGATTATGATTTGTCTGTGTAATGGTAGTAGGGAGTGTTGATAGTAAAGTAACTTTTCCATGCCGGAGTGTTGGATTACTTATTATGTGTCGTGGCCATATGTGGTCTTTTTGTACGGCTTGTACGCATCTAGACGTACTTTTTGTATCTTTGTTGATATTATGTTCCACCTCGTGTTGGCGTTGTTTTATTTTTTATGGTTTATCATGAATGTTCATGACGTTTAGCTTTTACAAATGTTTGTGTTATGTTGCCCTGAAGTTACGTCTAACTTTTATGCGTTTTTGTTGCACTTTGATAGTTGTTCTATGCTATGTTCTAAAAAACGTACTGATATGAATTTTTTTATAGTCTTAGTTGGATATTTGCAGGTTATCCTCCCGGTACTGGGTTTGCAATCCCTCTTACGTACTTGCGGTTTAGTTATGAGGTTCCGCACCCTTTTAGTTATACGGAATAACATTTTCTGGGACGTGCCCTTTGTGTGCGCGGCTTACTCACATTTGTTATGCGGAATAACATGCATTGTTTGTAAAATAAATAAAAGAATATTTGAAAAAGAAATTCAGCTTGGCGGATGTAGCTAGTCTCCGCTTTACTTTATTGAAGGTGTAATAAAATAGTACAATCATTTGATTATTAGTACAAATTTCTATTGTCCGTCGGGACGGACGTTTGATTATTTTTTTCAATTGTAACACTTCAGGGGTTTTTCCAATTGTTATATCATTGCGGAACCTGAATCCCGGCTTGAAATATCAGCTTCATGCCTTTTTGAGAAGTATTTCCGCTCTGTGCCTTTTGGTCTTCGTAGCTTGCGGTTGTGCTTCGTTTCTACTTGTTCCCAGAGGTTTTTTATTACCTCATTGTTTAGGACTTGTTGTTTTATTCTGTCGTCCACTTTCTAGCTTTAGGAATCCTTGGCATCGCATACTATCCTGCAAGTACCGTGGCTTCTTAGATGCCCGATGTAGTGAGGTCTCCACCTTATATATGCTAACCTTTACGGGGCCGGACTAGTTGATGACCATGTATCTGCGAGTCTTGGCAGCTTTGTCCACGCTTCATCTGGTCTTCCTTCCACATTACCCTAGTTAGGTTTGGCCAACTGATTCCCATTGCGACCACATCTTTTGAGATCTTGTCGGATATGTTTTAGTGACTGGGGGCTAAGTGCCCATCTATCGTTGTAACTTTTGTTGGCGGTAAGGTTTTGTGGAGTATCTGATTCCTTAGCTAGCGGCTCCGTGTCAGCTCTAGTCAGCAACAAGGATGAAGGCATCATATTCATCCTTGCCTTTTGGGCGTTGAGGTGAGGATTTTCACAACCGTGGTCGTATTCGAGAAATGAATCCCCCACGATGTTTCTAATGTGTCCCTCTTCATCAGCGCATGCTCATACCCGCATTTTGTCTTCCCCTTCTATTCTCTTTTGACCCGTTCTCATACGGCTGTTATGCTCAATCAGTCGTGAAACCCCTTTTGGCTCATTGCCACCTTAGTGGTCAACAAGAACCTTGATGGTCAATGGGTTTCCTATGGCCGCGCATTCTTCGAGTGCGCTAAGCTCCTCCTGAACCTTGTGGCCCAAGCCGGTAGCTTTATGAATAGCAACAGCAGCAAGGTATAGGACGAGTGTTTTGAGACGCCTTTCTGACCAATAATGGCTCAGAGCCTATCGGCTTGGTTAAACGAACGCCTTCTGGACATGATGTGGGGTTATTTTTATGGCGGGTCTTTGTATAGCATTATGGTTTATTGTTATTAGTCTCCCTCGTGAGGCGACCAACTTTTTTTAGTAGTCATTTAAGAACTTTTTCGGCTCTTCTTGCGGCCTTTTTTGCCTTTATGTTGTGCCCGTGGGTGTTTGTTTTGTGGTAGTTTTTGATTGGTCCTGAAAGGTCAACTAAATTGACCAGGTGAATGGTCAACCAAGTCAAACATCTCAGACCAACTAACCAAGGAGTACAGTGTATCCCCAGGTCGTTATGTCCCAGCGAGGTGTGCAATTGTATTTGAAAACGTTTAAAGTGATCGGGTGATTTAACAGAATGGTAAGGGGTTTGATTATTATGATTACACTATGAGATTATGATTGAAAATAACTTAGAAACACTATATTAACAATTACTGATGATCAGATAGCCTAAAAACGTGAGTTAAACCTAAAAACGCGCGTTTGAATTTAAAATAAACGCGAACGCGCAAAATAAAAAGTGAAACGTGAGCAAATAAAGTCCTACGAATATGAAAATTATATTTTTACAATCCTAATGATATAAGAAAATTTTTGAAAAATTAAAATTATTTTTACCACTATTTAATTAATTATTATTAATTAATTACTAATTATTAATTACTTTTTAATTAACTAAATTATACTAAATTATAATTAATTATGAAATTTAACTAGAAAAATGAAAATTAAATTTAGAAAAATCTAAAATATTATAAAACTAATTTTAAAACAGAAAATCTATTTTTCCTACTTTTTAATTAATTATTCTTAATTAAAACTAATTATTTAATCAATTTAACTAAACTAAATTATAAAAAGTACTAAATGACAAAAGAAAAATCTGAAAAAATTCCTAAAATTATTACATGTTATAAGAAGCCTAAGAAAAATTTAAAATTAGAGATTGCTTATTAATAAGCAGAAAAATAATCCAAAGGGCTTAAATAGAAGCTATCACTTTTCTTATTTTTGGTTTTTTCTAAATTTTCTTTTACAAAACTATTTATATACTGAAATGAGACAACTTTTACAAAGAAACTTTTGAAGGAACTTGGAAATAAGCTCTGTGCACTCAAATAAGCACAACAGTTTAGCTTATAAGAACTTAAATGAGGTTTGTAAGCTCAAATAAGCTATCCAAGGCCCCACATGGTTAAAATAAGTTGTGACTAACTTAAAAGGACTGAATTGAGTCTAAAACAATAACAAATTACAAAAAAAAATCCAAGGAGATTAATTAAGCAATTCCTAAATACCACAGAATACACAGGCCTCAACAGGCCAACTGCAGCCCACTGTGGGGCCCACAGGTGTGTTTGGGGATATAAAATAAGCTATGATCTGAGAAATAGACCTGAAGGGCTTTCCAATGAACCAAGGTTCAGGGGTTGGGTCCCACAATTAAGCCAAGTGAGGGCTTGGAAACTTTGGAAACCAAACTGACTACTGAGTATAGTTGTTTGGTCAGGTCACAAGCATGGGTGAAATAAGCTGTGGGCAAGAACCCTTAAGCCCAAGGTAAGCCTGATTTGGAAAACTAGCTATATGGGCTGAAAGCCAAAAGCTTAAGCTAAGGCAGCCTATTGAACAAGCTAGGAGCTGGTGAAGTTGGCTTGTGAAGCACTCAGGTTGATTAATAAGCAGTCAAGCCCAAGAGCTCAAAAGCTTATATGAAACATAGATAAGCTGAAATTCAGTGCACAAGCTAAAAAGGAGCCTTAAAACAGATAATCAAGCTCAGATCACAAAACTTATAAGCTTATACAAGCTTATGACTACAAACAGTGGTGAGATATTGAGAGTTCAAGTAAGTTTTTATGAAATAAGCAGTTGTCCAAATAAGCACAAACACAAGCGAACCCCAATAACCATAATCATTGTAAACACCAATGATCTATGAACAGCAAATCAACAACTAACAGGATTTAGCCAAGAATCAAATAAACTCAATGTGTACTGAGCTTATAAGAAGAGCAGTAGCCAAGGGCAAATTTAGAAGACAAAATAAGCTAGTATATAAGAACTCAGATGAAGTTTGAGGGTGTAACTATAAAACCATATTGAATGGCTTTTCAGAACAACAAAAATCAAGCAGATTTCTCAATAAATGAACAAGTTAAAGCCAAAATAGATCTGGGTCAAAATGGGATCTCACTGGGTACAGGGCACATGTATGACCAAACAGGCCACTTTGAGCACTGATTTAAGCAAGCTATAGTTGTTCAAATCCCAATTTTCTTTTTGATATTGTTAAACAAACCAAAAATAACCACAAATCATCAATCAAAACTTATATCCAATCTGTTTTCAATCCTAGAGAAGATCAAGAACATCTGACTATTTCTGAGTTCACAATTATCTTGACTTTTTGATTTTTTCAAAACTTTGACTTTAATGAACTTCTAATGATTCTAGTTAACTTAATGTGTTGAAATAAGCTAATGTGAAACTAATTTATGCTACTACAACTACTTACACTGCTTATGATATGATTATGCAGTCTAATTTCATAACAGTGAATGAAAATTCTAAGGTGAGAAGAGATTTTGACTATTTTACCAATACCTTACTGATTTTATGATTCTGCTAGCCTATATGAGCCTAATATGACTGAGCCAAACTAATTTCACTATCCAAAACTTACTAGACCACAGGCAGCAAACCTATTCTAAACAATCCTTTCATGAGCTGTTTCTACTATTTTGAGAGTAAAAAAATGAATTAAGCCTATGCTACTGATACATATAAATTCTATAAGCTACAAGCAGCTTCTTAGGCTAAACTTATGCAAAAAGAAACAGATGAAAAGCTAAACTACACTACTGAATGCAATTTGACAGGTTAAACAAAAACTAGCACAACTATGAGATTCAACAAACAAGAAACTATTACTAAGCAAAAATCAAACTCACTAACACCAAATAAGCTCAGAGTACTGAATAGAAATGAGGATAAGCAATAAATAGCTATACTACAGGAAATGTAAAGATTGAATAAACAACTCACAATGTGCTTTCCAAGCTGAAATTTGAGAACCATGGACCATTAATAAAACCTACTACTCCCCTTGGAGTTCTAAACCATACCTCCATTTCATTCTCTTTTCTTCTTCTGCTTTTTGAATTCTTTTATGATTTATCTATTTTATTTTTATTTTTCTCCTATTTTTTTGTATTTTTGCCTTATACAACTACAACTAGTTTTTTAGTTTCTAATAGCTTTTCAAGGTTATATAAGGTACTTATATGAACTTATCAGTTCACATCAACAACTTTTAACCATTTCAAACCATATTGAAATTTTGAGATAACATGAGCATATACTGAATTTGAAAGGAAAACTTGAATTTGATTGATGAAGTGAGTTTAAGATACACTGAGAACTGAGGATTACAACTTTAAAGCTAACCTAAATACTTAATAAGCTAAATTGACATAATTTGACATACAAAATTACAATAATTAAAAACTAACTAACTCCTTCTTGAATGGACTTCATTCTTTATTTATAATGGTGTCTTCCAGGTGTCAAATCTTTCCCACTTCCATTTGGAACCCTTGGATTAAGATAAGATGATCTTGGCTCTTGGTTTGGATTTTGGCGCCAAAATGATTTTGGCTTTTTCTTCTTATTAATTGTGCTAGGAAGGGAGTATTGGACTGGGGTGTTTGTTTGGTTAGCCAGGGAAGGGGTTAGAGTGTTGCAGGGGGTGAAGGCAGACGTGTGATGATGGAGGTTTGGTGTTTACTGGGTGAGTGGGGTGTGAGGTAGAAGAGGGAGTTGGTCAAGGTAGAAAGTTTGACTCGTTTTTATTAATAAAATGAGGGTGGGCTGATGGGGATGTTGGGCTAGTAAGTGGAATTGGCTAGGGTGTTGGTTTTGGAGTTGGATTGGGTTTAGATTTGTGGAGTAATAAATACTAGGGTCCGATTTAGTTTGTAGATATAATTTCACAAGGACCATTCATGTAATATTCCAATTTTAAAGGACCCCTTCTGCCATCATTCCAAAGTACATCACAAGGGTAGAACTTTCCAAATTCCAATAACCAAAGGTCCTTTGATGTAATTTTTCCAAAATGAACTTGGAGGGACCATTTTTGCTAATGTGTGAAAGTTGAGGGACTGAAAGTGTAATTTCCCATAAGTTATCAAAAAGGGCTGACTTGTAACATATGAATATTACAAGGGTAATTATTGATATTTTCCAATTTTTAAATACCCAAGGACTAATTTTGCCAATTTTGAAACTTTAGGGGTAAAAGTTGCCATTTTAAGAAAACTTTCATCCAGGGACTAAAAGTGAACAAGTTTGATTTCCCATGGACTAATGTTGACTTTTCATTTATTTTAAACCTTCAGGGACTAGATTTGTCAATTTTTGAAAGTTGGGGGACTGAAACTGCCAATTATGCAAACTTTGTTCATTTTTCATCTGTCTTTAAACATTTTGCATTTGAAACATATAAAACACAATCTTTGGGATATTTTTGTATTTTGATGCATTTCTGAGTGTTTTTGGATGTTTTGGCAGTTCAGATACGATAAAAATGATAAGTATTTACACACTCATCAGTTTTACCCAGTTTTTTTCTTGAATGTATGGGGGCAGTCTTTGGTTGGGGATGCCAAACAGGTGTATTATCATTGTTATCTATTTTTGTGCATCTTTCGTTGGTTATTCGTCTCCTTTTATAGTGGAGGTTTCACTGTTATGTCATGTGCATTTGGTTAATTCACCGTTTGACTTTGGTTGTAGACACGTGCCTGCTTTTGCAAGTTGAGTACTTCCTAGCCTTTTAGGTCTGACATAGAATGTACTGTCTTGTCCTCTCAGTATCTTGGGGAGTGAGGCAGGTAGAGGGGAGGACTAGTTCGGTCCTCTGACCCTTTGTTGGTTCGGTCCATTTTTTGCTTTTCCAGAGTGGATTAGTCAAGTATTGTTAGTGTTGCGGAGTCACGTTTCCGTAAGCGCTGATTTCTCTATTCGTTGGTCATTTTGTACTTTGTGGTCCTCATCGTCTGGGTATCTTCCTTTTGCTTTGCACCCTTTGCTTATTCCTTATTCTCTTTCCTCTGAGGGATTTATTACTTCTTACAGTCGTCACCCTTTATTTGTCGATGCGTGCGATATGTCAGTGTAGCACATGGTAATTAGCCTAATTCAAGTTTTAAATTTATATTTAGACGACTTATTACTAACACACACACTTAACGAGTAGTGTACCTGATCAATATGTATATAGTAGTAAGTAGAGTGTCGAACACTAAGAATGGAACGTAATATCTAGTTGATTTTATCAGTATTTTAATATCTAAGTTAGTTATACAATCTAATCTAATAAAAGGAGGTTAGCCTGAGAGACTAGCACGGATTTGTATTAAACAGTAAAGTAAAACTAATGAGAACAAATCTGTGAAGAGCAATAACGTACATAGATAGATAATAGAAACACGTAGAAGGCCTGTCCTATGGTTATGTAGCTTGTCACTTGTTTTATTGCTAGTTTTATATGATGAGTATCGTAATCTAATCTGTCTCGTTGGATCCTAAATATCAGCGATTAAACTCTTAATGATTACTTATGTTTATCCTACCTTCTAGACACTAGATAAGTAGGAGAGGAACAGGACTCAACTAAACATAGAGGTTATCAATGCACAAATACAAGTCACCAAAAAAATCATATAAACTTTAATTGATGGGAACGCAATTTTAAGGGGAGCAGTATGGTGGCCACAAGCCCATCAATCCTAATGGATTAAAGCTTACTAATACAATAAAACAAACTACTTAATGAATTATACACATGCATGACCTTCTTACGGCTTAAAGATCTTCGTTTGGGGTGTGTCTTGTGATGCTTCTTCGAATGGATTAGTCTCCTTAGGGTTTTGTTGCACACAAAATTCATATCTGTCTTGGGGTATTTATAGCTTCTGTTTGAGGGGTCAATGCGGCGCATCTTGATGATATATGCTGCGCATCTACTTAACTTCGCGTGGGGTCCAAGATTATTATATTCTGGAATATTTGTACATCGCCTTCAGATGCGGCGTAACTTGTTTCTCTATGCGGCGCATGTCCTTTAACGTCTTGGATTGTTTCTGGTGAAGTCTTTAGCTGATACACCGCATGTTGTAAATGAGATGCGGTGTATTTTGGAGTAGAACAAGATGGTTATCCTTCGTTGACCAAAGTTTCATATGCGGTGCATGTTGTAATTAGATGCGGCACATGCTTCAAATTCAGGCAATGGTCTTCAAATTCATCTAAGTATGATGTTGCGGCGTATATGTTGAGAATGATACGGCGCATCTCCTGGATTTCAGTAGACTTTTCCAATCTTGATCATTTAGCTCCATAATTCGTCCAAAATCATTAACTTTCACCAATTGCTTGTTTTTACCTGAGAATTACTAAAATAATCAATTAAGTATCGATTCTCATACAAAACAATATAAAACAAGTCAATTAAATAGGATAAATGATGCCAATAATATGTACTTATTTGATCTCATCACTGCCTGTGTTGTAGATTTCTACAACGCTATGTGATTTTCTGACAATCGGCTACTTTCTTTGGATTCTCCTATGTTATACCCGCCCCTTTCAATCTTGGTGCTTGGTTGGAGCGTATATTTCCTTAGATGCTGCGGGGAGTTCCATAGTGAGTAGCATCTGTTTAGAGGGACGCTATTGAACCGGAATCATGTTAATGTGCCAAGTATGGTGTTGGGCTCATGACGTCAGATGGGTACGCCCTGATGTTTGCATCCGCGTCATTTTTTTGGTAGTTTTGGAACGGTCCATTCGATCCATGTTCCCACCCGGTGGCTTCATGTTGCCTTGTGGATGCGGCCTTTTCTATGTTTCTGCGTTTGCAGGAGTGTGGGTTGAACGGATCAACTTCTTTATATTTTGCTAGCCATATCCGATTTTTATCATTCATGCCGGTGTTTCTTAAATTAAGTCTCCTGAGGGGGTGGGCGTATTGCTTTTTCATTCTTCTATGTTCTAATGAGTGCGTCGTCTTCCGAGCCTTCGCATACCATTGGGCTGGTTCTTCTAATCTTTTTTGTTGCGGAAGGTCGTCTTCCCTCTTGTTAAAATTTTCTAGTATGTTCTTCTTTTCCTTACACTCCCTTTTTTCGTGTATACCCGAACTAATGTGTTTTGCCGTTATTACGGATTTTTAATTTTCTCGCCCACTTCAGAGTTTCCTTCTGGACGCCTTCCCTCGATGACCTTTCCCACTCCATTTAATGCGTAAAGGCTGATAGCATCTAGCATTGTCCTTCCGGAAAGCTTTGTCGGACCTGAGCCCGTTTTGGCTCTTCAGTGCTTTACTCTCCTCTGTTAGTCTTCACATGGAAGTTGAGAAGGTTAGGGTACTCTTGCCAGTTTTGTAGCTCATGGTGAGTATTTTTCAAGAACGCAGTTATGCAGAGGGTCCCATGGATGGCGCCAACTTGTTAGTGCAAAAAGTGTGATTGGGTTAAGATGGGGCTTAGTCCGTGATGGGCCGACCTGAATGGATCATCCATTCCAAGGCTTATGCACTAATCCATGTAATAGATTGAATCCCTGCACAAGTAAGAGTAAACTGTTAGCCTTACCGTGGGGACGGACCCCACAATTAAGCTCTGGCGTGAGAGTAAGTGCTCATGTTGTGAGAGAAATATGTGTGTTGGGATAACTGAGAAAGTCATACCTCGAAAGTGTGAACTGAGGTTTCCTTTTATAGGCAGTGGAAATATTAGGGGTTCCTAATATTTCGCATATTGATGTAGTGGCCGAAGTGGGTCCACTGTCGGGTAAGGAACCGTGGCTTAATCGATGTTTGTGGAAGTAGGTGGATTTCTGGACCGGGGTCCGGTCCGCGAGCGTACTTCGGGAGTGCCGCTCGTAAGTGTCCTCGTTTGTCCGGACTGTACCATGCTCATGACATGGACTTTAGTCATGTCCAGTTCTGTTTGGCTCATTAGGCCGGAGCCCAGTTTGTTTGTAGGGCCGGAGTTCGATTCGCTTGTAGGACCGGAGCCCAGTTCGTATGAGATAGTCAAGGCACAGTAAGCCTGCTATATGTACTATACGTCATCAAGTCCCCCAGTCTAGTGTGTTCATTGCACGTGTTGCTTACTTAACGTCATTGATACGTGGGAATCGCACCAGGCTTTACCTCTCAAGGGATCTTGAGAAGCTTACAACCCCCACCAGGCAGTGTGCCTAATTGTTGTAGTATAGTATAGTGACAAGTACCGGGGAATTGATCGTTCAACTCAGGAATAGTGTCGCTAGGATTAGAAATCCTAAAAACTAGGTCTACAGGTGAGGGATGATTCTTTTTGTATTTTTATATTTTTATGAAAGCGAATAAAATCTCGGTTTTTGGAAGAGTGGGCGAAATTAGTTGCTAGCTAACTAACCCAATAACTACAATTGCAATCAAAATAAAATAACATAAATGAAAATAAAAACTAATTAAACTAGTGATGTAAACAATGATAGGGAAAGTTGTGTTACTTAGGTTTCATTACTCCCTAGATATCTTTTACAGGTTGATAGCTTGTTACAATTGCATGGATGACGGGTCATATTCCTTAATACTAGTCATAGGGCCGTGTACAATATTCTCTAACTCTATAGGATCCTACTTCACTCCTATGTCGAGCCGTTAGAAGCTCCTAACATGGGATCATTAGAATTCTCATACGCATTAAATACAACCAAAAACCATAGTACACCTCTGATCATGTTTCTTAAGACGTTCACGCATGTTACCAATGGAAAGCCTAACATCGAATACAATCATCTGTAACAACTATAAACAAACAATCAACCCATAATTAGCATCTAGGTTTCACTACATCTAAGCAAACACAAAAGAGATCTAGCTAAGCATGTTAAAATGAAGATAAGTGTAAGATGTATTCAAGCAACACATCGACATATTGATTGAATTGAAAGAGTACTTATCTCAATTGAACATGAAAGGTTTCAAAGGGTAAAAACCCTTGAAAAAGCTGTGAAAATCGGACTATGGTTTTTCTCCAAAGTTGCACCCTAAAAGTTACACACTAATGAATGAAAATTGCAAAACTATATATAGATTTTACAGGGTAACGGCGTCAAGAAGAAACTTCCGACGCCGTCAAGTCGCCGCTCATAATGAAATCGGATTGCCTAGATCCACTTTTGACACCGTCATGTGTAATTTTGTTCTGGGGCGTCACTAACATTTGGACCATGACGGCCTATGGTGACGCCGTCATCTCCTTAGTACAAAACTTTCTGGATCGTCATGTGCACCATCCACTTCCACCTCTTGTATTGCTCTTGGCGCCGTCATTAAGAAACAAGTGACGCCGTCAGGTACTGTTCCCAGCAAGGAAAATTAAGACTTTGCCGTTTCTTCACTTTTATGTTCCAAAAAAGTCCAAAATGCTTCCTTTTCCAGATTTCACTCCAAAAGTACCTAAAATGACAAAAGGAACGATTTAGGGAAATATTTGATCAAATAAATTCAAATCCGGGCTAAAATGACCCCCTAAAAATGGTTCATTTTTCGCCTCATCAAATACCCTTACACTTGAGATTTGCTTGTCCTCATGCAAATGCGCTTTTATTCTAATCAAAATACAAGTTAGGGGTCATTTAACACTAATATAAAAGTAATTACAACAAATAATCATTCCACTAAAGACAAAAGACAAGCACGGAGGTCATACACTAGCACCTCACAAATAGTGTTTAGATACTCACATCTCTCTGGTGTAATAAAGTATATATCCCAATATGGAAATGGAAAACATATCTCACTACCTGTCATAGCAAAATAGATTACCATAGGCTTGGGAAAGGATCAAACCTCCACCACTTGGCGTAAACACCTAGGATAAACTATCAAAGAGGTATTTTAAAGGGTTATAACATTAGGTGTAGGGATATGGAATACACGGTTTTGTTGGATTAAGGCAATATTTACTGGTGGCGAGTTAATCATGTTGGTTAATTACATGTACAATATGGCGTTGCTAAGCCAAGACTAGACTCGACTTAAGCTAATAAATCAAAAATAATAAAAACATAAAACAAACATAGAATGAAACGGGATGGTAGTCCATATGTTTTTTCTCTTTTCTTTTTATATATTTTTTTTCTTTTTCTTTATTTTTTTTCGATTTTTTTTTTTCATACACTCTTACCCTACCATCCAAAATAATACATCATAGGGAATGAACATTCCCCTTACACTTGAATTTTTACATGCTTTACAATAAACTAATCTAATGACTCGAATCAAGATAATCAAAACACCTGGAGTACTTTTAAGATTAACGCACATATGGGGGTAATAATATGATGTTCTTCCCCATTACTCCATAACACAAGTACTTTACCCATGAGTCTCAATCGTCCCAAAACAATATGTACAAGATATGACTCGACTTAGCAACCATGTAATCAATTATATAACTAACTAAGGGTTTAAACAAATAACAATAATGCACTAAAGATGAGTGCATACACGGAAGGCTAAGGCGATTTGGGTCTACATTTAAGTCGGTTGTAACAAATTCTTCCTTTAAGTAAGATGCTTAAAGTTAGAAACGAAAAGATAGGCTCGGAGGGGTGTACTAGAGGTTTCGTATACTAAAAATGAGTACAACGCTAAGGTGTGGGAAAAATTAATTGACTTTACTAGTCAAGTAATATGACTTAAATGGTCAAGTAATTATGATACGGGTTTAACACAAGGGTGATCCTAATGCCTCTTATCATGTAGTAAATCCTACTACACGAATGTAGTCTCACTAGCGGTCTCGGGATGCATCACTAACGCAAGTTCTAGAATCTAAATGCTACCGGTACACTCATAAGCACTAATAATGAATGTTTTTCCTATCAAATCTAACGGCGAACCTCACATATTTGGGTGGAAATTTTGTTTGAATGGTACAGTTTTGTGCTAGTCATACAACCCCTATCCATGAGACGCTTGCTAAGGCTAAATTTTCACTCCTAAATGTTGTAAAAAAATTTATATTTGGCGCTAAAATTACACTAACAAGTATTTCTCTTAGTTTTATTACACACCTACTATCAAACTAACAAACTCAAGTGCAATTGTATCCTATAAGGTATCATCATTTACCCTCCCCTTACACTTAGGATGAACATTGTCCCAAATGTTTAATTAAAGAATGTAAAAGTGAAATAGGTAAAAGAATGAAAGCAAACACTCCCCTGATTCGTTCGGTGTGGATAGTGTGCAAACAAGGTTAGATCTTCCTCCAAGAAAAATGAACATTCAAAGCTTCCCTTCCATAAAAATGAATCATCTTCTTGTCATACATAACCTGTTAAACCTGAGAAAGCAAACAAGGCAACCTCGCGTAAAATCGGCGGCAATCTATATATACTAACAAATCCTAGAAAGCAATGTAAGATATAATACTTGTAGAATGAATGTTTGAAGATTTCCTGGAGTTTATAAAACTAAAAAATTAACAAAAACCTTAAGAATCCGTTAGAAAAACAAAACTCGCAAAATTTTTCAGAATTTTACGCATGACGCCATTAGGAATTAATTCCTAACGCCGTCAGAAGTGACCTGCAGAAATCTTTATGTTTAAGTTTCCGGAAAATTTCTGGAAAAACTTATGTCCTACTTCCTGGAAAATCCTGCAAAACATCATTATGACTCGATACAAGCATTTGACTCTAACAAATACTAATACACATGTTCATTTAATATTGTGGAGAATCATGATCAATTTCGTTCTTAAAAACAAATTTGGGGTTTCCCCTTACACGTATCTCTTGCAAAATACCTTTATATGAAGTTAAGACGAAGTTAAACAACAAAATAAAGCATTTTCACAATTTTAGTTTGAAACATGATCTACCAACAATAAAAATAAAGCATGCATACGGAAGCAAATAACAATCAAACAAAATAAAATCACACAAAACATGGGTTGCCTCCCAAGAAGCACTTTTCTTTATTTACGAGTCTTGTAGCTAGACTCAAGGTCATGGGCTATCGTGTGTCGCTTATGCTCACATACCCTAATGTGAGCCATCTAATAGTCGCCTCATCTTTCTTATAGTCATCACTTAGCTCTAAACATCCGCAATAATACCTTTTATTCTTCTCATGAGGATATTTAAGGCCTTTTCTTTTATCATTCTCACTTAGCATTTCTAGGGGCAGATACCTACTACATTTCTCCATGGAAAAATCCTTGAACCTAGGGTGTGTACGGAGCATTTGGTAGACAAAATCTTTATCCCCATCTGAGAATGTAATTAACCCTTCCATTAGTTTTTCATCAAGGTTGGTTAACCTTTTGAAGGGTTTCCCAAACACGACTTGGGTTAACTTACTATCGATAAATTATCCTAGATTCTCCATAACCATGAACTCAACAAGATAAACAAAGCTTCCAACAAACACATGCAATGCCATTGCCCTGGAAATAATATTATCTCCTTTGTATTCTAACTCATCTACCATAATTTTATTGTATTCACTACGCGAGATTTTGTTCATTGGTAAAGATGAGTTAAGGTAGGCATCAAAGCTCCTAAATCCAATCTTACAAGGAAATTGCATATTAAATGAGCTATCATTCTCAATCCTTGTTCTAGGGTCGACATACCTAAGAGGGTCCACTTCATCTTCCATCCTATCCTTATTAATTACGTCACCATCATCTAGGTCCTCATCGGAGTCCAAATAGTAAAAAGGACTACCCCTATGGTCATCATCATGGTCAGACTCCTCCATTTCAGAATTATTGTCAAAGTGATGGTTAGGCCAGAGGTTAGGTGGGTTCTCATTTTCCACTAAAGGGATTGGGGCGGGCATTTTGGAAAATCCTACGACGAAAAACACGAATAACAGGAATCAAACGATCAATGCTATTGTTATCCATCGAGATAGTTTACGAACAAAGGAAACAAAGAAATAAGATAGACTAAAGAAAACCTAAAAATAAAAATAAAATCTTGCTAGAAAGGAATCTAGCAAGTAGACTTAATAAAAAGAAATCCTAACCTAGACAATAACTATTCCCCGGGCTGCGGCGACAAAAACTTGATACGTAGGAATCGCACCAGGCTTTACCTCTCGAGGGATCTCAAGAAGCTTACAACCCCCACCAGGCAGTGTACCTGATCGTTGTAGTATAGTATAGTGACAAGTACCGGGGGATTGATCGTTCAACTCAGAAATAGTGTCGCTAGGATTAGAAAGCCTAAAAACTAGGTCTAGAGGTGAGGGATGATTCTTTTTGTATTTTTATATTTTTATGAAAGTGAATAAAATCTCGGTTTTTGGAAGAGTGGGCGGAATTAGTTGCTAGTTAACTAACCCAATAACTACAATTGCAATCAAAATAAAATAACAGAAATGAAAATAAAAACTAATTAAACTAGTGATGTAAACAATGATAGGGAAAGTTGTGTTTACTTAGGTTTCATTACTCCCTAGATATCTTTTACAGGTTAATAGCTTGTTACAATTGCATGGATGACGGGTTGTATTCCTTAATACTAGTCGTAGGGCCGTGTACAATATTCCCTAACTCTATAGGATCCTACTTCACTCCTATGTCGAGCTGTTAGAAACTCCTAACATGGGATCATTAGAATTCTCATACGCATTAAATACAACCAAAAATCATAGTACACCTCTGATCATGTTTCTTAAGACATTCAAGCATGTTACCAATGGAAGTCTGCCAGTTTTCTTAAGCCTAACATCGAATACAATCATCCGTAACAACTATAAACAAACAATCAACCCATAATTAACATCTAGGTTTCACTACATCTTAGCAAACACAAAAGAGATCAAGCCAAGCATGTTAAATTGAAGATAAGTGTAAGATATATTCAAGCAACACATAGACATATTGATTGAATTGAAAGAGTACTTATCTCAATTGAACATGAAAGGTTTCAAAGGGTAAAAACCCTTGAAAAAGCTGTGAAAATCGGACTATGGTTTTTCTCCAAAGTTGCACCCTAAAAGTTACACACTAATGAATGAAAATTGCAAAACTATATATAGATTTTACAGGGTGACGACGTCAAGAAGAAAATTCTGACGCCGTTAACTCGCCGCCCATAATGAAATCGGATTCCCTAGATCCACTTTTGACGCTGTCATGTGTAAATTTGTTCTGGGCCGTCACTAACATTTGGACCATGACGGCCTATGGTGACGCCGTCATCTCCTTAGTACAAAACTTTCTGGATCGTCATGTGCACCATCCACTTCTACCTCTTGTATTGCTCTTGACGCCGTCATTAAGAAACAAGTGACGCCGTCAGGTACTATTCCCAGCAAGAAAAATTAAGACTTTGCCGTTTTCTTCACTTTTATGCTCCAAAAACGTCCAAAATGCTTCCTTTTCCAGATTTCACTCCAAAAGTACCTAAAATGACAAAAGGAATGATTTAGGGCAATATTTGATCAAATAAATTCTAATCAGGCCTAAAATGACCCCCTAAAAACGGTTCATTTTTTGCCTCATCGATCATCAAGTCCCCCCATTAGAAAAAAGTATAACCATTTCTCATGGTTTAGACAAGCATAAATTCAGGTTAACTATACAATCTAAACATCATTCTAAATGTTATCTCATACTCATAACCATACAACAATTTGTGCAAAAAGACATACCACTCTCCACCACATCGGCGGCCACCTTGACCAACATAGATCTTTTTTTATTTTTATTATTAATTTTTTTTAATGTTTGGGTTTTTTTCCTTTAAAGAAAACACATACCACTCACAAGCTCATTGATGGCCACCTTGACCACCGTCATACTGCAACAACCACCACTAGCTGCGGATCTGGCCAGATCTTGACCAGATCGGGTTGGATCTAGTGGCGGTGGCAACGAAGATTCGATGGTCGTGGTTTTGTGGTGGTGTTGGTGGTGGAAGAGTTTATGAGGATGAGGATGTGACGGGCTGTTGGGGTAAATCCGGTTGGGATACGATGAAGTGGAGAGTTTGTTGTTGTGAATCCGATTGTTAGGGTTGTAAGGTGACATGGGTGATGGTGTAGGAGTTGAGGTGGTGGTTATAGGTGTTAGTGATGGTGGTGCGTTATGGTAGCTTGAGAATATATTAAAGAGAGGAAGAAATGGAAGATAAAAAAATTAGGAGTGAAGTGTGTGGTTGTGATGCGTGTTGTGTCATGTGTAGTATAGTGTACCCGATCAATATGTATATAGTGGTAAGCAGAGTGTCGATCACTAAGAGTGGAACGTAATATCTAGTTATTCTAGTCAGTATTTTAAATATACTAAGTTAGCTTTACAATCTAATCTAACACAAGGGGGTTTAGCCTGAGAGACTAACACATATTTGGTTATTAAATTAAACTAATAAAACTAATGAGAACGAATCAGAGATAGACTAACACGTACACAGATAGATAATAGATATATACAGAAGTCCTGTCCTATTGTTAAGTAGCTTATTACTTGTTTTATTGCTAGTTTTATATGATGAATATCTTAAACTCTTCTCTCTCGTTGGATCCTAAATATAGGCGAGTAAACTCCTAATGATCACTTATGCCTATCTCACTTTCTAGAGACTAGATAAGTAAGCGAGGAGGGGGTATGGCAGCCCAAGCAAAACTCAGCTAGACACAGAGGTTATCAAAGCACATATACAAGTCACCAATAAAACATCATATAAACTGATAATCGATGGGAAACTTTTTTTAAGGGGAGCAGTATTGCGGCCACAATCCCATTAACCCTGATGGATTATAGTGTACTAATACAATAATACAAAACTACTTAATGAATTAAATACATGCAGGACCTTCTTTCTACTCTAAGATCTTCGTTGGAGGTGTGTCTTGTGTTGCCAAATCGACTGAATTCGTCTCCTTAGGGTTTTTATGCACACAAAATTCGTCTGACTCTTGGGGTATTTACAGGTTCTGTCTGAGGGCTCGATGCGGCGCATCGACTAAGTAGATACGGCGCATCTACTTAACTTCATGTGGGGTCTAAGATTATTATATTCTGGAATATTCGTACACCGTCTTTAGATGCGGCGTATCTTGAATCTTTGTATGGCGCATGTCCTTCAGTATCTTGGATCGTAGTCTTGATAGTGATATGGCGCATGTTGATAATGAGATGTGGCGTATCTGGAGTAGAACAAGCTAGATCATCTTCGTTGACCAAAGTTTCATATGCGGCGCATGAGAATATCAGATGTGGCACATGCTTCAAAGTCAGGCAATGGTCTTTATTCTTCGATTAAGAAAGCTTTTCCAATCTTGATCGTTTATCTCCAAATTTAGTCCAAAATCGCCAAGTTTCACCAATTGCTTGTTTTTACCTGAGAATCACTAAAGTAAACGATTAAGTACCAATTCTCATATCAAACATAATAAAACAAGTCAATTAAATAGGACAAATGATGACTATAATATGTACTTATTTGATGTCATCAAATATCCCCCCACTTGAACTTTACTTGTCCTCAAGTAAACCTTAGATTATAATTATGAAAATGTATCCTAAAAGATATTAGGATGTATTTTTATATTTAAGCATATATTCATCTTATCATAATTACACAACCAAACACTTAATGAACTAGATATAAAATATCTCTCTCAATCTCTCAACTAATCTAATTCGCTCAATTACTCGGTCATGATGAATATTCTATTATAAGCTTGGCATGGATACACATTTCTACCACTAAAGCTAAGGAATGACAATTCTAAAGCAGTAAAAAGGGTTTTGAGGCTTAAGGGTTTAACCTAGCTTCATTCAAACATTTCCTACATAAACTTAGTAGATCGCTGGCGCAAGTCTTCGACGCTTCAACTAACGGATGGTCACTAATGTGCTCCTTGGATCGTTGGCGCGTTATTTGCATAATGGATGTTCACCAATTCACACACCAGATCCCTGGCGCATTAGTCAATTAATCTAATACTCGAATGTTCACTACCTTATTTATACATTTAACATTCTTACTTAGCCATCACTATATCCGGATGCTCGAAAGCTAACAACGAATATAATAATATGGTTGGATATGGATAACATTTAGGATATAAATTGGTGTAAAAAAAATAATAACAAACAAATAGATTAAGTCCTAAGGTGTGGTTAATCACTTCCCAACCATCCCATGAATAAGACTAATATCATTGAATAACTCACGCCTTAACACTTGTAACTCACGCTTTAGGCAGACACGAATTATACTCAATAAAATCTTAAACAAAGAACAAACCTTATTTGGCATTCCCAAAACGGCCAACTCCCTTTCAATGTATTACAACAATAATAGTGGCGATATCAACCACTTAATACAAAACTTTACATGTTGGTTTATAACAAACTACCAACTCCTTCTTTCTTTTTCTTTTCTCCTTTTTCGATTTTTTTAAATAATAATGGTGTAACATTTCACCACATCACTTATAACGATAAATCTGGATAATATTTCCATACTTTTCATGACTTCAGAAATAACGAAAATAGTGAAAGTAGTAAACACACAAAAATCAAAACTCAAAATATACAATATTCACTTTCACTTCCAATTGCATTGTGCAAGTTCCCGACCTAACCAAATATAATGAATTTACGCACATGAACACAGGTAATGTAAAGAAACACACTTTGCCTTAAGCAATTAACCACATACATTAATCTACAGGGTAGGCTAAGGTGTAAAGATGTAACGAAATATTAAACACATGTGTAAGAAACGAAAGGAATGGCTTTGAGGGTTTTTCTAGGGGTATTTTACTCTAAAAATGAAAGTAACAAAATGGTTTGTACGGGGGTTAACTAACCGATGTAGTTAGTTAATAAACATAAAACATATAAGGCTTTTTGGGTGTAATCCTAGAAATTTACTAAGTTATACTAGTCATTCCAATTAAATCAATAATACTCATTATGGTGGTCTCGAATAGTATACAAGACAAGTTCTAAAGTTTATAAGTCACCGGCACACTTATATTTTTGTGGAATTTGGGTAAATAACTGGAAACGGATATGCTCTATTCTCATAATTTTATAATACAAGTTATGTGTGCGGTTATGCAACTTAGATTTAACAAAAATATGCTAGAAAAAATTTTAATTTGACATGTTAAGCATAGATTAAATCATATTTTGAAAAATTTAGGAACAAGTAACGTTCTAATTCTCCACCCCCCCCCCTTAAGTAAAACAAAGTCCTCGTTGTTTGCAATTAAAATTAAAAATGAGAAATTAAAAAGAATTAGAATGGAAAACTCCCCTGAGATTCGCTCGGTATGATTCTCCATTATGCGTTTGTTGAGCAATATCAACTTTCTTATGGATGAGAGGTGTTCAGGCCTCCATGCATGATGTTTCCACATAAAGTAAAGAAACTAAAATATACCACCATTTGTAACACTCAACACACCTGAATTTAAGAAAGTCGAAACTTGTACGTAATTCATTATTAGTTAGTAAAAAAATTGAAAAATCATCAGGTCTGTCAATACGCCGCATCTATTGAATTAGATACGCCGTATTGAGCCTGGAATTAATACGAATCAGTAATTAAGATGCGTCGCATCCTTAACCAGGGATATGCCGCATTAAATAAACTGATAGAAAGTTTTTAAAGTGCAGAAAACTAAAAATGAAGAAAAACAAAGGATATGATCTGTACAGTAGATACGCATCATCCTATGATGGAGATGCGCCACAACTAGTGCAGATCTGACTGACTCGACACAGAAAAATAGTAAAGATAAATCTGGGTTGTCTCCCGGTGAGCACTTCTCTTTATTACAGAGTCTTCAAGTTAGACTCACGTTCAGCTCCTTATTTTGAATTATTGACACCTACGTGTCCACAAGTGATCCATTTGCTAACAGTCTCATCTCTTATGTACCTATGTCCCAATTTCAACACCTCTTTATAGAATCCTTGCATCTTTTGGTATGGATACTCGATCCCCTTCTGTTTGTCTTTATCATCTATAAAAAGAAATGGTGAAAATTTATAGCATAATTTGTTAGTAGCATGTTTAAGGCTTGGGTGAGCACGAGGCATCATGTAAGTGATCTTGTTGTGATCGTTTTGTAAGGTTATCTTTCCTTTATATCTATTGGCATCGATATTGATTTCCTTGCCAAAAGGTTTTCCCATGATCACATCTCCCATTTCTTTGTCGCGATAGGCATCCATGTTTTCAACCACTACAAATTCTGTAACAATGGTAATGTTCCCAACAAAAATAGGTACTTTCATAAATACTCCAACTACATTCTTCCCTTTATATTCTATCGTTTGCTTCATAATAGATTTATAGAAACCTCTAGACATAACAATCATGGGTAAGATAGGGAAGAAGTTGGCTCAACAAGCTTGTATCCTATCATGCAAGGAATTTGCAAATTATAAGCGCAATCTACATGGATCTTTCTTCCATAATCACAAAAACTAGGATATCCATCGAACTCGTCATAATTCTTAGTACTAATAACATTAAGTCTAGGCATATCCACAGTCTCTTCTCCTATATAAGAATTAGAGTCAACTATAGATTGTTCATTTTTCCCTAATGGTGTATCAAGGTCATTTAATTTGATGAAATCTCCATTATAGGGATTAAGTGATCTATTATGAACTAATATTTCTCCCATAAATTCTGCTTCTAGTTCGAGGTCCATGCGTTCTCTTAATCCTATCATATAAACTCCACTGATTATGCTCTTTACAGGATTATCGCATTTAAAGATTAGTTTATTATTCCTTACTTTTAATGAAATCTTTCTTTTATAAACATCAATCTTAGTATGGGTAGTAGATATGAAAGGTCTTCCAAGGATTAAGGGAATCTTAATATCCTCAGGCATATCTAGCACAACAAAGTCTACAGGGAATACAAACTTCTCGATCCTAACAAGCACATTTTCAGCAATCCCCTTAGGTCATTTTACTATTTCATCAGCCAATTCAATAAGCAGCTTAGTTGGCATTAATTTTCCTAAGCCTAGTGTAGTAAATGTCTTAAAGGGCATTACACTAATGCTAGCTCCTAGATCAGCTAAAGCATTATTGAAAGACATATCATTAATTGAACAAGGTAAAGTAAAACTCCCTGGATCTTTTTCTTTATTAGGTAAGGCATTGTAGTCTGTTGCAGAGCACTCTTCTTTCATTGCAGCCTTGATCTCCTCTTCAATCTTTGACTTTTCCTTGAGTAATCTCTTGACATTAATTAAAGAGTTAAAGAAATATTGGGGTTTCATACCATTCGCCAATCTTTCAGGAAAAGGTACATTAGGCATGACTTCTTCAGTCGTGGTGATTGCTTTGACATGATCTCGTGGATTAGTTTTAGTCAAGCCAGGTAGACCTCCAATTCCCCTTTCTTGAAGTACCTTACTCATCTGACCAATTTGTTGCTCCAATGCTTTGATCGAGGCTCCTTGATTTCCTGTAATAGTATAAGTTGAAGCACGGATTTCCTTGATCATAGCACTGTTTTCTTCATGTCTCTTAGCAGCATCAGCCATAATTTGCTTGAAAGGGTCATCTAATGTCTGTCTTCTCTCTTGATACAAAGGGTTAGCATTGTTCCTTTGATAGTAACCTGGAGCAGCTTCCCTAAATCTTCCTGAAGGTTGGAATGGTTGACCAAATTGTATGTGGTATGCCTCTTCAAATGTTTCTCCTTCCTTCTTAGAAGGGCAATCTTTGGTGTAGTGAGGTTCTTGGCATATTTCACAACCAACTTGGGCAGCATAAGCTTTTTCATCTCTTTTCTTTATATCTCTACCAAGTTTGTCCAATTGAGCTTGGATAGCAGAAAATCCATCAAAATTAGTATTGCTCTTGGATCTTGTAGAGGCTCCATCGTGCCACTTTTGAGAATGGTCGGCAGCTTCTTGGAAGGCTTTTCTAGCATTAACAGTACTCATCTGAGGTATAGCTCCCTTAGAGTCCAAGATCTGTCTGGTAGGCACGTCCACTCCTTGGTAGAACAATATTATCTCCTGCATAGCTGTTAGGTAATGTTGAGGACATTTCAATAATAAATCCTTGAAACGCTCTCAAGCCTGATAAAGAGTTTCATCGGGCTCTTGGTTGAAGCTATTGATGGCCTCCATCTTCTTTGCGGTTTTGGCAGGTGGACAATATCTTTTGAGAAACTTAGCCTTCAAATCCTTCCAATCTTTTATCGAATCTGTTGGCTCATTCTTCAGCCACCTATTAGCAGCTCCTGTAAGGGAAATAGGAAAAACTCGAAGCATAAGTTTATCAATCGTCAATTTCTCTATAGTAAATAGATCAGCAATCTAGAGGATCTTTTCGATGTGTTCATTAGCATCTTCATTCAGATCCACTGAAAGCATTTTCTCTCAGTTCCTTGAGAAATTGGCCCTTGAGCTCGATCTTTGTATCATTGTCAAACTTCGGCTTCTCAATCCCCGAGACATAGTCAGCTCGAGTTTTGTTCATGTACTATTCCATGGTAAGATCCGCCATTGTTTCTGGTATTACTTTCTCTTCACTAGCCTCCTCCTGTTCAAAAAAATAATCAAGCTCTTGAGAACTTGAAAGATCAAAGCTTTTTGTGTTGTAAAGCTTTTTCAGCGAATGAAAAGCTCGTTCAGGATCTTCAAACGGTTCGGTCAATTTCGTATTTGAACTTCTGGTCATACACGTCCTGAAATTATCACAAAAGCATCAGTAGGATAGGTATTATAAAGTAGAATATCATAAAACTAAAAATGAAAATGGATTATGAAATATAAAATTTGCTAGTATCTGCAGAAGATGCGCCGTATCTTATTCGGTAAAAATTAAATCAGACTTTTATTCAGAAAACAGATACGCCGCGCAGATGAATAAGATGTATCGTTCTTTTAAATTATCAAAAATTACTTATACTTATAAAGATTAGATGTGCTGTATAGACAAAAGCAAATATGCCGTATCTTCGTTATGTTTCAGAATACAAGATTTTTTATTTGAATATAGATGCGCCGTATCGACCAAAATCGATGTGCCGCTTCTCTTTAATTTAATAAATACAAAAATTGTTTTTGATAAATAATTAATGCGTCTTATCTGAAAAACAGATGCGCTGTATGTCTGTTAAAGTTCCTGAAATTTTTTTCTGATTAAAAACAGAATACGCCGCAACTAGGGGATAGATGTGTCGTACTCGATTTATTAAAGTGGATGCATTGTATAAAAATTAAAACATCATACGCCGCATCAAGAAAATGGATGCGCCGTATCGTTTGTATCAGCAAGGTACAACGACAGCAGATTATGCAGAAAAAACGAAAAAAAAATACAAAAATTAAAAAATAAAAGAAAAACAAACACACAAAACAGAAAATATGCAAAATATACAATGAATGCAATCTAACTAATACACAACAAAGGTAGCAGTTAGAATCTAAAAAACCTAAAAATCAAAAAGTTAGAAAACCTAATTTAAAATACTAAATAGAAAAACAGATAATTAACAATTCACTTCCCGGCAGCGGCGCCAAAAACTTGATTCGTGTTGTGTCACATGTAGTATAGTAGTGATTTGCCTATTCAAGTTTTATATTTATATTTAGCCGACTTATCCTATAACACACACGCACTAACGAGCAGTGTACCCGATCAATATGTATATAGTGGTAAGCACACTGTCGATCACTAAGAGTGGAATGTAATATCTAGTTATTCTAGTCAGTATTTTAAATATGCTAAGTTAGCTTTACAATCTAATCTAACGCAAGGGGGTTTAGCCTGAGAGACTAACATAGATTTGTTTATTAAATTAAACTAATCAAACTAATGAGAACGAATCAGAGATTGACTAATACGTACACAGATAGATAATAGATACAGATAGAAGTCCTGTCATGTTGTTAAGTAGCTTATCACTTGTTTTATTGCTAGTTTTATATGATGAGTATCTTAAACTCTTCTCTCTTGTTGGATCCTAAGTATAGGTGAGCAAATACTTAATAATCACTTATGCCTATCTCACTTTCTAGACACTAGATAAGTAAGCGAGGAGGGGATATGGCAGCCCAAGCAAAACTCAGCTAGACACAGAGGTTATCAAAGCACATATATAAGTCACCAATAAAACATCATATAAACTGATAATTGATGGAAAGGCAATTTTAAAGGGAGCAGTATCGCGGCCACAAGCCGTCAATCCTGATGGATTATAGTGTACTAATATAATAAAACAAAACTACTTATTGAATTAAATACATGCAGGACCTTTGTAACAATTCACAATTTCAGGTTAATTACCATTCCCGGAAAATTTCACTATTCACTTTTACTATTCATTTTTCCCGAAACTTTCCCGAAAGTTGATTTTTATTTGATTTTATCGAGTGATAAATCATTTCCATGGCAAATTAAAAGTTTAACTTTCATAAGCTCATTTTCGTGAAAGTTATTAAGGAATTACACGGAATTACACGTTTTAGGGTAAAACGTCAATCAGAAATTCTACGCACAACGAAATTCAACCCCGTCAGGTGACCCCACATCAGTAAAATATTTTACACACTCATGATTTATTTGAGAATTAATCGTGACTGAGAAAAATATGACCAAAAACTTCCCAGCAGGTCACCCATGCCTGTACTACTCTCGCATGAGCACGCTTAACCATTTGGGCGATTAACCGTTAGACCACAAAACGAGTTTCTAAGACATTTTGAGTTTTCAAAATTATTAGAAAAAGTCAACATAATTTTCCCTCCTCCTTTGACCAAAAATCATCCCTTGATGTTATAAGTCATTTCGTGATTTTTAGGCTTACGGTTTGATGTCTAAAAGACATTTAATACCAACCGACACTAGACTGAGCCCAGTCTAGACATCATAAGTCATTTTAAATCATTTTTATCACATTAGAAAAGTAACATTTTACTTTTCTCAATTTTACGCAATATTCGTACGTTTTACGTATTACGCGTTTTAGACCCGTGTTTCCAGTTTTTAGCAGGGTTTACCACCCAAATGGAACCTACCACTCATTTTATATTTTATTATGGGACATATGGACATGTCTAACAATACTTTCAAATTCCATAATTTTACGACACCCGGTTTTACGTTTTGAGGCTTAATCATTTACGATTGGCATTTCCCGGAGTCAAAACACACTAGATATCTTGGATAATATCATCCAAAGTCCAACCCTTGTTCTCCAAGGTCTTCAAACCGCCATATGGGGGGGGGGGGTTTCACACTAGGTGGCTTAATCTCAAGCTTAAAGACCTTGGATGATTACAAGTGTTAAACTTGGTCTCCAAGGGTTGACAAGTCAATGCTTTCTAACCTCCTTAAACTCATATAAATACCCTCCCCCTCTCCTTGTTGCCGTCCACTTCCACACACACCAACACCATACACTTTGCTAATTCTCTCCAAGTTTCATGCATGATTCAAGTGATTCTTCAAGGTAGAAACCCTAGATAGGTTATCATTCATCAAACACTTCCATAACCTCATATACTTGGTGATTTCTCTTGAGTTTAAATCCACTCAATTCACCTAAACCTTCATCATCCATCTTTCAAGAATACCAAGGGTAGAAAGATTGCATGAAGTGAAAAAAGGTTGAAGCAAGTCTATCAAAGTCCTATCCTTACATGTTAACTTCCTTTCATCTTTGAAAGCCAAAAGTTGTGAGCCAAACCCTAACTTGATTCTTGTTAAATAATCATGTTCATGTTATTTACATGTTATTCTTGCTATATTATGTCTTGTAGTTATGTCCATGATGTATAAAAGTGAGCAAAACAAGTTATTGTTATTGATTGACAAGATAAGTTACTAAAACAAGTAAACTAGTGACTTTCTTGGAAAACCACGACCAAAATGGTAAAATTATGATATTGGATCATTACATATTACAGTAGAGGACTTAACAAGGAAACCATAGCAATTTGAACCACCCAAAACGAGTATACGAGTCAAAAGTTATGGCGATTTGAAATTACCAAAGATTTCCGGCAAAACTGCCAAATAGCTTCCTGATCAAATTTGGGTTTTGAAAGTCCCACTTCTGGTCCGATTCATCAAAAAGTTAAAACACGAAAGTTGTCCGAAACGACGTTTTCATTCAGGAACAAAGAAGATCGAGCCCTAAAAACGCTTTCCGAGTGATAAAATTCTTCAAATTCTAAACAGCCCATTTTTAGGCGAAAGTCACTAGATTATGGTTATACTTTGAAAGGAACAAGAGGTCTTATGACCTATAATCAAGACCACAAACATGACTAGAACCAAGGTTGAGTCTCATGACCTTGGAACAAGGACCAAAGGTCATGGCTAGGCCATGACGAAATGACCATAACAACTCACATAGGCGTAAACATGAAACAATGAGTTAGGCGATAACTTGAACAAGCAATTTGGATCTACTTCACTTAAAAGGAAACCATGAGATTTTACCAAGAGAACATGGTCATTTAAGGCTTATGAAGCTACCCCTAATAACAATCTTCATGTACAAATAAACTTTCCTAAGTTTATTCAAATATCGGACATGTAACCTTTCGGATCAAAACTTATATCTATATATTTCATCAACTACTACAATAGTAGGGAGCCTCATGTGAGGAGTTCATTATGTAAGCCGTCGAGTTGAGTTGTGGATTTACGAGTTAAAGTGTCCTGGCTCCTCGAACGCTTACTAACATGACTTCTGAATTATGTCGGCCCGAACGGTAGTGAACGATATACAAAACATACATGTTTCATGAATCATTTCTTTCAAAGACTTACATTATACATCATACCACATCATGGACTAAATGCAAGATATATATATAGGCACTACTTCATATTCTTTACTCCGATCCTAAGTCGCGACATTCTATTATAGGTTGCTCGTAGAAACCTTCACGATTCAACCGTTACATTCATTACTTGCTATCTTACTTAAGGTGAGTTCATAGCCCCATTTTCCGTTACTTAATTGTTTTACAAACCCTTGGGGGGAATACATGCTATTTTAACCGAGCACAATGTTTCTAAATTGTATGCTTGCCTGATTGTTTTATTATCACTAAGTACCAACCTTGCTAAACCGAGATCCCTTATTATGAACCATTTAATCACTAGCAATAGTGAGCGCAAATATTGTGAATAGGCCTATTGGGATTGACGAATCCCATTTGTTATGACTAAGTTCATACAAATGCATTAATATTTGAGATTTAGGTATGTTAGCAAAGTACCTACAGGGATAAATCTGCCGATCGATATTGGTACACGTTAACGTTATGGTGTCATAAGCTTAGTGTATAATACATGTTCCGGGCGTATAATAACGTAGCCTACCTGTTTTGTTTTCCAAACATTGGTGTGAGCCTATAAACTCACACTACCAACATATTGTGTTCAATCGATTTAACAAACTCTATGAATATCACTCAACCTTTGTGTTGACCTCTCAAGCATGTATTTCAGGTTCATGACGATCAAGGATGGCACGGAAGGACACGGATACTCAAGAGGGCTATAAATTTTATTATCATTCAAAACTCATTTATTATACATTGTAAACATGGAACCAATTGGGACCTCATTTTGAAATCTCTGATATTTATATAATTTGAATGATACATCTTTTAAAACGACTCAATTGGAGTTCGTTTTCTATTATTGTGACTATTGTGCCGTCGAGTAACACCCAGTTTGAATTCCGCTGCATCCATGAATTGGGGGTGTTACAACCTTCTTTCTGCTCTAAGATCTACGTTGGAGGTATGTCTTGTATTGCTAAATCGTTTGAATTCATCTCCTTAGGGTTTTTATGCACACAAAATTCATCTGACTCTTGGGGTATTTATAGGTTCTTTCTGAGGGTTCGATGCGGCACATCGACTAAGTAGATGCGGCGCATCTACTTAACTTCGTGTGGGGTCCCAGATTATTATATTCTGGAATATTCATACACCGTCTTCAGATGCGGCGTATCTTGAATCTTTATGCGGCGCATGTGCTTCAGTATATTGGATCGTATCTGGTGAAGTCTTGATAGTGATACGGCGCATGTTGATAATGAGATGCGGCGTATCTGAAGTAGAACAAGTTGGATCATCTTTGTTGACCAAAGTTTCATATGCGACGCATGAGAATATCAGAAGCGATGCATGCTTCAAAGTCAGGCAATGGTCTTTATTCTTCAATTCAGAAAGCTTTTCCAATCTTGATCATTTATCTCCATATTTAGTCCAAAATCACCAAGTTTCACCAGTTGCTTGTTTTTACCTGAGAATCACTAAAGTAAACGATTAAGTACCAATTCTCATATCAAACGTAATAAAAAAAAAGTCAATTAAATAGGACAAATGATGACTATAATATGTACTTATTTGATGTCATCATGTTGGTAAATGATTATTATGTGTAAGTAGGGGTTTTATTTATTTAATCCAAAAAGAAAATACTCGACAAATCACAAGGACAAAAATGTAATTAACTCAAAAAAATAATTTTTAGAAAAAGACAAAAAAAAAATAAAAAAATAAAAAAAAATAAAAGGTCGCTTAAAGTTCAAATATATGTCTCCTGAAATATGTTTGAAAAAGGTACGTAAAGTCTTATAAATCACTTACAAAAAATATCGCCCAAAGTAAAAAATAGGGACACATGTCAAGATTTAAAGCTATATGAAAAGTCGTCCAAGTTTCTTGGGGCATTTTGAGAAGTCAATTTTTTTTGTCTAGAGAAGGTATACACTTTGGGCGACTGGGGCGTTTGTATAATTACCTCTAAAATTAATGGTTCTTATATCTCCTTGTTATACATCTTTATAATAAGAATTGCATGTCGTAATTGAGATCCTACAAAACTTGTGACATTAATTTACTCACTAAAGCTTTTGCCCACTAAAAGTAACAAAAGTCACCAGATCAAAATTAATAATAATAATAATAATAATAATAATAATAATAATAATAATAATAATAATAATAATAATAATAATAATAATAATTGTTTTTCAATAATATTTGTAAAATCCTATTTGTTTTTCAATAATAATAATAATAATAATAATAATAATAATAATAATAATAATAATAATAATAATAATAATAATAATAATAATAATAATAATAATAATAATAATAATAATAAAATAATAATAATAATAATAATAATAATAATAATAATAATAATAATAAATAAATAAAAAGGCAATTCTCTAAATGGACAAGTAGCCCAACGAGGGTATACTTTTAGAGGGGAATCTTTTTTTTTTCTCAAACTACACATGGGATATTTTGGATCTGGGCTACCATAGTTAAAATAATGATGAGGCAGAAAATGATCCGTTTTTAGGGGGTCATTTAAGCCCGAATCCGAACTTATTTGATCAAATATTGCCCTAAATCGTTCCTTTTGTGATTTTAGGTACTTGGAGAGTGAATTCTGGAAAAGAAGCCATTTTGGACGTTTTTGGAGCATAAAAGTGAAGAAAACGGCAAAGTCTCAATTTTCCATGCTGGGAACAGTCAATGTTTTAAAAATCGCGCCTAAGGCGCGCCTACTCCCTAAATCCCACGAGGCTCCAGCCTTTGGGATTTTTTTAGATCAAGGCTCACGACATGCATGAATCCCGTAAAAATCGCAGCGCCTTGGGGATTTTTGCGCTTTAGCGCCTTGGGGATTTGTGCGCCTAGAAGATGTAACGGGGTTTTGGCCTTTTTTTTCTTAATAGTAAGATACATTTTGGGCTTACATGTTACATATATTTGACCCTTTAAGTTATAAAGTATCTAATAACCCTAATATTTTAGAAAATAACTAAAACACACAATCAACAAAGAACTATATTTTTTTGCAATCTAATGTCTAAGAATAGTAGTTTATTAACAGATACAAATGTTGTTTCTTTAGTGTTAAGTGTTACCAAACAACTATAAATTTTTTGTTGTTGATAGTTGATATTTTGATACATGGTAATTTGTTAAATTTTATAAGTCATAAACTCATATATTGTAATGTATATTCAGGAATTTAGGGTAGTTCATGGATTCTGATATGTTGCATGCTTAATATTTTGGGTTTAAATGCAACCTTTGTTAGATGTAATAACTATTAAGTGCATTATGCATTGAATATTGATATTTTTGTGTTATTTAAGCTACATAAGTTGTCACATATGTTATAAAAAAAACATAAATGTATAGTGCGCCTCATATTTATGAATCCCACGTCTTTGTTTGCGCCTCGACTCGAGGCTCTTTTAACCCATTTGCGCCTTAGTGCGCCTTGAGCCTTTCAGAACATTGGGAACAGTACATGAAGGCGTCAAGAGTTCTTCCTGACGGCGTCAAAATCCCAAGAATAAAAATCCGTAGTTGATGACGGCGTCACACAGGGCGTCAGAAGTAGATCAAGGCCGTCACGTGTTGACCTGTCAAAACTTGCGCGCGGAATAGCTGATATTGTTTTGGTCATAACTTTTGCATACGAACTCGGATTGAGGAGATTCAAAAGCCTAGGCGAAGAGGACGAAGAGATCTACAATTTGGTGAAAAAATGGTTGTGACGGCGTCAAGAGTACTAGCTGACGCCGTCAAGCCTTGCCGACAGAAAACATGCCTATAAATATAACATCATAACTTCACTTTTTGTAAGCCCTAAACCCTAAAGTCGATTCCTGGGTTTAGGTGGGTGTTTTTCCAGCAACTTAGAGAGTTTCAATCACTCCACAAACATCATATATTGGTTTGATGATTCTATCTCAATTATGTTTTTCATTATTCTTGTTGATTGTCCTTCTTTGATTATGATTTGCTAATTCACCTTGTGTCTACTTATGATTATGTGAAACTTGTATATAATTGATTAGATCTCATTGATTTCTTATTGATGTTGTGTCTATCTCCATCAATTAAGGCGTGACAACTTCAATAGATCTAGTTGGTTTAGTTTATAATCCTTGTTTCCTATTGATTCTTGTTTTGATTGAATGATTTATATGTTAGGCTTAAGAAAACTGGCAGATCTCCAAATGGTAACATGCTTGAACGTCTTAAGAAACATGAACCGAGGCGTACTAGGTCTTTATTGGTTGTATTTAATGCATGAGCCACTGTTTACAATCCCTATAGTTGTGCTGGGCATGGTGTAGGAGGAGATAAGAGCTCATAGAATTGGGGAGTTATGTATGCCACCCCATGAATGGTATTAAGGAATACAACCCGTCAATTAAAACAAGGTTACAATTCAATAGGTAGGATTGGATAGCTAGCAAGGAGTAACATATCATGGGTAGACATGCTTCACTTATCTTGTAGAACCTTAGTTTAGTTTTCTTGTTAATTAGTTTAATTAGTAGCTTTTGGGTTAGTTGATTAGCAACTAATTCCGCCCACTCTCCCAATACCCGAGATTTTTACTTGCTTTTCATAAAATATAAAAATACAAAAAGAATCATCCTTCACCTTTAGACATAGTTAGATTAATTTCAATCCTAACGACACTATTCCTAGCTGAATGATCAATCCCCCGGTACTTGTCACTATACTATACTACAACGATCAGGTACACTGCCTGGTGGGGGTTGTAAGCTTCTCAAGATCCCTTGAGAGGTAAAGCCTGGTGTGATTCCCACGCATCAAGTTTTTGGCGCCGCTGCCGGGGAATAGTTATTGTCTAGGTTAGGATTTCTTTTTATTAGGTCTACTTGCTAGATTCCTTTCTAGTAAGTTTTTATTTTTTTATTTTTTAGGTCTTCTTTAGTCTATCTTATTTCTTTGTGCTTTTGTTCGTAACTCTTTACCATCCGACATCATGGAAGGTGGTAACATCTTTGAACCCGTCATCCCACCACAACAAAACCCACCATTAGAACCCCTTAGGCCCCGAACCTTAGGAGAGTATTGCCGACCTAGCCACCAAGGCTACCGAAACACCATTGAGCTCACCGAAGCCAATGTGACCCCCTTGCGATCCGACACCATCCGGTTGGTGCAAAGCGGATGTGCATTCCATGGACTTCGTTCCGAAGATCCAAACCAACATCTCAAGGACTTTCTCAAAATCGTAGATTCCATAGACCTAGGTGTTGAAACTAGAGAGACTACCCGTTTACGCCTATTCCAATTCTCTCTACGGGATCAAGCTAGTCAATGGCTTGAGCGTTTACCCGCGGGATCCATCACCACATGGGATGATCTCACCACTCGTTTCCTTGCTCAATTTTTCCCACCGGGGAGAACTACTAAGCTTAGAAATGACATCTTGATGTTCCAACAACGTCAAAATGAAACCTTTTATGAAGCATGGATTCGATATAAAGACCTACTCCGAAAAGTCCCTCATCATGGCATCGAACCATGGCTCCAGATCCAAATCTTTTACGATAAGGTTGACTATCAAACAAGGAAAGCCATTGATTACGCAGCCAAGGGTAGGCTAGATAGACTTAGCGTTGACGAGTGCTAGAAAGTTCTTGAGGAGTTGGCACAATACGAAGAGGAAGGATGGGAGGACCCGATGTTCCCAAGCAAGGTAAAACTTGACTACGCATGTGCCACCCAAGAAGAGTTGTTAGGAAGCATCGAGAAGCAGGTAAAAGAATTGATGAATATTGAAAAACTTGCTGCTGAACCCGTGTGGAATCATAATCCACGTAGGAATACGGTTATCAACCAAAATTTTCCTGAACGCTCACGACAAGAGGAATTCGAAGGGATAATGGTAACCTTCATGGATAATCAGGAAAAACAAATCCATCACCTAGAGGCACACATGGAAAGCACTCATAAAGCTTTTATGAATTTCGCAGACCAATTCATATCAAGGGTCAAAGAAAAGATCAAAGAAAATTCCATACCTAAAAAAATTGAAAAAGTCTTCGAGGTGTCAACCCCTTTGGTGTTTGACCAAGAGGATAGCGGGAAATTTTCCTCAAATGCTTTACCATTAACTGCCCCCCGTTCTCATGAACACCCCCATGCAGAGAAAAGTTCGCAAATCCATAACATTTTCGTTGGATGTCTGCGAACTACATTCCCGATCTCATTCAAAAAACGTTCTTTTGGTTTTAAACCCGGTGTAAAGAGGTCGCACCTCAAAAACACCACTGATTTGAAACCCCCTATGGAACAACATCTTTCTTCTCACACCAATGACCCGTGCATAGGGATCAACTTAGCCAAAACATCACCCGACCCCTTCTACAACCTTACCTCTTTCCGTGACAGTAATGAGACGTTCAACCCTGGTGGACCTCGATAACGGAATAGCTACTCATGGGTTTTACTAATGTTTAGTTATTCACGCAAAGAGCAGGGACTGAACATGAAACTACTCCAAACCTCACCTTACACGGGCATCTGACGGCGTCAGATTAAACTCTTGACGCCGTCAGCTCGATGGATCAGCAATATTAACCCAAAACCAATCACTTTCAACCCATACCCCACAAATCTCACCCAAAGTGCTGCTGCTACTCCAATTCTCCAACCTCCAATTCGACGTCTTCCGCATCCAATCTTCACTTGGTAAGTGATTCTTCTTCATCTTTTTTCGATCAATTGTCCCTAGGATCCATCAATTTGAAAAACCCCTTTCGCCCGAACCCCCACTCCTGACCCAATATTAGCAAATCGTAATGCCATCCAATTGGTGATTTGTAATCATGGGGTTACCATTTGATGATGTTGTCTCACTCAAATCATACATTAATTTAGAGAAAACCCATCATGCCTCGGATTCTTTGACCCCCCACCCCTGTTTCCTGATTAAAGGAGCGTTTGGGTAATGGGTTAAGAGTTTGAAAATTGATTTTTCCCTCGCATTTGCATGAGTCGGATTTTTGCTGATTCTGACGGCGTCAGATGTATCTGACAGCAGAAATCGATAAAAATTCTTCTGCTAATTGTTTTCGTTCGCTCTAACTTTCTCCAGGAAAATGAGTAAGCGATCAAGACAACACAGAGGTAGCTCATCCAGGTCCCAACAAGTTAATTACGGGGAATTGGTCCACAGTTGGGGTCTATTTGACAACGATGCTGCCACCACAAAGTATTTGGAGCTTGCTAATCACCACATTGACGCTGGTTCTGTTATTGATTGGGAACTTCTTAGATCCCAAAGTCTAGAGGCTGAATTTCTGAGAAGGATCAACACTGATGGGTTTGCTGGTCCTCAATGGGAGAGGATGTTTAGAATGATGGAGGTTGTTTATAGTGAGTTGGTAAGGGAATTCTTTGCAACTTTCCGCTTTGATCAGGCTGAGGCTAGGACAGATATGGGGGGCACCACTGTGTATTTTAGGCTAGGGGGAGAGTTGCGATCATGTTTAGTGACTGAGTTTGGTTGGAGGCTTGGGTTATATACTAGTGAGGAGGTTGATGGGACTTTTCTACAGAGATTGTTACATGGAAAGACTCAGAGGAGTGAGATGAGGTGTGTCACTTTTTGGCCGACCATAGGGGATGGGGTTTACACCTCGACTACTGGGGCTGCATCGATCAGGGACCCCATTGTTAGGTTGGCTCACAGGTGCATCACGTACAGCCTGTCTGCACGTCATGGCACTACTCACCGTGTCACTGCCTCTGATCTATTCTACCTGTATACTATCTTTTCAGAGGATGTTTACTGCAACATCCCATTTTGGGTGGCCAGTTATTTGAAGACCAGTGTAGGTGATAGGGATATAGATCGGGTGTATGGAGGGATGTTTATGACCCGGTTGGCTCGCTCTTATGGTCTTCTTACTCCTGCAATCATGGGGTATTTGAGCGACTGCGGGGGCTGTAGGGTGGTGAGGGCTAAATCCCTCAGGCAGATGAACATCCTGATGCAGATGGTGGATGGGTCCTACACCTGGTACGTGGCAGCAGGGCCTGCTGGTGAGGATGATGATAATGATGATGAGGGTATGCCCCAGCAGCATCAGTTTGCTGGGTATGAGGAGGGGACTGCTGACTACTACAGGCACATGAGCCGAGGAGATTGGCAGGCGCATCAGGGGGCTTGGATGGGCCAGGTGGATGCTTGGAGAACCACCACTGACCAGAGATTTGACTGGATGTATGAGCACACAGTCCGCCAGATGCAGCATCTTTCGACCCGTGATCACATCGAGCCCCATCTGCAGATTGACCCATTCCCTGGGCGCGAGCAGGACTATCCTCCCTATGGGTATACTAGGCACCTCCCACCTGGCTATGATTACCGCTTTGGTCCTCCCCCTCAGTGATTCGTTTTGATATCTGTGGTTCTTGAACAATTTATTCTCGGTTGTATGATTTGAAACATTTGGTCTTGTAATAGATTAGGATTCAGCCTCTGTTGGCTTTGGACACTTTTTATTTTTATTTTTTTTCTTTTAACAAATATTATACATGTTCGGCTTTTAATTTTATTGTTGGTTAATTTTTGCAACCCATGTTTTGTGTGATTTTATTTGTTTGTTTGTTATTTGCTTCCGTATGCATGTTTTATTTTTTTTATTGTTGGTTGATCATGTTTCTCAATTAAAATGTGGAAATACTTTACTTTGTTGTTTAGCCTAGTCTTAACTCCACCTAGAAGTATTTTTGCAAAAGATAAGTGTAAGGGGAAACCCCAAATATGTTTTTAAGAAACAAACCGATCATGATTCTCCACAATATTAAATGAGCATGTATATTCGTATTTGTTAGAGTCAAATGCTTGTATTGAGTCATAATGAAGTTTTGCAGGATTTTCCAAGAAGTAGGACCAAGTTTTTCCAGAAATTTTCCGGAAACTTAACATAAGAATTTCTGCAGGTCCATTCTGACGGCGTCATGAGTTTACTCTTGACGGGGTCAAGAGTTAAAATCTGGAAATTTTACCGGTTTTGTTTTTCTAACGGAGTCTTATGGTTTTTATGAATTATTAAGTTTTATAATCTCCAGGAAATCTGCAAACTTCATTCCACAAGCATTATATCTTACTTTGTTTTCTAGGATTTAGTAACTTATATAGGATGCCGCCGATTTTACGCGAGGTTGTCTTGTCTATTTTTGTCAGGTTTTATAGGTTATGTATGACAAGAAGATGATTTATATTCTGGAAGGGAAGCTTTGATTGTTTCATTTTCTTGGAGGAAGATTTAACCTGGCCAACCTATAATCCATACCGAGCGAATCAGGGGAGTATTTGATTTCATTCTCTTTACTTTTTCACTTTTATATTCTTTACTTGAACATTGGGACAATGTTCATCTTAAGTGTAAGGGGAGGGTAAAAAGATGATACCTTACATATGCACTTTCGCTTGAGTTTGTCTTGTTTGATAGTAGATGTGTAATAAAACTATGAGAAATACTTGTTAGTGCAATTTTAGCGCCAAATTTAAAATTTTTTACAACATTTAAGAGTGAAACTTTAGCCATAGCAAGCGTCTCATGGATAGGAGATTGTATGACTAGCACATAACCGTATATTCAGAAAAATTTTCCACCCAAATATGTGAGGTTCGCCTTTAGATTTGATAGGGAAAGCATTTATTATTAGTGCTTATGAGTGTACCGGTAGCATTTAGATTCTAGAACTTGCGTTAGTGATGCATCCCGAGACCGCTAGTGAGACTACATTCGTGTGGTAGGATTTACTACATGATAAGAGGCATTAGGATCACCCTTGTGTTAAACCCGTATTACAATTACTTGACCATTTAAGTCATATTACTTGGCTAGTTAAGTCAACTAATTTTTCCCACACCCTTAGCGTTGTACTCATTTTTAGTACACGATACCCCTAGTACACCCCTCCGAGCCTATCTTTTCGTTTCTAACTTTAAGCATTTTACTTAAAGGAAGAATTTGTTACACCCCACTTAAATATACACCCAAATCGCCTTAGCCTTCCGTGTATGCGCTCATTTTTAGTGCATTACTGTTATTTGTTAAACCTTAAGTTAACTTTCTAATTGATTACATGGCTGCTAAGTCGAGTCATATCTTGTACATATTGTTTTGGGGACGATTGGGACTCATGGGTAAAGTACTATTGTAATGAAATAATGGGGATGATGTCAATTATTACCCCCATATGTGCGTTAATATTTAAAAGTACTCCAAGTGTTTTGATTATCTTGATTCGAGTCATTAGAATAGTTGATTGTAAAGTATGTAAAAGCTCAAGTGTAGGGAGGAAACGAGCTCCCTTTGATGTATTGTTTTGGATGGTAGAGTAAGAGTATATGCAAAAAAAAAAATAAATAAATAAAATAAATAAAAAATTAAAAAAAAAATCGAAAAAAATAAAAAAATAAAAAAAATAGAAAAAGAAAAGAGAAAAACATACGGGCTACCATCCGTTTCTTTTATTTATGTTTAAGTCAAATAGTGTCTTGAAAATCCAAAAAGAGTTGTGGTTAGTTTAAGTTAAGTCGAGTCTTGGCTTAGCAACGCCTCATTGTACATGTAGTTAACTAAGACAATTGACTTGCCACCAGTAAAATATCCGTTTATCCAACAAAACCGTGTTTTCCATATCCCCTACACCTAACGTTATAACCCTTTAAAAGACCTCTTTGATAGTTTATCCTAGGTGCTTACGCCAAGTGGTGGAGGTTTGATCCTTTCCCAAGCCTATGGTAATCTATTTGCTATGACAGGTAGAGAGTGATATTTCTCCATTTCCAATTATGACATATAAATTTTCAACACCCGAGTTGAGAGTATCCAAATACTTAATGTGAGGTGCTAGTGTATAATTTCCGTGCTTGTTTTGACTAAGGTGGAACGATCATTTGTTGTAATTACTTTTATATTAGTGTTAAATGACCCCTAACTTGTATTTTGATTGGTGGAAAAGCTCATTTGCTTGAGGACAAGCAAATCCCAAGTGTAGGCATATATGATGAGGCAAAAAATGATCCGTTTTTAGGGGGTCATTTAAGCCCGAATCCGAACTTATTTGATCAAATATTGCCCTAAATCGTTCCTTTTGTGATTTTAGGTACTTGGAGAGTGAATTCTGGAAAAGAAGCCATTTTGGACGTTTTTGGAGCATAAAAGTGAAGAAAACGGCAAAGTCTCAATTTTCCATGCAGGGAACAGTACATGAAGGCGTCAAGAGTTCTTCCTGACGGCGTCAAAATCCCAAGAATAAAAATCCGTAGTTGATGACGGCGTCACACAGGGCGTCAGAAGTAGATCAAGGCCGTCACGTGTTGACCTGTCAAAACTTGCGCGCGGAATAGCTGATATTGTTTTGGTCATAACTTTTGCATACGAACTCGGATTGAGGAGATTCAAAAGCCCAGGCGAAGAGGATGAAGAGATCTACAATTTGGTAAAAAAATGGTTGTGACGGCGTCAAGAGTACTAGCTGACGCCGTCAAGCCTTGCCGACAGAAAACATGCCTATAAATATAACATCATAACTTCACTTTTTGTAAGCCCTAAACCCTAAAGTCGATTCCTGGGTTTAGGTGGGTGTTTTTCTAGCAACTTAGAGGGTTTCAATCACTCCATAAACATCATATATTGGTTTGATGATTCTATCTCAATTATGTTTTTCATTATTCTTGTTGATTGTCCTTCTTTGATTATGATTTGCTAATTCACCTTGTGTCTACTTATGATTATGTGAAACTTGTATATAATTGATTAGATCTCATTGATTTCTTATTGATGTTGTGTCTATCTCCATCAATTAAGGCGTGACAACTTCAATAGATCTAGTTGGTTTAGTTTATAATCCTTGTTTCCTATTGATTCTTGTTTTGATTGAATGATTTATATGTTAGGCTTAAGAAAACTGGCAGATCTCCAAATGATAACATGCTTGAACGTCTTAAGAAACATGAACCGAGGCGTACTAGGTCTTTATTGGTTGTATTTAATGCATGAGCCACTGTTTACAATCCCTATAGTTGTGCTGGGCATGGTGTAGGAGGAGATAAGAGCTCATAGAATTGGGGAGTTATGTATGCCACCCCATGAATGGTATTAAGGAATACAACCCGTCAATTAAAACAAGGTTACAATTCAATAGGTAGGATTGGATAGCTAGCAAGGAGTAACATATCATGGGTAGACATGCTTCACTTATCTTGTAGAACCTTAGTTTAGTTTTCTTGTTAATTAGTTTAATTAGTAGCTTTTGGGTTAGTTGATTAGCAACTAATTCCGCCCACTCTCCCAATACCCGAGATTTTTACTTGCTTTTCATAAAATATAAAAATACAAAAAGAATCATCCTTCACCTTTAGACCTAGTTAGATTAATTTCAATCCTAACGACACTATTCCTAGCTGAACGATCAATCCCCCGGTACTTGTCACTATACTATACTACAACGATCAGGTACACTGCCTGGTGGGGGTTGTAAGCTTCTCAAGATCCCTTGAGAGGTAAAGCCTGGTGCGATTCCCATGTATCAAATAATGAAACATGTCACATGTAGTACTGTTTTTTCTTATTATGTTTTATTAATAAATAACATATATACCCTCTTCTTGGAATTGGGCTACCCATTTCACCCTCTCCGGTCAACACCTCCAAACATCAAACCCAGAATCCGACGAACCTTCCGGCCACCATCACCACCAACCTCCGGCCACCATCACCAACCTACAACCACCACCAAAACGCAACCCCATATCAAGATTCGACCAAAAAAATTGTTTTTATTCACAAATTAAACATGAAAGGGTGTTTGTAAATGCTTTCCAAACAATTCCCATCAATCAATTGATAAAAACGATTACTAAAACTCAAATACCCAATTCTTGGTATAAACCATAGATCCAAAAAATGGCATTTCACCAGCTAGATCTACACAACTCATCTGTACCTAACAGGAGTAATCCAAACACTTTCATGTCATGAGCATCGAATCACTAGCAGACAGTGAACGTATTCCAATTTCATCTTTTGATTTGTGGGCTATATTAATCATGAATTCTTTTCATTTATTCGATTCTCAACAATAGACATGTTTTATGCCACTAGAAATTGGAATATGAAATATCACAGAGAACTATCACAAAGAAAATGAAACATCTCGAATGAACCTATCTAACACATTGATGCCTTATGACATAAATGGAAAGGATAGCCAATAATGCCACTAGAAACTCATCCAAACCATGAGGAATCATATTCTTATGTCACTGTTAGGTCAACCTAACTTCCAAGTAATGTTATATATTTGAACATGACCCAGTGATTCCTTAACAGCAACACAAACTAACCTCAATTATCCAAGTGACTTCCCAAAAATTTGACACACGAATCCCCATCTTATACCCCAATGTAATCCCAGATTAAATTTTTGAAATCCATTACACTGTCCCAAAAACTTGCTGCACATTCACAGTACCAGATAACTCACTGCTGATGCACTTTTTTATAACCAAATTGTAGACACAACACTTTATCAATCTATAAATTTCCTTTGATCTAGCTCTCGTTTTTATATTTCAAACTCTTTTGATATTATCATGGCCGTTATTTCAAACTCTTTTGATATTATCACCAGCTAGATCTAGACAACTCATTTGTATCTAAAAGGAGTAATCTAAACACTTTCATGTCATGAGCATCAAATCTCTAGCAGACCACTAGATTGCTTTATGTACACATACTGAACATATTCCAATTTGATATTTTGATTTATGGGCTATATTAATCATGAATTCTTTTCATTTATACTAGTACAAATAAATATTCAATTCTCAAGTAAAGAATAATTATGAATGTAAGAATCAAATGATTTTGAAAGTTGCCTAAACACAACAACAAACATGTGTATATTTCAACTTAAATGTGATGGCCATAGAAATGGCGAAAAAACTAGAGAACATTTTTATAGACAAAATGAATACCATTTCCTTATCTAAGTGATGAGAACCATAAATTCATAGAATGTTAACAAAAGATGGCACCTAGTAACATCCATTAGAAAATTAATCATATGTACAATGTAAGCTACAAATTTCTACATTTAAACATCATTAATCTTTCGTCCTGAAAAGCATAAAATTCCTAGTTTGAGATGAACAAAATAATACAACTCCACCAAAATAAAAACTTACACAAGCTCACATGAACTGAATATTATGGGATTAATTACCAGTCGAATTATATCTTCAATCGTATATGTGTTTGGTATTTATTGTTTAATACCTTGGCCCACTTTGCACATTTGAGTATTTGACCCTTTCCCAGTTTACAAAGTTTTACTACCATTTTGCGTGTTTATGACTTGTTGGAGATAACATAAAGCTTAAATCGATCTATATCTTAGGAAAATGGGTCAAAGTTGCCATATATAGCTAATAAATAAACTGAAGTTGAGGGATGAATTCTTTAGTTGTAAGCTCTTCGGGTTCGGATATCCGAATTGAATTAAACTTAGCTAAAATAATGGGATTAACAATAAACCATCAATCCAAATTTCGGATATCTGAATTTGTGATATAACTAATAATTAACAATTACATTAATTTATTTAAATTAACAAAAAAAATATTGTTGAAAATGTCTCATTTCATATTTCGTTTTAGGCCTAAAAAACCATGAGACGGCTCTGATACCATCATAATCGTATTTACCTCTTTGACAACCCTAACTCCGGCACTGTCATCACCATTATCGAATTAGGTATGTTGCAACTGGTTATGTGTTGATATGTGCTTAGGATTTTATTTTGTGTTTACAACTTAATTTTGTTAGCAAGAGTATATTAATTTGGGAAATCTTAACTACGTGGTCAAAAGCTTTTTCTATAATAAAAGAACATATATACTTGTACAAATATTCTTTTACTTTAAATAGATAAGATAAAGTACTATGAATACCTGAAAGATGCACAACATCACAAGTGAGCTACTCTAACCAAAAATAGATAGTGTGACTTTGAATTACTTCATAATAACTAAGCATATATTGCAGCAAACCATCTATAAATTTCCTTTGATCTAGCTCTCTCGTTTTTATATTTCAAACTCTTTGATATTATCATGGCCTTTATTTCAAAATCTTTGGTGACTCTTATTAATAAGACACTCGGGCATGGTGTTGATGCCGTCATCGACAATAATAACAACGCTGATGTAAGTTTGTGTGTTCTTACTCAGACTTTCTAGTCATGAATTTAGTATGTGTTAATGTGTATACAGCTTATTTTGGTCGAGCATTTTAAATTCGGTCACTACATTTGTATAGTTAATCTAGCTTTCTTGCAGCAAACATATTTAATTTAAAACCCTTTGATTTTATAATGTATATTATTCTAAAATCTTTTGGGATCCTTATTAATAATATTCTCGGCTATTATCCATAATTTAGGATATCCGAATTGAAAAAAACCTAGCTAAAATAATGGGTCTAACAATAAACCATCATCCCAAATTTCAGATATCCGAATTTGTGATATAACTAATAATTAACAGTTATATTAATTTATTTAAATTAACAACAAAAAATTATTATTGAAAATGTCTTATTTCATATTTTCGCTTTAGGCCTAAAAAACTATGGGACGGCTCTGATACCATCTTAATCGTATTTACCTCTTTGACAACCATAACTCCGGCACCGTCATCACCATTATCAAATTAGGTATGCTGCAACTGATTATGTGTTGATATGTGGTTAGGACTTTATTTTGTGTTTACAACTTAATTTTGTTAGCACGAGTATATTAATTTGGAAACCTTAACTAGGTGGTCAAAAGCTTTTTCTTAAATAAAAGAACATATTCACATGTACAAATATTCTTTTACTTTAAATAGATAACATAAAGTACTATAAATACCTGAAAGATGCACAACATCACAAGCAAGTTACTCTAACAAATAATAGATAGTGTAACTGTGAATTACTTCAAAATAACTAATCATATATTACAGCAAACCATCGATAAATTTCCTTTGATCTAGCTCTCTCGTTTTTATATTTCAAACTCTTGGTATTATCATGGCCGTTATTTCAAAATATTTGGTGACTCTTATTAATAAGATACTCGGCCGTGGTGCTGATGCCGTCATCGACAATAATAACAAGGCTGCTGTAAGTTTATGTGTTCTTACTGATCAGACTTTCGAGTCATGAATTTAGTATGTGCTGATATGTATACATCTTATTTTGTCTTTATAAATTAGTTTACATCTTAATTTTGTTAACAATTCGTTTCAAGAGTATATTTTGGGAGCCAAATTTCTTAACTAGGTGGTTAAAAGTTACAACTTACAAGATGATCAAAAGACACAGACTTTTTCTATAAAAGTACAAAACAATTATGAACTGAATCAACAAAGAGTAACATCACACTAAAATGAAACATTATAAACTAAACTTTCTATTTCACTTTACACGTTATGTAAACAAAAACAAATAAAAGTACTCTGAATTACTTACTCTAGATACATGATAGACGCATAAGCGAGTTACTCATGCATGTGGCTAACCAAAAATTGATAAAGTACTTACAATTACTTAATAACTAAGCAATAGGAAAATATTGCAACAAGCATATCACATCTGAGTGCCATCAGCCCTATAAATTTCCTTTGATCGAGGATTTTTAATTTAGTCACTACATTTGTATACTTAATCTAGCTCTCTTAAAGCAAACATTTTTAATTTAAAACTCTTTGATATTATAGGGGCTATTATTCTAAAATCCTTTGGGATCCTTACTAATAAGATTATAGGCTATTATCCATAATTTAGGATATCTGAATTGAAAAAAACTTATTTAAAATAATTGGTCTAACAATAAACCATCATCCCAAATTTCGGATATCCGAATTAGTGATATAACTAATAATTAAAAATTATATTAATTTATTTAAACTAACAACAAAAAATTATTGTTGAAAATGTCTCATTTCATATTTTCGCTTTAGGCCTAAAAAACCATGAGATGTCTCTGAAACCATAATAATCGTATTTACCTCTTTGACAACCCTAACTTCGGCACCGTCATCACCAATATCAAATTATGTTTGTTGCAACTGATTATGTGTTGATATGAGGTTAGGACTTTATTTAGTGTTTACAACTTAATTTTGTTAGCAAGAGTATACTAATTTGGGAACCTTAACTAGGTGGTCAAAAGCTTTTTCTTGAATAAAAGAACATATTTACTTGTAAAAATATTCTTTTACTTTAAATAGATAACATAAAGTACTGTGAATACCTGAAAGATGCACAACAGCACAAGCGAGTTACTCTAACAAATAATAGATAGTGTGACTGTGAATTACTTCATAATAAGAAATCATATATTACAGCAAACCATCTATAAATTTCCTTTGATCTAGCTCTCTTGTTTTATATTTCAAACTCTTGGTATTATCATTTCCGTTATTTCAAAATATTTTGTGACTCTTATTAATAAGATACTCGGCCGTGGTGCTAATGTCGTCATCGACAATAATAACAACGATGCTGAAAGTTTGTGTGTTCTTATTGATCAGACTTTCTAGTCATGAATTTAGTATGCGTTGATGTGTATACAGCTTATTTTGTCTTTATAAATTTGTTTACAGGTTAATTTTGTTAACAATTCTTTTCAAGAGTATATTTTGGGAACCAAGTTTCTTAACTAGGTGATTAAAAGTTACAACTTACAAGATGATCAAAAGACACCGACTTTTTCTATAAAAAAACAAAATAATTATGAACTGAATCAACAAAGAGTAACATCACACTGAAATGTAACATTATAAACCAAACTTTTTATTTTACTTTACATGTTATGTAAACAAAAACAAATAAAAGAACTGTGAGTTACTTACTCTAGATACATGATAGATGCATAAGCGAGTTACTCATGCATGTGACTAACCAAAAATTGATAAAGTACTTCCAATTACTTAATAACTAAGCAATAGGAAAATATTGCAACAATCATATCACATCTGAGTGTCATCAGCCCTATAAATTTCCTTTCATCGAGCCTTTTTAATTCAGTCACTACATTTGTATACATAATATAGCTCTCTTGCAGCAAACATTTTTAATTTAAAACTCTTTGATATTATAATGGCTATTATTCTAAAATCTTTTGGGATCCTTATTAATAAGATTCTCGGCTATTATCCACAATTTAGGATATCTGAATTGAAAAAACTTAGTTAAAATAATGGGTCTAACAATAAACCATCATCCTAAATTTTGGATATCCGAATTAGTGATATAACTAATAATTAACAATTATATTAATTTATTTAAATTAACAACAAAAATTTATTGTTGAAAATTTTTCATTTCATTTTTTCGCTTGAGGCCTAAAAACCAAGAGACGACTCTGATACCATCAGAATCGTATTTACCTCTTTGACAACCCTAACTTCGGCACCATCGTCAACATTATCGAATTAGGTTTGTTGCAACTGATCATGTGTTGATATTTTGTTTGGACTTTATTTTGTGTTTACAACTTATTTTGTTAGCAAGAGTATATTAATTTGGGAACCTTAACTAGGTGGTCAAAAGCTTTTTATATAATAAAAGAACATATATACTTGTACAAATATTCTTTTACTTTAAATACATAAGATAAAGTACTGTGAATACCTGAAAGATGCACAACATCACAAGTGAGTTACTCTAACCAATAATAAATAGTGTGATTGTGAATTACTTCACAATAACTAAGCATATATTGCAGCAAACCATCTATAAATTTCCTTTGATCTAGCTCTCTCGTATTTACATTTCAAACTCTTTGATATTATCATGGCCGTTATACTAAAATCTTTGGTGACTCTTATTAATAAGATACTCGGCCGTGGTGCTGATGTCGTCATCGACAATGATAACAACGCCGCTGTAAGTTTGTGTGTTCTTAATCAGAATTTCTAGTCATGAATTTACTATGTGTTGATGTGTATACAGCTTATTTTGTGTTTGTAAATTTGTTTACAACTTAATTTTGTTAACAACTCGTTTTAAGAGTATATTTTGGAAACCAAGTTTCTTAACTAGGTGGTTAAAAGTTACAACTTATAAGATGATCAAAAGACACCTACTTTATTTATAAAAGTATAAAATAACTATGAACTGAATCAACAAAGAGTAACATCACTGAAATGTAACATTATAAACTAAACTTTTTCTTTTACTTTACACGTTATGTATACAAAAACGAATAAAAGTATTGTGAATTACTTAACTCTAGATATATGATAGATGCACAAGCGAGTTACTCATGCATGTGGCTAACAAAAAATAGATAAAGTACTGTGAATTACTTAATAACTAAGCAATAGAAAAATATTGCAACAAACATATCACATTTGAGTGCCATTAGCCCTACAAATTTCCTTTGATCGAGCCTTCTAAATTCAGCCACCACATTTGTATGGTTAATCTAGCTCTCTTGTAGCAAACATTTTTAATTTAAAACTCTTTGATATTATAATTGCCATTATTCTAAAATCTTTTGGGATCCTTATTTATAAGATTATCGGCTATTATCCACAATTTAGGATATTCGAATTGAAAAAAACTTAGCTAAAATAACGGGTCTAACATTAAACCATCATCCCAAATTTCGGATATCTGAATTTGTGATATAACTAATAATTAACAATTATATTAATTTATTTAAATTAACAACAAAAAATTATTGTTGAAAATGTCTCATTTCATATTTTCGCTTTAGGCCTAAAAAACCATGAGGCGACTCTGATACCATCATAATCGTATTTATCTCTTTGACAACCCTAACTCTGGCACCGTCGTCACCATTATTGAATTAGGTATGTTGCAACTGATTAAATGTTTATATGTGCTTAGGACATTATTTTGTGTTTACAACTTAATTTTGTTAGCAAGAGTATATTAATTTGGTAACCTTAACTAGGTGGTCAAAAGCTTTTTTCTATAATAAAAGAACATATATACTTGTATAAATATTCTTTTACTTTAAAATGATAAGATATAGTACTGTGAATACCTGAAAGATGCACAACAGCACAAGCGAGTTACTCTGACCAAAAATAGATAGTGTGACTGTGAATTACTTCATAATAACTAAGCATATATTGCAGCAAACCATCTATAAAATTCCTTTGATCTAGCTCTCTTGTTTTTATATTTCAAACTCTTTGATATTATCATGGCTGTTATTTCAAAATCTTTGGTGACTCTTATTAACAAGATATTCGGCCGTGGTGTTGATGTCGTCATCGACAATAATAAAAACGCTGCTGTAAGTTTGTGTGTTCTTACTCAAACTTTCTCGTCATGAATTTAGTATGTGTTGATGTGTATACAACTTATTTTGTTTTTATAAAAGTGTTTACAGCTTAATTTTGTTAACAATTCGTTTCAAGAGTATATTTTGGAAACCAAGTTTCTTAACTAGGTGGTTAAAAGTTACAACTTACAAGATGATCAAAAGACACCGACTTTTTACATAAAAGTACAAAATAACTATGAACTGAATCAACAAAGAGTAACATCACACTAAAATGTAACATTATAAACCAAAATTTTTCTTTTACTTTACACATTATGTAAACAAAAACAAATAAATGTACTGTAAATTACTTTAACTCTAGATACATGATAGATGCACTAATGCATGTGGCTAACCAAAAATAGATAAAGTACTGTGAAATACTTAATAATTAAGCAATAGGAAAATATTGCAACAAACATATCACATCTGGGTGTCATCAGTCCTATGAATTGCCTTTTATCGAGCCTTTTAAATTCAGTCACTACATTTGCATAGTTAATCTAGCTTTCTCGCAGCAAACATTTTTTATTTAAAACTCTTTGATATTATAATGGCCATTATTCTAGAATCTTTTGGGATCCTTATTAATAAGATTCTCGGCTATTATCCATAATTTAGTATATTCGAATTGAAAAAAACTTATCTAAAATAATGGGTCTAACATTAAACCATCATCCCAAATTTCGGATATCCGAATTTGTGATATAACTAATATTTAAAAATTATATTAATTAATTTAAATTAATAACAAAAAATTATTATTGAAAATGTCTCATTTCATATTTTCGCTTTATGCCTAAAAAACCATGAGACGGCTCTAATACCATCATAATCATATTTATCTCTTTGACAACACTAACTCCGGCACCGTCATCACCATTATCAAATTAGGTATGTTGCAACTGATTACGTGTTGATATGCGCTTAGGACGTTATTTTGTGTTTACAAGTTAATTTTGTTAGCAAGAGTATATTAATTTGGTAACCTTAACTATGTGGTCAAAAGCTTTTTCTATAATAAAAGAACATATATACTAGTACAAATATTCTTTTACTTTAAATAGATAAGATAAAGTACTGTGAATACCTGAAAGATACACAACAGTACAAGCGAGTTACTCTAACCAAAAATAGATAGTGTGACTTTGAATTACTTCATAATAACTAAGCATATATTGCTTCAAACTATCTTTATATTTCTTTTGATCTAGCTCTCTCGTTTTTATAGTTCAAACTCTTTGATATTATCATGGCCGTTATTTCAAAATCTTTGGTGACACTTATTAATAAGATACTCGGCCGTGGTGCTGATGCCGTCATCGACAATAATAACAACGCTGCTGTAAGTTTGTGTGTTCTTACTCAAACTTTCTAGTCATGAATTTAGTATTTATTGATGTGTATGCAGCTTATTTTCTGTTTATAAATGTGTTACAGCATAATTTTGTTAACAATTCGTTTCAAGAATATATTTTGAGAACAAAGTTTCTTAACTAGGTGGTTAAAAGTTACAACTTATAAGATGATCAAAAGACAGTAACTTTTTCTATAAAAGTACAAAATAACTATGAACTGAATCAACAAAGAGTAACATCACACTAAAATGTATCATTATAAACCAAACTTTTTCTTTTACTTTACACATTATGTAAACAAAAATAGATAAAAGTAATGTAAATTACTTAACTCTAGATACATGATAGATGCACAAGCGAGTTACTCATGCATGTGGCTAACCAAAAATAGATAAAGTATTATGAATTACTTAAAAACTAAGCAATAGGAAAATATTGCAACAAACATATCACATCTGAGTGTCATCAGCCCTATAAATTTCCTTTGATCGAGCCTTTTAAATTCAGTCACTACATTTGCGTAGTTAATCTAGCTCTCTTGAAGCAAACATTTTTTATTTAAAACTCTTTGATATTATAATGGCCATTATTCTAAAATCTTTTGGGATCCTTATTAATAAGATTCTCGGCTATTATCCATACTTTAGGATATCTGAATTGAAAAAAACTTTGCTAAAATAATGGGTCTAATATTAAACCATCATCCCAAATTTTGGATATCCGAATTTGTGATATAACTAGTAATTAACAATTATGTTAATTTATTTAAATTAACAACAAAAAAATTATTGTTGAAAATGTCGCATTTCATATGTTCACTTTAGGCCTAAAAAACCGTGAGATGGCTCTGATACCATCATAATCATATTTATCTCTTTGACAACCCTAACATTGGCACCGTCGTCACCATTATCAAATTAGGTATGTTGCAACTGATTACGTGTTGATATGTGCTTAGGACGTTATTTTGTGTTTACAAGTTAATTTTGTTAGTAAGAGTATATTAATTTGGTAACCTTAACTATGTGGTCAAAAGCTTTTTCTATAATAGAAGAACATATATACTAGTACAAATATTCTTTTACTTTAAATAGATAAGATAAAGTACTATAAAAACTGATGAGTGTGTAAATACTCATCATTTTTAGTCAAATCTGAACTGCAAAAACGTTAAAAACACTAAAAAACGCATCAAAATACGGAAAATATCCCAAAGGTCGTGTTTTATATGTTTCAGATGAAAAATGATTGAAAACAAATGAAAAACGAACAAAGTTTGCATAATTGGCAGTTTCAGTCCCCCAAGTTTCAAAATGTGACAAAACTACTCCCTGACATTTATTTTAAAAGAAAAGTCAAACCAAGTTCTTTAAAAATCAAAAGATATCACAAATGATCTTTGGGTGAAAAGTTTCAAAAGTGACAAGATTTGGTCCTCAGAATGCAATTTTGAAGAATTTACAATTTTGCCCCTCAAATTTGCAATATTGGCAATTTTGGTCTCTGAATATCTCATTTTGAAAATAAATCATCAGAGGTCCTTGGAAAGTTGCTACATGTCAAGAATGATCCTTGGAATAAATTTGGAAATTTGCCAGGTTTGGTCCCCCAAAAATCAGTAATTTACACAAATGGTCCTTGTTGTTATTAAAGTGCAAACCAAACGGACCTATTATGTAATTCACTAAACCAAATCAAGCCCAACCTACACCTTATAACACCACAAGCCCAACTTACACCAACCTAGCCCAACTCTTTAAACCAAAACCCTTTCAGGTTTAATATAATACGCCCCCCCCCCCTTTGGTCAAACCTAGTCCACGCACTTCATCCCTAACCTTTCTTTACCCAGCAGATACACCACCACCTCCACTCCACCTCCTGCCATACTCCACCTCCACCCTCAAAAGCCTCCCCTCACCTTCCCCCATATCACCTCTTTCAAGAATAAGTCACAAGTGGCCACGCCCCGTCACCAATCCACAACCCATCTTGGCACCAAAATTAGGATTAAAGGCTAGGATGATTCTAATCAAATCCAGTGGCTGAGGTTGATCAAGAAAAGAGCAAAAGAGTATCCAAGGCTTTTCACTCACAAAGAAAGCACACAGGAAAAGGACAAGAGCTCAAGGGAAACCCTAGCTAGCTTTAGTATAAATAGAAGAGATTGTGTAAGCCACAAAGGCAGTCAAGTAGGAGGTAGTAGTAGTGTTTTAAGAGTAGTTCAATTTGTTTCAGTTTTTTCGAGTATTGTAACTCTAAATTTTAGTATTAATCAAATTTCGAGTTTTTTTTTTAAAGGTTTTATGTTTCTGTATTCATTAGTCTTTTTAAGTATAGCTTAGTTCAATATTCATTCTCTGTTGAAATTTATCTATTAATGTTTAATTTAGTTAAATGATCAGTTGTCCTTCCTAAATTTTACTCATGTTCTCTCTAAATTTTCAAATAAGTTTGGTGCACACATGAACCACGATTGTCCCTAGTTCTTAGCCCTTCAATAACCTTAATGCCCCACTCGGGTTACAGGCTCACGTTACCATAACTGCCCATTTTGCCATATCATCTATCAACTTGACATTGTATAGTCTATCAACACTGTTGAATCTGGTTTCTGAATTGAAGAAAAAAAAAAAAAAAAAAAAAAAAAAACGAATTTGGCCAATATTTGGATACTTTTTCTAACAAAAATGTTACTCTTGTTCTACAATTTTTCGCACCCAAGTGGTTCATTTGGAATTCAAAACATTGGATTGTCAATGATAATATCTTTCCCTGACCATATTTAACACACTATTCATTAGTAAATTTAAATAAATAAGATGCAACAACTTTTGCAGGCCAATTCAACTCAACTCGTTGACCCATTCGAATACCTTAGTCCCGAATCAGTTTCCACGTGTTACACGTCCAACCAAGTAACCCACCTACAATGGGTGGAACCTCTAACGTTTCTTATAACAATATCAGCAAAGAGCATGCGCTTTACAATTAATTTGTTAGACCAGCTACTCACAACTTATGTAACAAAAACTACTTGCTACCAACTTTTCATTTTTAGAATGCAGAGAAACAGAAAGACAAGCAAATTTATTACTGTATTTTAACATACAACACGTGAACACAAGCATTCGCTCGGTTATGCATACATTAAGTCCTTTGTTCGATTAAACTGAAACACACACACAATTGTTGTCTTTGTTCGATTTTTTCCGTCTTACCTCGTGATTATCAGATAAGGAAGTTCGATGATGTCTCTTTCACATATTTTATTTTTCAATCTTCGATTAACTTGCAATTTCTCATCGCTTTATTTTATTTTTATTTTTTTCATCTAATCTTTCCATTAATCTAATCAACTAAATTACACATGCAAAAGTAATCGAAAATGCCTCATTTTAAATTCTGCTTTAGGCCTAGAAATAGCTTTTGAGCCACCCGTGAACAATCAAATCACTCATTCAGTTGTACATGGAAAAAACATAATGAATCAAAAGAGTTGTACCAGAAAATTATAAGATGTGATTCAACATAAAACTATGTCATACACAATATCAAAATGAAGTGCGAACCACTTGCTTGGAATAACCACTTGTTGGTGGCTTCTTTTTCTTCCTCGACTCTGTTCTTATATTTCAATGATATCATCTCCTACTTTCAAAAAAAAAGAAAAGAAAAAAAAAACTACCGAGTGTCATAAACCTGGCGTATCAATTTCCTTCGATCAGCCTTTTAAATTCAGTAACTAACTACAATACGTTTTGTTTGTTTTACAAACTCAAAATGCACCTAACTTCATAAACAAAAGATAAACAATTTTCTTTTTACTAGCATGAAGTAATGTAATTGTTAAACAACATATTGAAACTTTCAATGAAAAAATAAGTATATGATTAAATATAAGCTAATTACCTAAATAATCCTTATATATAGTGTTTTTACGTATTGAAACCTTTTTCCTATATTTTACCAAAATAAACACAATACGTCGTAATCTTTTCTTAATAAGAAACATCTTACCAAATATAAGAGATACGTTATAGAAACTTTTGAAAACTATACTTATCTTCTTTGTGATTTTGTCTACATTACAATCACGTTTTAAAGTCTATAAATACTCACCAAATAGGATTGTTAATTCAACACTTAACCATAATTCATATAACTGTATACCCGCATATAAAAACTATGACGAAATCACCAACGATTTTTATTGGTCAATTAACACCTCAAGTAACCCCTTGCACTATCAAGGTAAAAGTTTTAAGGTAATGGTGTTATAGGGAAGCGTCCATGCCAATAATTCATCGCCATCTTGAGATGACTGTCTTGGATGAGAAGGTTTTTTTTGTTTTTTTTTTTTTCTTTATTTTAAACATATTTTTATTATGTTATTGCTTTTAAATTGATACTATTTTACGCCGATTTAAAAGTTGTTTATTATATAATTTTTATTTTTCAGGGTGACAAGATTCATATTTGTAACAATTCGCAATTTCAGGTTAACTTTTATTCCCGAAAATTTTACTATTCACTTTTTACTATTCACTTTTCACTATTCATCTCAGAAATTTTTATTTCATATTCTCGTAAGTTAAACTATTTTAACGATAATCCGAGAGTTTGACGCTCGTCGGATCATTTCTGTAAAAATCACAAAGCCGTGTCCGAGATTTACTTTTAGGTTTAAACGTCCTTCTAGCATCCCGATATATCCATAAAACATTATAAACAATAGAAATATGATTTTCTATCATTTTATGACAATTCCAAAAGTTTCGGAATTTTACGTTTTCCAGTTCAGCGTTTTACGCGAATTACGCGTTTTAGACCCGTGTTTCCAGTTTTTAGCAGGGTTTTCGCACCCGATAGAACCTACCACTCATTTTATATTTTATTATGGACTATATTGACATGTTTAACCATATTTATAAGTTTCATATTTTTAGGATACCCGGTTTTACGTTTCGTGGCCTAAAAACTTACGGTTAGCAATTTACGGAGTCAAAACTAGTTACATACTTAGGATATTATCATCCAAAGACCATGACTACTCATCTAGTCACCCTTATCATGTATAAACCGACTTAGGGGGGTAGGAGTCATCATTTTGTGGCTTGATCTTGACCATTGATCTCTAGGATGTTTACAAGTGTCTAAATTAACCATGGTTACATTCTAACCCAATATATGGTTAACTATTTTTCTCATCCTATAAATAGCCAACTAATAACACATAGAAAACTTGCACCACACCTTCTTATAACCTTTAAGTCCTAAAACCTAAGGCACTTTTCTTATATTTTGTAAGAAAGTTAACTAGTTTTTGAAAGAAAACTAGTGTTTGATCTTCAATCTTGGAAATTTTCTAAGAAAAGTTGTTATAACTTTAAAGTCTCCAAAAAGACGTCGTTATAATCTTCAAATAGCTTTGGACTTCAAGAAGGCGTCGTTATAATCTTCAAATAACCTCGGTTTATCATAGGTTGCAAAGGAGGAAAGCTTGTTCAAACAAAGTCCTAGTTCTTGTCCTAGTTTCCCTTTTTCATTAAGGCCAAAAGTTGTAAGCAAACCCTAACATACTTTCTTGCTTAATTATCATTTTCATGCTCTTTGTGTTCCTTTCATGCTATATATGTTCTTGTTATTGTGTTCATGATGTTTAAAAATGGATAAAACAAGTATTGGTATACATATGTTAACTTATGACAAGTAAACAAGCAAACTAGTGATTTTTATGGAGAACCACGACCAAAATAGTATAACTTTGATATTTGACACTTATTTACTGTTAAAGAGGACTTAACAAGGAAAACATAGCAATTTGAATCACCCAAAACGAGTATACGAGTCAAAAGTTATGACCATTTGAAGTTAGCGAAACCAAAACGGCAAATCTGCCTAAATTGCATTCTGATCAAATTATGATTTTGAAAGTCCCACTTCTGGTCCGATTCATCAAAAAGTTAAAACACGAAAGTTGTCCGGAACGACGTTTTCGTTCAGGAATAAAGAAGCTCGAGACCTGAAAATGCTTTCTGAGTGATAAATTTCTTCAAATTCTTAACAGCCCATTTTTAGACCAAAGTTACTATATAATGATTATATTTAGATGAGACCAAGAGGTCTAATGACCTAAAGCCAAGACCACAACCATGGCTAAAGCCAAGGTTGAGTCTCAAGAACATGGTAACAATGACCAAGGTCACGGCAAAGCCACGGCTAAAGACCATATAACTATTAAAGATCAAAAAGCTTATATATATATATGTTATCAAATACTACAATAGTAGGGAGCCTCATGTGAGGAGTTCATTGAGTAAGCCGTTGAGACGAGTTGTGGATTTACGAGTTAAAGTGTCCTGGCTCCTCGAACATTTACTCCATGACTTCTGAATTATGTCGGCCCGAACGGTAGTAAGAGATATACAACTTATACATGTTTCATAGACCATTTATATTCAACGACTTACACTATATACTAAGTACTACATCATGAACATTATGCAAGACATATATGGGCAATTCTTCGTATTCTTAGACGTTACTCAAAACCTAAGTCGCAACGTTCTATTATAGGCTGTTCTTAGAGACTTTCGCGATTCGACTACCATTTTCATTACTCACTACATAGACTTAAGGTGAGTCATAGCCCCTACTCTTTTCATATTTGTCTTAACTCTTTGGGGGAGACACATGCTCAACTACTTGTTTACTTGTACAAATACTCAAAACGTCTATACTTGACTGTGTTATACTTGATTGCTTACATACATGACTGCGTTATACTTAATTGCGTTATTCTATTTATTGACTAGTAGTTGTCTTTGGGAATTGACTCCCAGTTGTCTTTGGGAAGTGGCTCCCAGTTGTCTTTGGGAATTGACTCCCAGTTGTCTTTGATACATCCTAACATTTGCGAATGTTTGGATACATCATAAAAGTGAGGTCTTCGGAGATGAAGTAGAGACTCACTACTAATTGCTTAATTGTCTTGATGAACTTATACATGTCTTTATTATACTATATGTTAGCAGTGGGTTGTGAACACGCAGGTTACAAGACTCTTATGGCGGGACTTGTAACTGAGTGGATTCTCAATGCCTTTGCTGTGTGAACATTCTTTTAAGGCTTTTCAACTGTTTTAAGACAAACTCTATGAACTCACCAACCATTGTGTTGACACTTTAGCATGTTATCTCAGGTCTATAAGGCGATAGCTAGTGCGTGGAACTTAGAGTCAAGCTGCATATTCTGAAGACTTACGCTTTTATCATTTACCATTCAAACATTTTGTATACATTTATGTATCATACTTTGAAATCTCATGTTGGTAACTTTGAATTCATTAATCGAATGGTAACTTTTCAAAACGTCTCATTTAGAGTTCGTTTTCTATAACTTGTACTTTGTATTATGAAGTAGCACCCCTGTGACACAGTCTTCCACTGCGGTATTTTGGGGGTGTTACAGATTGGTACCAGAGCCTTGGTTATAGAGAACTAGGTTGCATTTAGTGCCTAGACTATAACTGCTATATACGTTGGGACCTTCCTCTTTATTTGCCTTACACACAATACATACACATATGCTTTTTGGTTAGAGGTTTGCTTAGTTCCACGCTGTTAGATGATGTGACTTTAGTATTATAAGGAGCCCCAGAGATTCGTCGAGTCATTAAAAACATGGAGCTCAGTAATAACTAATTAGTTAACTTGATCTTGTGACAGTTCTTGTTTGATGAGATACAAGATTTGAGTTAAATAATATTATTGCTTAGCTTTAGGGATTTGATGACTTGATTATCTTACTATCGGCCTCAGAAGGCGGATTTTGTGTCGGAAATTCTTAAGTAGGATGATTTAGAATCTCCTTATTTAAATGGATTGGGACGCCTCTTCAGTTAAATAAAGAAATTGTAAATCACCGAACCATAAGTTTATGAGACCATACTTGCATAAATTTGGACGCTTCTTTATGTAAGTAATGTGTTATAAATAAGTGGGCTTATTCACATCCGATACAACTCCTTAACCAGAATCTTAGACGAATCAGAGTGAACACCACTATTTTAGAGATCCTGAAATCCCGAATTCTCTTAGACACATCATAAGTAGTTAACATCAACTGAACTTCGGGACGAAGTTCTCCTTAAGGGGTAGAGACTGTAACAATTCGCAATTTCAGGTTAACTTTTATTCCCGAAAATTTTACTATTCACTTTTTACTATTCACTTTTCACTATTCATCTCAGAAATTTTTATTTCATATTCTCGTAAGTTAAACTATTTTAACGATAATCCGAGAGTTTGATGCTCGTCGGATCATTTCTGTAAAAATCACAAAGCCGTGTCCGAGATTTACTTTTAGGTTTAAACGTCCTTCTAGCATCCCGATATATCCATAAAACATTATAAACAATAGAAATATGATTTTCTATCATTTTATGACAATTCCAAAAGTTTCGGAATTTTACGTTTTCCAGTTCAGCGTTTTACGCGAATTACGCGTTTTAGACCCGTGTTTCCAGTTTTTAGCAGGGTTTTCGCACCCGATAGAACCTACCACTCATTTTATATTTTATTATGGACTATATTGACATGTTTAACCATATTTATAAGTTTCATATTTTTAGGATACCCGGTTTTACGTTTCGTGGCCTAAAAACTTACGGTTAGCAATTTACGGAGTCAAAACTAGTTACATACTTAGGATATTATCATCCAAAGACCATGACTACTCATCTAGTCACCCTTATCATGTATAAACCGACTTAGGGGGGTAGGAGTCATCATTTTGTGGCTTGATCTTGACCATTGATCTCTAGGATGTTTACAAGTGTCTAAATTAACCATGGTTACATTCTAACCCAATATATGGTTAACTATTTTTCTCATCCTATAAATAGCCAACTAATAACACATAGAAAACTTGCACCACACCTTCTTATAACCTTTAAGTCCTAAAACCTAAGGCACTTTTCTTATATTTTGTAAGAAAGTTAACTAGTTTTTGAAAGAAAACTAGTGTTTGATCTTCAATCTTGGAAATTTTCTAAGAAAAGTTGTTATAACTTTAAAGTCTCCAAAAAGACGTCGTTATAATCTTCAAATAGCTTTGGACTTCAAGAAGGCGTCGTTATAATCTTCAAATAACCTCGGTTTATCATAGGTTGCAAAGGAGGAAAGCTTGTTCAAACAAAGTCCTAGTTCTTGTCCTAGTTTCCCTTTTTCATTAAGGCCAAAAGTTGTAAGCAAACCCTAACATACTTTCTTGCTTAATTATCATTTTCATGCTCTTTGTGTTCCTTTCATGCTATATATGTTCTTGTTATTGTGTTCATGATGTTTAAAAATGGATAAAACAAGTATTGGTATACATATGTTAACTTATGACAAGTAAACAAGCAAACTAGTGATTTTTATGGAGAACCACGACCAAAATAGTATAACTTTGATATTTGACACTTATTTACTGTTAAAGAGGACTTAACAAGGAAAACATAGCAATTTGAATCACCCAAAACGAGTATACGAGTCAAAAGTTATGACCATTTGAAGTTAGCGAAACCAAAACGGCAAATCTGCCTAAATTGCATTCTGATCAAATTATGATTTTGAAAGTCCCACTTCTGGTCCGATTCATCAAAAAGTTAAAACACGAAAGTTGTCCGGAACAACGTTTTCGTTCAGGAACAAAGAAGCTCGAGACCTGAAAATGCTTTCTGAGTGATAAATTTCTTCAAATTCTTAACAGCCCATTTTTAGACCAAAGTTACTATATAATGATTATATTTAGATGAGACCAAGAGGTCTAATGACCTAAAGCCAAGACCACAACCATGGCTAAAGCCAAGGTTGAGTCTCAAGAACATGGTAACAATGACCAAGGTCACGGCAAAGCCACGGCTAAAGACCATATAACTATTAAAGATCAAAAAGCTTATATATATATATGTTATCAAATACTACAATAGTAGGGAGCCTCATGTGAGGAGTTCATTGAGTAAGCCGTTGAGACGAGTTGTGGATTTACGAGTTAAAGTGTCCTGGCTCCTCGAACATTTACTCCATGACTTCTGAATTATGTCGGCCCGAACGGTAGTAAGAGATATACAACTTATACATGTTTCATAGACCATTTATATTCAACGACTTACACTATATACTAAGTACTACATCATGAACATTATGCAAGACATATATGGGCAATTCTTCGTATTCTTAGACGTTACTCAAAACCTAAGTCGCAACGTTCTATTATAGGCTGTTCTTAGAGACTTTCGCGATTCGACTACCATTTTCATTACTCACTACATAGACTTAAGGTGAGTCATAGCCCCTACTCTTTTCATATTTGTCTTAACTCTTTGGGGGAGACACATGCTCAACTACTTGTTTACTTGTACAAATACTCAAAACGTCTATACTTGACTGTGTTATACTTGATTGCTTACATACATGACTGCGTTATACTTAATTGCGTTATTCTATTTATTGACTAGTAGTTGTCTTTGGGAATTGACTCCCAGTTGTCTTTGGGAAGTGGCTCCCAGTTGTCTTTGGGAATTGACTCCCAGTTGTCTTTGATACATCCTAACATTTGCGAATGTTTGGATACATCATAAAAGTGAGGTCTTCGGAGATGAAGTAGAGACTCACTACTAATTGCTTAATTGTCTTGATGAACTTATACATGTCTTTATTATACTATATGTTAGCAGTGGGTTGTGAACACGCAGGTTACAAGACTCTTATGGCGGGACTTGTAACTGAGTGGATTCTCAATGCCTTTGCTGTGTGAACATTCTTTTAAGGCTTTTCAACTGTTTTAAGACAAACTCTATGAACTCACCAACCATTGTGTTGACACTTTAGCATGTTATCTCAGGTCTATAAGGCGATAGCTAGTGCGTGGAACTTAGAGTCAAGCTGCATATTCTGAAGACTTACGCTTTTATCATTTACCATTCAAACATTTTGTATACATTTATGTATCATACTTTGAAATCTCATGTTGGTAACTTTGAATTCATTAATCGAATGGTAACTTTTCAAAACGTCTCATTTAGAGTTCGTTTTCTATAACTTGTACTTTGTATTATGAAGTAGCACCCCTGTGACACAGTCTTCCGCTGCGGTATTTTGGGGGTGTTACAATATTATCGTAAAAAAAAGACGATTAACGTTTCTTGATAAGTATTTCAAAGACAATATGGTGGTTGTTATAAGTGATTTCAAAGTTATTCCTAAGAACTCAAGTTACAAATACACAAATCATCCATACAAAATAAGTTTTGATAGAACCGCATCTGCATGTCTGTCAAGCACATTTAATGGTGATGTTAATAACACTGGATTTGAAGTGACCAAGTTTTATGACATAATATCAATGAATTTCAAACCGGAATTACCTGTTGGTATGTGTTACAATATATATACAGTATTATGTGTTACCAATATTTTAATTTGCTAATACACATATATCCTTTAATGTTAACCTTATTTGTGTTGCAGATGTTGAGGGTGAGATATTTGGTTGGGAGTGTGAACTTAGAGAAAACGAAGTTTATGGATGTAAAACAAAGATGTTGCCACTCAAACTTAAGGACACATTGTAAGTTTACTATAACCTATTTTTTCTTATCATCTTTCTCTACATAGGCCTACCTTATGAGCATTTAACATTACACTACATTGTTCTCTGCAACTCGGGAACATGAAGTTGGAATCGCTGCTAACTCTCTGTTTGGTCCTACTTCTGATTCATTTTGCTACTGAAAGGAAACTTTTTCAAACAATTGAGCCTTCATCATGGGAATAAACCAAAGGTCGAACTTTCTTACTTCTTTATTGAAAGCGAAAGAGAAAATTGACTTACTGAACTTTTGTGGATTCCGTTTCCGAATCTTCTGATCTGTTTTTTTCAAGACTACTACTTCTCTCTTCGAATTCATTGGCAAAAGCATTTCCATTTGTTTTTTATTTTCTTCATTAAGCACCTTTAATCAATCAATCAATTGTTTCTAAGCTGGGAAGTTGATAGGCTTGACATAGGAACAAGAACGTGTTTATAGCCGTAGCTATATAAACAAGAATACTCATCCGAGCCGCAGGAACGTGTACATAAGGAACTTTCTTCGGGCGGCAATTCCCCCACTCTTTTCAGTCGCGCTATTTCATAGTGTGGCCCACAATCTCTTGGATGCGTTTGTCACACACGCGCCATTTTTTATTTTATTTTTATCCTTTATTTTTCATGGAGATCGAGCTTACGTGTTTAGTAATTGGGATAATGGCAGAAGATTTTCTTAATTACTTAAATTCTATTAAAGATGATGACAAGCTTAAGATGGATATAGGGAATGCAAGAGTTTTTGTGGATGGGAAAGGTACATGTGTTTGTTTCATCTTCATTATTTTTCGTATGGAATAATTATATTGTAAAATTAATTTAATTACTAAATTAACATAAATAATTCGCATGTCCTCCTATGATATATATTAACCATCAGATTGGAAGTATGTTTGAAATCTTCAAACTCGAAAGTGAAAATGTTTAAGGTGATAATTATAATAAATTTATAAATTCATGATTATATTTTTATTTTGTAATTTTTCTAAGTCTAAGACTTGGTTATTTTATACAGGTGGATTTCAAGAGACAACAAAGAATGACAGAGTTTATGAGAAAAAACTGCTAAAGAGTTTAAAACAATTATGTTATTGATTTATTTATATTTCATTATCATGTTTAGTTTTGAATAAAAATAATTACGTGTGTTTCTTATATTTCAAACAATTGTATTATGGATATTTTTATTTTGTTTTATAATCATATTTCTTATTTATAATTGCATGTTTTTAATATGAAATTATTAAATTACATATGGAGTATTATTTATGGATTGCTAGATTGTTTATATGTTTCTGATGAATGTAATATGTTTCTGAAGGATATATGGTGATTTGTTTTTTAAATACGTTCTTCAAGCACCATTAACAAAAACAAAAAAAAACACAACTAATTTGTTTCTGAAATACAAAATATAAGTTATGTCTATATAAACACAAATTTTTTTGAACCCTAATTCATTGACACGTGTGTATTTCATATGGATTTTTATTGGTCTTGAGTAATATGGTGGTAACTTTAGATTTCACCCACAGTTGAGCAGAGCCTGCACGAATCTGTTACGAAGGCTGAAGGGACAATGACCTCTGTTCGAAGACAACTGCTAATGGACAAAATACAATAGCAACCAAGTGCAAATGCAAAAAGGCCAAAGCAAGAATAATGATACCGGTGCACCTGTTTCTGTACTAACTTATCTGTATATAGAACAATTTTCCTGCAAACTACTCACGTCTGCAAGTCGGCGTAATGTGATAGTCTTACTAACCAGTAATCGTGTCGAAAAGAAGCATACATGTGCCCTTAATCTGGTACTAAGTTCTGGCAATGTATTAGGGTCATGGCATCTGTCTAAGTTACATATTTACAATGTACTTTACAGCTTATGTATCTATCCTCTTCTTGACTACATGCATGTTTAGCACATTTTTTAAGCAAGTGAAGCCCAACAGATATAGTTAAGCAAATAGTTTTTCTATCTTTTATATGTTATACTAACTCATATTTAAGCAAAGTTACTTTCAGCTAACATCTGCAACAGCAAGAAGTGCATGATACCTAAACTTAGGACCCATAACAGGTTTAGTAAAACCTCCTTTACCCAGAGCAGTGTGACCACCATCCTTACCCTTATTCTTGTTATTGACCATTTGAAAACCATCATTAACACTCTGTTTAGGCTGAGTAGGAGGTGGAACAGATTTAGGACAATCAAGCAGGGTATGACCAAAAAGCTTACACGTTTCACACCGAGGCGGTTTCCACTCGTATTCGATCCAAATCTTTTCAATAGTAGAACTCGTCCCATCAAGTAATGATATCTCAACAGTGAGGCTCTCCCTAAGTACTTGATCCGCCTTGACTTCAATCAAGCACCTAGCAAAACTACTCCGACCCCATGATTCCAAGCACATTTGACTAGCATCAGCATCCAACATTTTTGGCGTACCTATCAATGTGGCTAGGAGACTAAGACCATCATCAGAGAACAAAGCAAGAGGAACATCATAGAATTTAACCCACACCAGAATGTTGGTCAAATCTTCTTTGAGCAGATTAGTGTTTAAAGTCCAATTTATAAGGATTATAGGCACAGTCCTAATCATCCACTGGCCGTTCTTAAGTACATCTTCAACACCAATCTAAGAGGTAAGCTTAAAGAAAAAGAAGCCCTCCGCATTCATTATAACCTTTTGAATGCCATACTTAGCCCACGCATTGCGCACATAATAATCAACAACCGGAAAAGCAATACGTTTTCCAAGAAAATAACCATATAGCGTATTCTCAAATCTGGAGTTTACCTCTTCTACCACTTTCATAGGCACAGAAAAATCTACATCATTTGATTTCTTGCTACACTCCATCCTACGAAAGTTAGACAATTGTTTTTTAGGTACATTGGAATTCGCACCAGCATATGATGTAGGCGGCTGTTTCAAAGCATTCTCGGCATTCTCTAATAGGACCTTAAGCATTGCATTATCAAAATCCTTGCAAGAATCCTCGACAACCTTATCAATACCATTCGGTTGGACAGTAGTATGTGTAGGATCGAAACAAATGTGTTGATTCTTGTGATTCGGGTGGTCTTGGATTATGGAAGAAGATGTTCTTCATTGTTATGAGTTAGAGAGAGAAAGAGAGAGAGGGGAAGTTTCTAGTGAGAGAAACACCTAATGAGGTGTGTGTATTGAATGAAACAACCAACCCACTCCCTTGGTGGGAGGAGGGTATATATACACTTACAATAAACGCCCTCCTACGGGCTGTGGATCAGGTGTACAGTGGGTAAAGACCCGTCCGTCCTCCACAGTGTGACTATATCTATTCTAATATATCCAAAGCTAAGAGCTACGCTACGTATGTAAATACATGGGGTGACCGAACCTTTTTCTTAATCCTAACAATCTCCCCCTAAGGGAGGTCACCCCAGAAAAAATAAATTGAATCTTAGCATTCTATACATTGATCTTTAGCTCTAGCTAGTATCCGTTTATTCTTCAAGTGTTGTCTTTGTACGGTAAGTAGTGATCTTTGAGCATAAGTTCCTTTGACTTGTGTGATCTTTGAGCTTTCATTGAGATCATTAGCCACTGTAAATCTCCAAATTATCCTTTGTGGACTCGCCTCCATGTGATGTAGTGACCATCGGACCGTCATGCTCACACCTTTCTAGATCATGAAACTTTGCATCAGAGTTGCAGAAGCATTGTTGTTGATCTTTCACTTTTCATGATATCTTTAATTGTGAGTGTAGAGTGTGAGCATGAGGTTATGAATTGACGTCTCATTTGCCATCAGCTGCAACCATCGGGTGTTCCTGCAAACAACAGTTAGCAATAAACACACGAAAGTGTCTTTGTTCACCTTCGTTGAATAGGGTTGCAAGAACCACGGTTCCCCGTTAATCAATATTAATACTGCCTGTGATCAGGTAGAATTCCAAAGAACTTCTTTGACAGGGTTTTGCAGCTGTACTAGCCTTTCTCTGACCGGAGCGTCTCAAAGTAGACAACACGGAGTGAGTGAACCGGTGAATTAATGATTCACCGATTAATGAGGAAATTGATTTTGAAAAACAATAGCGTATTACTAGATAAAGAGTTTTTGCAATACAATGATAGTTTTATGAGAAACATCAATTTTATGTCAAATACTTTCGTTTGAAAATTATGCGCAATCAATGTGCTCGAAAGAAAGTAGTTAAGCACATCGAAGGGTTTTCCAAAAGTATCCTTCAATTCATTTCCTGGAACAATTTTGATTCAAAAATGAATCGCCCCATCGTTGCTTTCCAGTTGTCACTAGTTTGATCCATGATGGATCTCACATGTCACCTACCAAGAGCTTCATAGATGTTCACTCTAGCAGGATTTCCATCTTCATCGTGAATAATTGCATATCACTTAGATGTTCTGGCAATACCGCAAGGATAATGCGTAGGACTCTAAATATATTATCTTACTTTTCACATTGTGTGAAATAGTAAGCATATTGTAAATGTGTCCTAATGAGATTTATGGATGATCTCTTGGCTCTACACTCAATAGTGCATTTTGATCCGCTCCTGGAGACTGGAGAGGCGTCTCCTATTTTAGTATCAACATGGCTCGCACTGAGCGGTCGATACATTATGCAGGGTTCCCTGTGAGAATGAAACAAGTCCTTTTAAGAGAACTTGAGTGGCTAGGAAGGTTAGTGCAGTGCGTCACTGGATCCATTACGTCTTGTCTTCAATACCGGTGTTACCTTAGTAGCCACCAGTATCATTGTCTCACGGTTTCTTCTTGGTTTTGTAAAATCCCGCGAAAGAATCTATTTCTCGGTTTAAATCATAGATTTGTAAAATCCCGTGATGATGAAACTATCCTAAAGAAAGAAAAGTGCATTTCCGGATCTTAATTGACTCTGGTGCTATGGCATCAACTTCGAAGAAGGGATAATGTATGTACTTCATGTATTGGATGAGTTTTTACATACTTCATGGCATTTTGGTTATGACAAATTTTTACGGGGTTATGTGTTTTTATGGGGTTATGTGTGTTTGACAAGATCGGGATAAAACCATTGTCAAAGTTCATTCAAAACATCAAAGAGGCTAGATTTGGGCAGTTAAAACACAAGATGTGACTACGGCGTTAATTCATTATTATTTATTTGAGGTTGAAGTGAAATTTCACGGGTGCGTGTACTTAGTATTTGAAGATATCGGGGAGGTTGGACGAAGATTCTTCGAGATCCTTGCTAGAACTTTTAACCTTTGCAATGACGAAGACTTGGATATCTAGTTATTTTGGTGATTCTTCTTTTCTATTACCACAAAATAACTATCACTTTAAGGAGTTACGTTGTAGTGCTCAGTGTCACAACTCACACGTAGTTGTCGATATTCAAAAGGTGATGTACGTTTTATACTTGATGGTTGGTTGGTTGAAGAGTATAGAGTACTTAGGGATTTGATGTTGCACGAACTCTCTACACCGCTCTTATTCATACATTAGTGCAAGCTTAAGTCACAAGTTCGGGCTATTTTACTTCAGTCTCAAGTTCATCATATTGGGTATTTCTCCATCAGTAGTCACGATAAAGAGCCGACAGAATGATAATGGGGTTGGTAACGAGTTAGCAGAGAGAAGTAGAAAAGAGAGAGATGACGTTTGGACACAACGGTTCAAGCCTCGTTCTTCAACATAATGGCGTCTGCTGTCAACACTTCAGGCCCCGTTCATCAAAGAAAAGAAAGGTGTACGATTTAGTGCGCCTTATCTTCGAAAGAAGAGAAATCTTCTTATTATGACCATTCTCATCAACATGATTCATGCTTTTTCCATGTTCGTTCAATCATCAAGTGGATCAGCGTGCATTAGATTATATTTTTGTACTTCACTTATTCAATCAAAAATTGCAACAAGCATATGCAATTTTTGAGGGGGAGAAGGGAAAGGGTGAATATACTACATGTGGGATGATGTTTCTAGAATGGTCATTCGGCTCTTGTAAGCACATATTTACTCCCTCTAAGGTTTAACACATTTCAATAAGTGGTTTCGGCATAGTACAAGCTTTATTGAACTCTTTAGTTGCTAAGCCATTGATGAGGAAACGAAAGAGGGGTTGCTTCAAGAGTGTTTTAATCATCATCTTCTTTGCAGTAGTTTTTGGTGCTACACACATATTTATGCTGCATCTAATAAATTTCAACCATCATGGAATCTCAACTATGGCAAAAAGGTCATTAGCATGCCACTTTTAAGGGGGAGAATAGGCGTGTGTTCTTTCTCTTTTTTCGTGTGAGGATAAATGTGTATGTTGGGGTTATAAATCACGAAGGGATCGAGCTTAATTATTCATGTTGGGGAGATTGGTGTCTACCACTCCAAAATATTCCATGGTTTGTTACTCTGTTCGAGTTCTATTGTCACTTCTGGGATTTGAACTTGGTGTTATCATTTAGTACTCCAGTTGATTGATTGATTCAGATAAAGAAGAAGATGGTTAATATCAAGACCCTCAAACGTGATCATGACGTTAAAGTGTTGAATCTATGAAAGGGGATGATCAGTTTGAGGAGGAGCCGATTCAGAAATGTCACAAGTTATTGAAGAAGCTCTTTACATACGATGACCTAATTGAGGGGGAGCAAACTCAATTAGTCATCATCTCATGACTCTTGAATACTTCAGTTTAGGACTCGTGAGGATTTATCGACATCTTCTCATGGGCTAATACTATTAGTGATGAAGGGCTTCCAGTTAATGCTTCATGTACACATCATTATGATGATTCCGATTAATCGCAACCATCAGGGGAGAGGAATGTGTACACCAAGGATGCACAACGAGTTACGTGATCGGGCTTAATGTCTTATGAAACAAATTAAAGATGATCAGTGGTTCAACTTGTTACTTTGGTATTATCACTTCATGTGCACGTCACGGGCTGATTAATCGCAACCATCAAGGGAGAGAGAAATGTGTACATCAGGGATGCACAACAGGTTCACATGATCGCGCTTAATCAGTTATTCCAAAGTTGATATCCGCAAAAATGATCAGTGCTTCAACCTGTTACTTTAGTGTTATCATTTCTTCTTGTATTTGGTACATGTGTACATTATGGGGTGATTTGGTATATGTAATATAAGTGGAATGCATTTGGTGAGCTGGAGATTTTGATATCCTATTCCCCAAATGAACAACATTGAAGAAGGTAGATTCTACAGTCTATTCTACATTCTCTGCTACGTGTTAGAAGACTAAAGACGATATGCATTTAGTTATCAAAAGACTTCTTCATATTCAAGGCACTCATCTGAAAGGTTTCCAGTTTGGGGGAGAGCACTATTTAGGGGAGAGTAAAAAGTATGTGTTAAAATCCCTAATTAGATGTGCTCACATTGCTCTTCAGCAAGTTGATTCTCACATGATACATTTGAGCTAATTTTGTTCCTCGCACAAGATTTCAAGTATATGTGCGTAAAATGTGTTGCTGATTCTGAGGTATCAAAACCAGCAAGGGGGAAAGAGACATACATCGAAACGTACAACGAGTACACATGATGAGTTTTATACTTCGCCTTAATTGAAGTTATTCCGGGAAGACAAATGTCATAACCGCAGAGAAAATCAGTGTTTTAACTCGTTCTTTTGGTGTATTATTCCAACTATGTGGGGGAAGAGATGTAAGAAACAGTTTCTGACAACAAAAGACGTACACAATTGATTGTGTGTGTACTTCGGGTTTCTGAGCTTCATATAATGAGACTGATTGCATCATTTCAACTACTTGGGGGGAATTGGTCTCTGGATACCTTTTGGTACGCATTACTTCAGCCTTCAGTAGGAAGAAAGATGAGAAGAACTATTCAAGCGTGGGATGATACATTGCTGATCTATCAAAGCTTCACAGTGAGAAGGCCCAAGTTCAAACGACTATTCAGAAGCCTCGAAAGCTTTGGTGGAGAAGGTTTAAGAGACGTTGAATACTGACTTCTACAATGTGCAGACCGATATCCTATTTTCGGTATTGAGGTCAACATCTTTTTAAACTGAATAATATCCTTTGTACATATATATTTTTATCAAAATGTAAATAGAAAAATATATATATAAAAAAAACAAAAAAAAACCATAAAAATCAGAAAAATAGAAAAGACCAAAAATAGTTTTTCAAGGCATGTCTTCTGGTATCGATAACATTTACGGTCCTAGAAATGTCATTCAATAATGACACGGGTCTTTAAATGAAGTTCCAAAAGTTTTTTCAAAACATGCCTAAATGGCTTGCAATTAATTCAGACTGTAACCCAGACATAAAATTATGGCTTGCTATTACTTCAGATAGCAACCCGGTTTTCAAAATGGGGAAAGTACGTCACCAAAAAGATGGTTGTTCCTCCCATAGGGTGAAGTTCACTTGGGCACGGATTACTTTATATCCGTGTTTCTTCGATTTAATGTACGTTTCAGTGCATTATTTCTTGTTTAAGAAGAGAAGTCTTCTTTTTTTCAAAACAAATATTTTTCTTTCTATGATTCTTTAGAAAAATATTTTGTATCTAAAATGGTGGTTTAAAACAATATTTGAAAATCAATTGGACTTAAGTTTTTCATAAAATTTGCCACTCAATCTATGACAAAAAGGTTTAATTTTTCACAAAATTTTAAATGTACAAATGGTCATAAATTGAGGGGGAGAGTGATTTCAAATTTTATTTTAGATCATCAAACGTTCGTCTTTGTTCGGTTCTAGGGTGATATAAATGTGTTGTTATGTGTCATGTTATGAATTTTTCATGGGTTTTTCGTTAAAACTCCAAATCATTTAAAACTCATCATACTTGACACTAACATTCTCCCTCATTAATTGAGGGGGAGCATCGTAATGTTCCACTATCAGTGTATATCAAAATCAGACCACATTTTCTCCTAAATTTTCTAACTTATTTAAATCAATTGGGATCACACATCTCAAAAGGTTTGAAATTTTTGATCGGGGGAGAGAATGTGATTTAAATATGAAACCTGATAAACAAATGTGATCTTTTAGACTCAAGTGTAGGCTCCCTTATATGTGCTAAACTCTTTCGTATATCGATGCACATATTAAGGGGGAGCGAATGATTCATGATGACAATTATGGAATACCAAAGACCGACCATTTTACTTTATGCAATGGAGTTATAAGGATGATAAGGTTATGTATTAGTTCCCATGATCCAACCAGAACTGGAGGGATCTTCCCAGGGACAATCCTCTAGTTAGAGTAGAAGTCCTTAGGAATGATTAAAAAAGGAGAAAAGTGAGATAAGGGAAGAGTACCGACTGAGATGGAGCTAGTACTGGAACAAACCCAACAAGGTTCTAGTAATGAAGTCTCGGTAAGCACTGAAGGGGTTGAAGAATGAAAAAAGAAATATAATGAGAAAGGGTGAAAAGAAATAGCCCTCCATATATTCAACCTTAGGGCAGAAACCGGGTTCAATACATATGCTACTGGTGGCTACTAAGGTAACACTAGTATTGAAGACAAGACGTTATGGACCAAGTGATGCACTGCACTAACCTTCCTAGCCACTCAAGTTCTCTTAAAAGGACTTGTTTCATTCTCACAGGGAACCCTACATAATGATAAATTGAATGTGTGTTATGACAAATCTGGTTTGGGTGAATATTTGTTTGTGGGAACATGCAAGAGATCAGCAACAATTCTTCTCACATATGTAGAATACTTCACGAACCATACTAAGTAAAGTAGTATAAACTACTTCCCCCTAGAGGTTGACCTTATATCATCAAAGTACACGTTTCTCCCCCATGATGGTTTCGAACTTTCGGAAGCATCATTGACGTGTACGACCATATACACGAAAATTTCTTGTCTTAAGCAAACATCTTGAAGAAAAACATGAATGACATTGAAGGATCTAGAAAGATTTTGCTTAGACTGTGAAGTATCTTTGACGTGCTGTTATGCCGAATATTCCATAGGAGTTGCTGATCACATCACAACTCTTAAACCCATTAGCTAACAAACCCACTATTCTGTCGGCTATTGCTGTGACCACTTGGTGAAGTAAACTCGGTATACCCAACTTGAAAGTGAAGTAGAATTCCTCAAATTTGTTACTTAAGCTTGCACTGTTGTTGATTGAAGAACGATGCAGAAAAAAATCTCTAAGTACCATATACGATCAACAAAGAGCCAAAATACGTACAACACCTCTTGAGACTATCCACATCAGCATATGCGAGTGACACTTAGCACTATATTGTGACTCCTTGAAGTGATAGCTATAACCCGTGAGTACTACAATGTAACTCCTTACATAGGGTATAACTAGATAGTCCAAGTCCTAATCATAAGTTGTATACGTCCAAGCAAGTTATCATTGAAGTTTTCCAAAAATATTGCTAGGGACTAGCAATAGTTTAGTGTGGGGATTGATGAGTGCGCAAACACTCATCATTTTTATCGTATTTAAACTGTCAAAACATACAAAAACAATCGAAAAGTCATCAAAATGCTTAAATTATCCCAGGGATTGTGTTTTATGTGTTTTAAATGCAAAATGAGCAAAAACAAATGAAAAACGATCAAAGTTTGCAATATTGGCAGTTTCAGTCCCCCAAGTTTCAAAATTTTGTCAAAAATAGTCCCTATGCATTTATTTTGAAAGAAAAGTCAACCCAAGTCCCTAAAAAATCAAAAGTTATCAAAAACGGACTTTGGGTGATAAATTTGGAAAAGTTACATGTTTGGTCCCTGAAGTTTGGAAATTTACAAATATAGTCCCTGGGAATTATTGAAAATTAAAAAATTGCAAAAATGGTCTTTGGGAATATTAAACTTTGCATCTTTGGTCCTTGGTGGTACTTTGGGAGAATGACAACTTCAGCCCTTGGTTTTGATAAATTGCAAAAATGGTCCTTGTGTAATACTACCACACCAACCGGACCCTTAAATGTTTTAAAACCCAAAATACAACCAAGCCCATCACCCACACCCTCCAGCCCACTCCATCTCCTCAGCCCACCAACACCCAGCCCACCTCACAAATAATAAAAACCACCCCTCCCGTTTTACAATTCCCCCAGTCAAACCACGTTTGACTTTCACCATCTTCACCTCCACTTGCCAACCTGCTCCACATCACCCCTCTCCTCACCTCTAATTAATGATCACCATTCCTTGTTCCCCCCTCCTTAGCTAACATCCAAGATGCATTTGTTGATCTCAAATCCCTCCAAGAAACCAAGGGAGCAGTTAAAGAAAAAATGGCGCCAAAATTTGATTGAACGGCCAAGATTACTCCCACCCAATCCAATGGGTGGGATTTGTTCAGGAGGATGCAATGAAGTCAAAAATGCCAATAATTCAGAGAAAGGAGCAAAAAGGAGAGAAGAAGAGATTATTATTGTAAACCTGAAGGCACCCTAGACTAGTACTTAGTTTTAATTTAGATGCATTTTTACTTAAATTGTAGTATTTTATCAAGTAATGAAAGCTTTTAAGTTTTAGTATCTTAATTTTCAATTTCAGTATTTATAAGCATTTGAAAAATCCTTCTTTAAAAACTCAGTGTTGAAATAAGCTCTCACAAGCTCTCCTGAGCTAACTCATTCCCAAATAATCTTATAAAGACAGTAAAAAGGCAGTATCAATTTAAGGAAAATATATATATATATATATATATATATATATATATATATATATATATATATATATATATATATATATATATATATATATATATATATATATATATATAAACAAAAAGAAAAAGAAAGAAAGAAGAAGGAAGCAGAGCAGGATGGTGATTTTGGATTGCTTGGGTAATTAGAACTCCATGGGGAGTGTAGGTTGTTCTTTGTGGCTTTTGGTTCAGGGAATTCAGCTTGGAAAGCTGTTGTAAGTAATATCTCAGACTTTACCATTTACTGTTCATGAACCTATAATTGCTTATTAATATGTTTTTAATGATTATTTAAGTGTTATCTAGTCTATTTGTAACTATATAGGTGTTAATTGTTCATGTAATACAGTGTTGCACAAGTTTTAATTTCAACTGTCATTTTGAGTTTGAATCTCATTGCATGAAATTTGTTGGTTAGGATGTGATATTAACAGTTCTCTAGTCTTATTACACCTTCATAATTGCTTATCATCCTAAAATATGGTTTGAATCAGTTTTCTGTATTGAAAATTCCAATTGCATGTTCCTTAAGGGGTGTTTGGCATTGTTGCTTTGGCTGTGTTGTTGTGGTTTCTAGTGGCTGAAGATAGCTTACACTTCATTCATAGGGTAAACAAAGTTTGATCAAGCCTTAAACTTGGTAGTTGTTACTGAAAAAAGTCAAAATCTTAATTTCCACTTCATTTGAGTTCACAGTCAAGAATTTAGAGACCATATTCATGCAAATCAGTTCCTAAGTTGTTAGTACAAAGTATTTTGGTTTCATCTTAGCTTATTATTACATAATCAATCAATAAATCCAGCCCAAAATTCACCAAAGTCAACTGAGTAAGAATATAGAAAAAAGTCGAAAAGTGCAATCTCAGTTTTTTCACAAATTAGCAAGATTTTTATAGATTTTTGTGTTGTGATTTAGGGTTTGAAACTTGTTGTATGTTTAATATGCCAGCTGAACTTGTGATTTCAACAATGGTTATATTTTTGTGAATTTTTTGAGTGGACCAAAACACCCGTGGAACACAGCTGCAGGGCAAACATTTGCCCTGTTTCAGCAGACCACCTCAACCCACCCACCTTTGGTGGTAGTTTGTGGCCACCCTAGTGGGTCCCACACTCTGGATTTTGGTTTTCCCAACCCCCCTCCTACCAGGCTTTGAGAATTGACCCTTAGTTTGACCATTAGACCAGTGGACCCCACTTAGTTTTGCTTCCCATTTCTGTCCCAATTCTGTCTCAGATTCACAATAAGCAAAGTGCTTATTTGTGTTTTGTAGCTTATTCAAGCTGCTTATTTGGTTGAAACTTGCTTAATGTTGTTCAACTAACTCAGAGAAACCAAAGTTTACCATTGTGGACCCCACCTTATTCCATTTGAGCTTAAATCCCTCCACAGTCAACAAAAGTCAACTAAGTGGACTAATAAGCACTTAAAGTGCTTATTTCTGGTTTGTGTAAAAAGTGTTTTCATAAAAAAATTTAGTTTTTAGTGTATAATTAGTTTGGAAAAAGAAAAAACACCAAAAACCAACTTTAATTATAGTGATAGCTTCTATTTAATAGAAATTATCATTTTAATTTTCTTTTTAGCTTATTTATAAGCAATATATCATTTTTATATTTTTATTAATTCTCTTTTAGGTTAAAATAATTCTAGAAATTTTTCCAGATTTTTCTTTTGTCTTTTAGTGGTTTTTAGAATTAATTTTAGTTTAATTAATTAGTAATTAATATTAAGTAATTAAATAGCATAATTAGATTTTATAAAGTACAACCTAGTTTTTATAATTTTTCTAGATTTTATATAAGTTAAAACATTTTTATAAATTTTTCTAGAATTTATACTGTTCATTTTCTATTTTTTATAATATAAATAGTTTAATTGGTAATTAATTAATAATTAGAATAATAATTAGTAAATTAGTTTAAAAATACATAAAATCAACTTTTTATAATTTTTTAGGATTCCTGTGATGGTTAATTAGATTTTTAAAATTTTTCTTAATTTTCTAAGTCTTTTTAGTATTTTTAGTAATTCTAATTAGTTTAATTAGTTAATAATTAGATAATTAGTAATTAATTAATAATTAATAATTAAATAGTGTAAAAATAATTTTTCTTTTTCTTAAAATTTTCTTTATTTGTTAGGATCGTAAAAATAATAATTTCACACTTGTAACCTTTTCCGTCCATCAGTTGTACTTTCTGTTTCGTTCTTCTGCGTACGTTTTTAATTAAAACGTACGTTTTTAGGTTTTAGCTCAAATCTTCTTAATCTCAATACCAGTAATCAATCACATAGCTTTCCTAAGCTATTTAATTTCATAATTCTCAAATAATTCTTATCACAACCCTTTTTTGTGAATAATCACCCGATCACAAGTACGCTAAAGCACAATCCACACCTCGTCGGGACATAACGACCTGGTGATACCCTTTATTACCCGGAAGCATTGGTCTAGGCTCTTTGACTTTGTTGACCATTCCTTGGTCAATATAAGTTGACGGTTTAGCATCAATCGCTTAAGCTTGCACTGTTGTTGATTGAAGAACGATGCAGAAAAAAATCTCTAAGTACCATATACGATCAACAAAGAGCCAAAATACGTACAACACCTCTTGAGACTATCCACATCAGCATATGCGAGTGACACTTAGCACTATAATGTGACTCCTTGAAGTGATAGCTATAACCCGTGAGTACTACAATGTAACTCCTTACATAGGGTATAACTAGATAGTCCAAGTCCTAATCATAAGTTGTATACGTCCAAGCAAGTTATCATTGAAATCATGCATCCAACCATCCCCGACTTCAAGATAAAATAAGTATGTGCCTTCATGAAATCCACTTCAATCTCAAATATGGGATACCAAAAAAAACTTTGTGATCATCTCGTGCGGTTAACTACCCAAAAACAAGCCTTTTGACAGGGTTTTTTTTATTTATTTATTTTTTCAAATGAATATTTGTCAATCGTTCACGATTTCTCAATAACTAGCACGGTAGTTATATTCAACAAACCCGTATAATCTCAACCAAAAAATATAATTCTCAATCTCGGATTCTTGAAGCTCAATAAAAAATCGTGGACCAGAAGTTAACCACAAAAATTCAACACCACTTTGTCAAGTCAAAACCCAAATGCAATCATTTAACTAATACTTACCGAAAATCCACCAACAACTAAATTGTAAAATGAAATTTCAATTTAACAAATTTTAATAGTTCAGTTCAATTCAAACAACAATCAGTCCAAAATCAATCCAACCAACACGAGCCCAAAACCAAGTGGCAGTTACAATCGGCCCAATTTTGTCCAAAATTAATCGGCCCGCCGATCCAAACTCAGTAATAAACCTGACCAACACCCTAATCCCTAAATTTATGTGGCTATATAAAGTACTAAACTCACATTAACCCTAATCCACCACTGTCACAAGCATGCACCCCTATTTTATTTTTCACACGCCTCTTATCACTTTCATGTTCCAGATCCAAAATAATAACACAAATCGAACACAAAAGCACATGCTCACCTTCGAAACCCAAATCACAAACGTAATGCTTCACCAAATCATTTGTTATAGATGAGAATACAATTGAATACACCTCTTCTTTGTCCATTTATGCTCAGACCGCACCACAAAATGGCTTAGAAAACGATACGTCAGTAACACACCCTTTTGAACGATCATAGGCTCGCGGGTAAGGTTTAATCATGCGTTGTTTAAACGTTTTGTGTTTCAGTCAACGAATTAAAGAAAGAGATTAACAAGATTGTTAAATTCTTCACTTTTATATTCGGATATAAATGAAGTGAGAGCTTCAAAAATTAGATCGATGATGAGTTGGATTTATTTCGTTTAGTGAAAATCTTGAAGGTTATTCAATTCTCACAAGAGATACAAAATAGACCAAACTGAGATCTAAAATATTAAATTTTCAGTCCGAGCCAAAGATCAATGATGATTGTTTAATTTTCGTGGGTTAGACCTTAAAAGGTTTTGATGTATCTTTAAGTACCACGAAGAGAAACTAAACTGAGATCTTATGATTTTATCTCGTTTCGATTTGTTGTAGTAAATTGATGGGTGGATTTGTTGTAAACGTGAGGCGGTGTCGTGGTGATGGGATTAGGTTAGATTGCATTTAATGTTAGTTTGAAGTGGTTTTGTTTGTTGTTGTAGTTTCTCTTTCTCATCTCCTTTTCCTATTTTTGTTTTAACTGTTTCGGACCAACGATGGAGTAGATCTGAGGTGATAAGTGTCTGGTATATTTGGTTTGTGGTTAAACTGGGTTCTCCATCTTCATTCCTTCTTTTGTTTTTGTTTCATTGACTAATCGCTAGTCATAAAGAAATTTTGGCAGTGTGACCTTTGTATTTTGAAACTAAATTTGTTTTTCACAAACAAACCGCTACACCTAACCGTTATACCAAATCGATATTGGCTGAACCTAATCGCTGTTGACCCTGAGTTGTCACTATTGTATTATTTTGTTATTTTTCCCTTTTTCAGCGACAAACCAAACTGTTGGACCAAATTGCTGCATAGAAATACCACAACTGACCTAATCGCTACCAAGAACAAAAATAAATCAATTCCAGATCTGCATCATCTTAAACCCTAATAAAACAGCTTCAGACTAAACAACAAAAACAAAGTGGTAAAGAAAAACCTTCAACAAGTATAAACTGGTTAAGAATAGCTTCTAACAAGTATACAGTTTATACATGTAAGACAAAAACATATCCGAAAAAATTATGGGGTATGGAACAGTTCCAATAACAGCTTCGAAACAGTGGGTCGAACCACCAAAATCAATAAAACAAGCAACCTTGGCTCTGGTACCAATTGTAGGATCGAAACATATGTGTTGATTCTTGTGATTCGGGTGGTCTTGGGTTATAGAAGAAGATGTTCTTCATTGTTATGAGTTAGAGAGAGGAGAAGTTTCTAGTGAGAGAAACACCTAATGAGGTGTGTGTATTGAATGAAACAACCAACCCTCTCCCACGTGCAGCAAGCAACCTTAAACGACACAAGAAACAACAATACAATCCAGCATGCAAGCACAAACAATAAAAATAAATTAAACCCTAACTACAAAGTTAAGGTTTTAAACGTATGAAGATCCAATAGCTAACCATCGTCCATCATGAAGATCGTACCAGATAATAATAAATCGATTAATACAAGTCCAAAGAAAAGCAAAACCGACTTAATAACCAAATCAGAATTAGTAATACGTTGAATTAGCAAAACCGACTGAATCTGTAACACCCTGAAAATTTTAATGAAGTAGCGGAAGACTAATTGGGGTATTACTTCTTAGATCACAGTCATAATCATAGAAAACGACCCAAAAGAGACGTTTTAAAATAAGTTAATATCATTCAATGAGAACTCAATATTCGAGATTACAAGACAAGTTCCAAAAGCATTAATGTTTCACTAAAGATAAAGCTGAGTTTGAAAAGAATGATATTATTATTTGAAAAGGGGTCAGCCCAAAAGTGCCCATGCCAGCTCCGTGCCATTTTTGCTTCTTAGTTACCTGAGATAAAACATGCTAAAAAGGTCAACACAAAGGTTGAGTGAATCCACAGTGTTTAATTTGTTATAGTTTGAAAACAAGTTGGATAGTAGTAAAAACAGTGATATTGTAGTGTAATATATATTGCCATAAGCCTCATGGCATGCAAACGTTAACAGGTGACATCATATAATAAATTAATAATGATGTTAAGTACTGATATTATAGAGATAATATTAGTATGAATGCCCTCGTGCAGGAGGTTGTCGTCCTCCTGTTTAGTTCATAAAGTGCATTTGGCTACTTATCCAGCAACTCAAATGATCAACTGCCAATAGATCTATTCACTAAATTCGCGTTCACTCGCAAGTGATTAATGGTTCATAATATGAGGGTCTTTTAGTGGCAACAGTGTTAACTTAGGCAATATAAATCAGGATAGCATACAAAAAAATACTTGTCTTCGGTTTGTAGAATGTATCTCCCACGGGGTTAAAACATTTAAAAAGTGGGACTATGAACTCACCTCAGTGATACAGTAGTCAAGTAGTGATCAAGTGTTGTAAGTGAATAGCTCCGACTTGCGACCTAGAGTAATACGATAAGTTTAGATTCATTTGTCTTAGGGCTCGACGTGAAATGATAAGATACGAAATCTTTTAAGTGTGGTGGTATTGGGCTTGTGTGATCAAAGGTGTAAAGTTCAAAAATGGCGTCAATAAGTTTTATCGATGTTATATGAATAGAGTTTACGTTTTAAAAGAAAAAATTATTAATAAAGTTTGGGGGAATATAGGTTAAAATATTTATTTTAAATATTTTAAATTAGTGAAATATAAGTTATTAAAATGTTCATATTATTTATTTTGAAGATATTTGATAGTGAACTTTTATACTTATTCATTTAAAAGTTTAACGTTATAACTTTTGTTTCTACATCTCCGTGTTTATTTCATATAGGCAATGTTTATTATTACGACACAACTAAGCTTGTTATTATAAGTTTCTCAAAATATTATAAGGTTACAAAATTTATCCGCGACTTATATAAAAGTTACACTTTTAACCCAAAACTCGTACTATTTATATTTTTAGTCTAAAATAATAAAGTTGTAAAAATAAGTTTTATTTTTGAATGTTTAGCTTTATGATAACTTGTTAATATATATATATATATATATATACATATATATATATATATATATATATATATATATATATATATATATATATATATATATATATATATATATATATATACACTAAGGATCAAATGAGAAGAATTATTAAAATAAGAAGAATGAGAAATAACTATAACTACACATTAGAGATGCATCGATTT